>JAZKJV010009390.1:0-489186 GCA_037367405.1 Ottelia alismoides | reverse complement strand
TCAGCCTCCGGGGTATGAAATCGAGAGGGGGTATGTATGTCGACTTCGCAAGGTAATATAGGGCCTGAAACAAATCCCGAGGGCTTGGTTTGACAGACTCACTATCGAAATCAGCACTCTTAAGTTTCAGAGAACAACCTTTGACTACTCTGTGTTTGTCGGAAGACGAACAAGAAGTATTGTTATACTTGTTGTCAATGTAGATGATATAGTTGTTACAGGTGATGATGACAAAGGGATTCTAGAAACCAAGACCTTTCTCCAGAATATGTTTGTTACTAAATACCTTGGTCCATTAAGCTATTTTTTGGGATTCTAGAAACCAAGACCTTTCTCCAGAATGTGTTTGCTACTAAGGACCTTTGTCCACTGCGCTATTTCTTGGGCATAGAAGTACTATGCACTACAGAAGGCCTTCATCTCACTCAGAGAAAATACTGCCTGGACATCCTTACTGAAGCCAGATTACTTGAATGCAAGTCTTCGGGTATTCCAGCAGACCCAAAGAAATACTCCACGTCCTCCGATCCCATCTTCGAAGATGCTACTCGATATAGAAGCATGGTTGGCAAACTTCTCTACATCATTGTTACCAGACCAGATATCTCTTATGCAGTAAGCAGAGCTAGCCAACACATGGAGCAACCTTGTTACAGCCAATAGTAGGATATTCTCCAGATATTACGATACTTGGAGGAATCTCCAGGGTGTCGCCTCTTTTATAGATCCTCTAGTCAATCAGTGAGTTCAAGTATAAACTCTCAATCGAAGGGGTCGGCCGGATGACTTTCGAGGAGCAAATACAGGGAAAGAATGAGTCCATGCCTCTGTCCCCTGTCTTCTGCATTCACTTTCCGCGTATGCCTCCGCTTTGACCCGTACACTGATGTTATTGCATATGTTGATGTTAATTATGCAAGTTCACTAGAGGATCGGCGCTCCACCACAGGATATGCTATGATTGTTGGAGGAAATCTTATCACTTGGAGAAGCAAGAAACAGATTGTTGTATCCAAATCTAGTGCAGAAGCAGAATACATGGCAATGGCTCAGGTAACTTGTGAGATCACGTGACTATTAACCTTTTTGCAAGAACAAGGTATTGCGGTTACCACTCCTATTCCACTATATTGTGATAACAAATATGCTACTTACATTGCAACGAATCAGTATTCCATGAGCGAACTAAGCATATAGAGATTGACTGCCATTTTGTTCGGGATGCTGTCAAAATTGGGAAGATTGTTACTCCTCACATTACCACTGATCTTTAGCTAGCAAATGTATTCACTAAGGCCTTACCCAAGAAGTGCCTCCTGTGGATAATTTTCAAGTTGGGCATGATCGATAAATATGCCCCAACTTGAGGGGGAGTATTAGTAATATAAACTTACGGTTCTTATTTTATCATTTTAACCACATTAAGGCACTTATGTAGTTTTCCCTATTAAGCTCTCTAGGGTTTTATCCAATATAAGGACCCCTAGACCTCTATAATAAACATGCTCTTTTCATTCTTTTATCATTCTCAACAACGTTCTAGGCACGTCCTTCGTCTTCTTGATACAAAAGTCAAATTAGATCGTTTCAGGAGCCATATATCACCCTTTCTGAAAACGAATCATGATGAAGTGTTGCATACACGAGAGAGAACACAATTAGATAACAAAATCCTATCTTTTATTGTTGGATTTTTCATATGAGATCGTTGAAATTCATAATTTTATTTCTTCACTATGAAGAATCCTAATTTGGCTATTTTTGAGATAATATGAAAAGTTACTTTGTGATTCCCACTAAAATAATGGCTACGTATCGAATTGATGTTGTGACTTGGAAAGTTAGGGTTTAAGAGTTAAAATAAATATAAATATGAGTATATACACATAGGAATTAATATGTGTATGTTTATACTCAGTGTTGATGAATAAGCAAATCGAAAGCTTGACGGAGGAATTACATCATGGGAATTGATGTGTATTGAAATGGATCCTGAAATAGATCGTGTGTCATGTTAAGGATGACTGGGAGTAGAACTACATGTCGGGCATGCAACCCGTAGGTTTGTTGGAAGGAACCCTTTTATGATAAGTGTGCATAAAATGAATGAATGAGTTGCAACATATGGCACCGAGTGTCAGTATCGTCAGGTTAAACGATGACAGATGTGATCATGCCATGTGGAGGCACGTGGTGGTATGATTACGACTGAGTAATGATAACACTTGAAATAAGCCTATGGGAAAAAGATTAATGAGAAAATGGATTGCGTTGTAAGCAATCGAGTCCTCGAGGATGGTTTGCATCTGTGTTGAATAGGCGGTAAGGTTTAAGGACCTTGGATTACTATGAAAGAGATATTATCAAGGATAGATTGGAGTATTGATTAAGGCAACGAGCAGCGGCCTAAGCTCATCAGTATCAACGTAATCCCCAATCCCAGAGTGTCCACAGCTTCGGGGTATGTGAAGGGGAGGGCACCAATCCCTGATGTAGATTAAAATGTATAGGAACAACTGTATAATTAGGCTTGTTGAACCTTTCAAATAGTATGCGCGGTCTATGTTTCTTTTCTTCGTTATGGAGTACTGTCTCATTTCTTTCATATGTGTTCGGAAAATCCAATAGGAGTCAGAGAGTCATCCTGTCATCACCAGAATAATAACCATCTGGCCAGCTACAGTAGCGTTACTTCGTAAGGGAGTTGGTAATCTTTTTGTACATTTCTTTTCCGGATGATGTACATGTAAATGATTATAATGGGATAATATACTATGTGACCTTTATTTTATGAATGGAAAAGTGTTGAATACTTCATTTTTAGTATTTTTAATTGCAGCATGTTTCTGAATGTTAGTTGTGATTGATGAATAAATTATTATTGAGTAACCAGATCTAGATATGGGAGGATCCAACGACTCGGAATTGGGGTCGTGACACGTCCTTAGCAGGCAATCAACAGAGTTTGTGTTGAGTTAATATTGTACATAGTATCTTGTATTCTGTGAGTGAATGCTTTCTTTCTATTTGTACAAGTTGAGCATTGGATGTGTCAGCTTGAGGGGAGTACTATAGTATGCATCTATATATGGGAATTGGATCCCTCCATGGACCAATTATCACATCCACTAATGTTAGTCCCACATCGTTTACTAGTAGGATTTCGTAGTATTTGTGGGCTATATAAGAAGCCCCACACCATATGTGTTCGTTGTGAGAGAGATAGTAATAACAGAATATCTGTTAGAGTATGCATCATTTATCATGTAAGATGGGTAAATGGATCCATCAAATATCCATTTACCACATCCAGAATTTAGTCTCACATCTACCAGTGATGGGACTTGGAGAGTCTGTGGAGGCTTTATAAGAAGCCCCAGACCTAATGTATCCAGTGAGAAAGTGCAATGCATAAACTAGCCCTTTAAGGCATTCTCCCGTAGTTTCATCCCGCTCTGTAGGGAGTAGGGTTCCACGTTAGAATCTCATTGTTCTTCATATTTTATTCTTTCTCTGATACACTTCCGCATTATATGTTCTAACATGGTATCAACAGGAAGAGGGGAGATTCTGGCATATGAGGTTCGACTGAGACGATATAGGCCACCCTGCTCATAGCCACGCCCAATCATGTTGCCCGTAAGGATGTCCTGAAAAATGAGAAAAGATGGATCAAAAATTGCTCGACAATATAAACCCTTTGTAAGTTGGCTAGTGGATAATAAATTCATAGAAAAATCAGGTGCATGCAGCATATTCTTAAGGAGCATATATGGTGTCAGGCTAATCTCCCCCGACCAGTAATCGGGAAGTGCGTCCCATTAGCAATAACCATCGTACGACCTGGAGGAACCTGTCGATAGGCTGTAAGTAGACCTCGATCACCACACAAATGATGTGTGGCACCAGAGTCCATAATCCACTCTCAAGTATCAGATCCACTACTGTTAGTGAATGCATAAGTACTACATGAGGGACTGGTGGATGCAGAAGCAGCAACGTCAGAATGACTCTCAGAGGCAGGCGATGATGTAACAGGACCGGATGGAGGAATAATACCCCTTAGACGAGCTACAAGATCATCAAATCTTTGATCCAAAGAGGAGGCATATGGAGGTTCAATCTGCTCAGCTACTCGTGCAGAAGCAGGAAATCCATGTTTGGAATAGCATGTGCCCTCAGTATATCCAGAATGGTGGCAAAAAGTGCATGATGGCCGAACGCGACCCCCTCTGTCGCGAGGTCTACGACCACGAAACTGATGATGACCTTCACGACCTCGAGATGCTTCCATAGATGAGGCGGTCTGATTGGCAGTAGATGAAGGAACAGTAATACGACTCAGTCTGTGAAAGGCTTCCTCCATCGGAGGAATAGTGGAATCTGCCAAAATTTGGGAACGTGTTGCCTCGTACTCTAGATCAAGGGCTGCCAGGAATAAACCAACCATAGTGGCATTCCAGTAGGTCTTTTG
Source organism: Ottelia alismoides (assembly GCA_037367405.1). Taxonomy (NCBI): domain Eukaryota; kingdom Viridiplantae; phylum Streptophyta; class Magnoliopsida; order Alismatales; family Hydrocharitaceae; genus Ottelia; species Ottelia alismoides. Next base: position 484,712 of record JAZKJV010009390.1, on the reverse strand, counting down.
TTGCTCAGGAGTGGCTGTAAGAGGCATGAAGTTGTATTCTCAAACATTCCACGTAAAGACGTGTATAATGAGTGTAGAAGCCATCCATTCTGCTTGATTGTAAAGATGTCATGCTTGAGTTGCAGAATCTTCGTCTCATTCTTTGCCTGTGAATAGGTAGCTGCCAGAATATCCCACATTACTTTTGCAGTAGGCTGATGGAGAATATCATTTGCAATCTCAATTGCTAATGTTCCTGATAGCCAAACCTTGGCATATGCATCATCTGCCTCCCATGAGACGTTGACCCCAGTCTTCTCAGCAAGCTCTTCCTCAGTAAGAATGTGCTTCTTACCGGTCGACTTCATCATACTCATGAACTACATTGCCCACGATTTGTATTTCGACCTGTCCATCTTCACAATAGGCGCAGGACCTCTGAAGGCGCCTGTAGATGGGATATCTACCTTGCTTTCTGACATGATGATGATAGAAGACTAGTGTTGTAGACTGAAGATATGATTGTCTACACTGACATTCACGGGTTCAGTTGCATGTGTAGACTCAAGGAACCAAACCCATTAACATGGAGACGCGGGCGAAAGTCTCCTCGATACGAAGATACCCTAGGGTTGGTCGAACCCTAGGACGTGGGGTTGCGCACGAGGCCTAAGAGGCCCAAAGGAAGAGAGGCGACGTGCACTAGACGACATGCACGCATAGCCGATACGCACAGCCGAGATGTACGCGGCCGAGTCACAGCGTACAGAGGGCCAAGGTGTGCGTGGAGGGGCGCACGAAGTGCCGAGGAGCGTCGGAGGAGCGTGCAACACATGGATTCAGGAGCGCGCGGGAGGCCGAGGGGCGCCGGAGGGGGCGTACGGGGCCGAGGGCCTGAGGTGCGGCGTACGGAGGGGCGTGCGGGGCCGACAGCCTAGGGGGCGACACGCGAAGGGTTTGGAGGTGGGGGCTAGGGTTAGGGTTTGGTTCGAGAACTCCAGTCTAGGACCGTCGCTCTGATACCATGTTGGGAAAAAAATAAGAGACTTGTTTATTCCATATACCCCAGGCTCTCTTATATAGGGGAGTAGCCTATGGGTAAATTACATCAAGAGTCCATAAGAAAATAGAAAATATGAAACAGTACAAATAATCATAACATATATCTCTACGGTTACCAAAAAAGAGCATGGGATGCTCGGAGGAAAGCAATCGGAATAATATTAGGTGATTGGAAGAAATCCGTTGAAATGCCTTATCTATTGCATGCAATGAAGGCTGCCATACCGGGGATTGAAATAGATATCTAATATAGCGAACATCCAGATCCTCGGAAACCTCATTGTCATAGATTTCAATGATGTTTTTGAGTATTTGGAACTTCCATTGAGGCATTCAAATATTGTCGCTCTTTGATTAATAATGATGGGACCCATTTGTAAGGCAAGTACAAACAGAAATTGTCCATTGCTTACGAGATTGATGGGGATAAACAAATCGTTCCCCTTGCTTTCGGAATTGTTAACGAGGAATTCGATCCTTCATAGAAGTGGTTTCTTTCCTTGGTACGTATCAGGATAATTGGCATGCGTGCAAGGACAATATGCATCATTTCTGACTGTAATTCTGGAATAAAATCCGTAATGAATGATGTTGATGAAGACTTACTAGAACCTTTTGCATACTGGCGTTTCTGTTCAAGGCATGTCGCAAGAAACTTCAATAGAGTTTTCAAGAACGACTCTATGAAAGCTTTGGTACAAGCAGCCGAACTATAAATGACAAGTAGAAAGTTCGCTTAGTTCATGAGGAAATTGCAGGAGTGGAACACAGAAGCAGGTAGATGGTTTTCAACTCACGATTATCGCCGAAAGCAATGGACTTTGGCTTATGATGTTGGTTATAAGTTTGGTCAAATGACTACAAATCTCAGTGAAAGATACAATGCAGTTCTTAAAGATGCTCGTTGTTTGTCAATTTCTGCATTGATCAAGAACACATTTTATAATTATGTATTATACTTTAACCAGCGTGCAGAAGAGGCAAGTACAACCCTTGGACGCAAATTCACGCATTTTGCAGCAACAGAGCTGAACTGTTGGATTGCAGCTGCTAATGGTCACACGGTAACGTAAATACAAAGGCATTCGAACATGTTGTTTGAGGTGTCTAGTGGTGTTCAACGTACGCAGTACAATATTCGAGGTCGCAAACAGTACACAGTGAATTTGGTGCAACGTTAATTACATGTAATAAGTGACAAATTTTCCGTATCCCATGTTCCCATGCTATCGCGTTCATTTCTAACCATCGAGCAATAATAGATTCTTATGTTGGAGAGTGGTACAAGTGGCAACACCAATTGAACGTTTACGGAGGAAGATGTTTTTCCATCGGTGATCTGGAAACGTAAACACCATTGGGCTATCCGGAATACGTCCTGACCCAAAGCGTAAGCGCGACAAAGGTCACTCATGGTCAATAAGGATTCATAATGAAATAGATGTTAGAGATGTAATTCGACAGAATACATGTTCATTTTGTGGTATACTAGGTCACACAAAACATGGTTGTCCAAATAAAAAGACAAGGGATTCTCAAGCATCCACATCTAATGCAAAACCATCGGAAAGGAATAAAAATAAATGTGACACTTGTGGAGGCGAAGGTCATAACAAATGTAGATGTCCTGGTTTGATTAAGTTTTTTTCTCTTAATTAACAACGTACTTAATATTCTTTTAGTTGCTTGATGACAAGATATATATTCTAACGTTCAACTTTTAAGTGTAGATGGACCCCGGTCCACTTGACCCATCCGTTCTGACTCAACAGGAGTGCCATCATTCTCATCGTATCTGAACAGACGATGTAAGACATTTAAAATCCTTTTTCTTTCCTTATTACGATTATAACATTTAACTTGTAGGCATCTTCGTGGTTGCGTTGTCGATGTCGGAAGACACATGTATGCCACATTCCTTTGGATGATCGTCTGCAGCCTTATATATCTCAAGCAGGCTTTGGGTGCATATCGGAACTAAAATTTATCACACTTGATTGGCATTTAGTGACAGCTTTGGTGGAGAGCTAGAGACCCGAAACATATACTTTTCACATGGCTAGTGGGGCGATGTCTATCACGTTGCAAGACGTCGCATTCATCTTGGGGTTAAGAATTGATGGACCAGTGGTTACAGGAGAGACCACACATGGAGCTATGTGGGACGATACACGCGAGCGGCTTCTGGGTGCCAAACCTCTTCCTTCTGAGATAGTTGGCAGCAGGGTATTAGCGAGCTGGTTACCCTTTGAGGAAGATGGTGCAGGACACTCGCAAATAAGTATGATAATTGAGACAAGTCGTTTGTTACCCTTTGATCTGCATGATACAACGAGGACATATCAACAAAGAAGAAGGCATTGAGTTGTAAACTTCTATGTTATACTAAATATACAACTGTTCATGTGAGATAATTATGATAATGGGTATCATTGTGGGCAATTTGATTTATATAACGTATGTGAATGTGTTTGTGCATAAATATATAATTTATGTGAATGTGAATGTGTCTGTGAATCAGTATGTCAATTATGTGAATGTGGAGATCAAAATTCCATGGAAATATTGTGTATGCAGGAAGTTGCTCCAATATTGCATGTTCAACCTGCGGGTTTACGTGAAAATTCCTGGAAATATTGTAAATCCAGGGAGTTTCTCGAATATCGCATGTTTAAAATGCGAGTTAGGTGAAACTTGCTGGAAATGTTGGATATCCAGGAATTAGCTTTAATAGCGCATGTTGAACATGCGAGTTACTTGAGACTTTCTAAAAATATTGCAGGAAGTTGCTCATATAGCGCATGTTGAACATGTGAGTTACTTTAGACTTCCTGGAAATATTACAGGAAGTTGCTTATATAGAGCATGTTCAACGTGCGTGTTACGTGAAACTTCCTGGAAATGTCACAGAGCATTTCTTACATAGCGCATTTCCAACATGCGAGTTACGTGGAACTTCCTGGAAATGTTACTGGACGTTCCTTATATAGCGCATGTTCAACATGCGAGTTACGTGTTTTAAGTATATCGTATGTTTATTATGCGATATACAAAACGCATATCGAAGATGCGATACACCTATGGTTGTCAGGTAAAAAAAACATTAATGGATGTCGCATGATAAACATGCGACACCACTATAGCTCCCGAATAAAAAAATTTCGTAGTACCTAAGGATTTAAGTAAATCCAAGGTACTACTTAGGAATTTCTCTCTAAATCAAAAGTCCTTTTTAAAATTCATTAATCTTCATCTTTTTAATCACTTTTTAGGCTAGATTTTAGACTTCATCGTCGATCTAAAATTAGGGAAAATGAGTTAGTTATACTGCCAAAAGAGGTTGAAGTGGATCCTCGTCCGATCTATCAACTTGGAAAAAATAAATTGCAACTTAACATGATTTCATAAGTGAGAGAAAAACTCGCACGACTCATACAACATGACGTGGATTTTTCTGATCCCTACCATAGTTTCAACACTGATGTTGAATAACTAAGATTTATACTGTGATCAGAGGAATACGTGTCAACTAAAAGAAGGGACTCTTTATAGGGATTTATTTTTAAAAAATGTCAAACTCAAATAAGTTCATATGTAAGAGTGATGCTTTACAAATAAAGATTCATTAAATTTTCTATCGAACTCCCTCTCTGTTTTTGATGTCTCGAAGCAACCCCCAATAACCTCTGACTATTTTAATGACCTGTGAATATGTAAATACATATAACAGATTAAATGTTGAATAAAACCGAAGTTCATACAACATTCTGTACCTTCTTCCCATTTATCCAGATAGTCATCGGTGCTTGTCGGTGCCGTTGCATCACTTGAAACCAAAATATCTGCTTCTGGAAATTGAGCTAGATATGGAAGTGGATTCTGGTACAAGAGATATAATACAGAAAAAATTATAACCATATTAAAAAGTTCTCATAAAGATTAGCAGCTATGGTCGCATTGCATTGATTCTTTAAAAGTTACATAGAAATTGATGGGAGACGGGCAACAAGCTGCGCCGCCAATCCCTTTTGAATGGCAAATCCAATTCTTCGAAATACAACATTCATAGACTTGGGAACCATAACATTGCTATGCAATTACTTCTGAGAATCTGACAAATGGAGAACTAGTATGAAAAGGTGGTTTCCCAAAGACCATGGACTCCGAAGATTTATAAGAACGAAATTTGAGTATATTTCACCTGGGAACTAGTATGAGCTTGAGTGCAAGGGCATATGGGCATATTGAAGATGTATGCTACAATGCAAATAGAAAGATTCGGTTGCACATTATAGCAGACCTTAAAGGACATAAAGCACGCTATGTTCCAAAGCATATTACGAGAGTTGATTAAGACTCGTGAGGGTTTTATATTTCTCGAATACATTTCAAAAAAACAAAAGAAAATAACAGAGACGAGCTGACATGGTGAGCCCACTTTTTACAAGGGAAATTCTCCAAGGAGACCTATTTTCATAAACAATTTCCTAGTTATGATTCTTCCTTAATTTAGGCCATCTATCGCGGCCTATGCCCCTATATGGGAGTCTTTTTCGCCCTATACGGCGAGGATTTTTTATTTTTGTTAAGTACCGTATGGAAGCCGCCTCTTGAATAGGCGACTTTTGCAAAGTGAAAGCTGCCTTCTCAAGGGGCGGCTTCCATATAGAAGCCGTTTCCTTAAAGGCGGCTTTGTCTTAATATTAGACAGGAGCGCGGCCCGTCGCCCCCCACGCTTCCAGACCGCCACTTCTGCTCCCAGCGCGCGCCGCCCGTCTCCCAGAGCTCCGCCTCCGTCGCCGTCGACTCCTCCGCCCCCGTCGCCTCTTCCATCGGACGGATCCTCCTTCGTCCACTCGTGAGCTACATAGCGCATCTTCGCTCATCATCAGGTTTGTCAACATTGACCTAAGGTGAGCCATTCATCCATATTAGTAACCCTATTTCGAGATTGTGTATAATGTGTTCGTCTCTCGCTACGTATAGGATGCCCATGGATATTTTGTGCTTTTGTCACTTTGGAGGAACGATTATAACATCCGGAAAGGACACAACCTATGAAGGTGGTCGTATGAAACCAATGAAGATAGCTCCGAATATGAAGTTTGATGTCTTGTTGGAGAAGATCGTGACGTTGTTCCGTCTCGACCGTACATGTTACGTCGATTTGAAGTTGTTTCACAGAATGGTGGCGAATGGTAGTAGTTATTTGGCGAATGTTGAGTACGATGACAACATACAAGATGTTGTTGACTATGCAGGAATGATGGGTTCATCATATCGTCCAATTTTATATGTAACCCATCAAGAGGAGTCATCACCGAATGTCACCCGAGCCTCTACACCAGTCACCCGAGCATCTTCACCTCTAACTCGTGCTCATGGTGTTGCTACCTTTGATATGAATGACACAATTACTCAGGAAATTGACCGCGTGAGTACCGATGAAGAGTTAGATTTGAATGACACGGAAGATGAAATGGAGAATGCTGAGGAATCTGAGGAACACATTGTGTCTGATATACCATTCTATAATGTCCGTGGTGGTGATGGCTATATAAGAAATGACGAGGATGCCTACGATACTGGAGAGGGACTTAGTCTTGCAGAGGAGTTGAGGAACGGGATGACCTTTAAGTCGAAAGCTGACTTGGTCTACTCTGTCAAGATGTTTCACATCAAGCGACATTACAATTTTCATATGCACGAGTCAGATAAGTCGGTTTGGGTTGTCTACTGCAGCGAGAAAGAAAGAGATTGTAAATGGCGTTTGCGAGGTCACCGATGTCCACTAGATGGTCAATTTGTGATTTCTAAAGTGGGTGTGCCCCACACTTGTTTGCATCGTGTAGCTAATCAAGATCATCCTCAACTTGATTGTAATTTCATGGCCCAGAAGTTTCTTAACCAGATAAAAATTTCACCATCCGTAAGAGTCGTTGTTTTACAGGGCATGATTTCTGAGGATTATGGCTATATGGTCAGTCGCAGAAGGGTTTGGGATGCTATACGCAAAGGAATAGAGATTGTCTATGGGGACTGGGCCAAGTCCTACAATGAATTGCCATACCTTTTCAGGGCATTTAAAACTTCTATTCCATGTACTGTTACAGATTTGGATACTACAACTGTTGATTCTAGCCTAGCGTTCGAGAGGGACTTCTGGGCTTTTGGACCTTGTATCAATGCCTTCAGGCACTGTAAGCCTGTAGTTAGTGTTGATGGGACTCACATGTACGGAAGGTACAAGCAGAAGATTCTTATTGCATGTGGATGTGATGCTGCCAATCACATTGTTCCTCTAGCTTTTGCATTTGTCAACGAGGAAGATGAACCCAGTTGGACGTGGTTCTTGGAGAGGCTGCGAGTTCAAGTTTTTAGGGATCGTCCAGGGCCTATTTGTTTGTTATCTGATCGTGCACATGGTATTCGTGCAGCCCTACGTAATGATGTTGTTCAGTTTCATCCTCCATATGTGTATTGGAGGTTTTGCCTACATCACGTTGCGAGCAACTTCAACGACGTTCACAAGAATCAAATGATGAAGAAGATGATCAAGCGGGCTGGGAGTGTGTACTCGCATTCCAAGTGGCAGATGTACATGGATAAGTTGAAGGAATGGAATGAAGATGCTCTCTCCCTCCATATTGCCTAGACGGTTTTGGGTAACACTACTGATCAGGTAACGAATTAATTAGCATTTAAAACATTATTTACAATTTTGGGTAACACTACTTACGTGACAAGTTATATGGGAACCATACACCGCTGAGATTGTGAGCTCTCTCCCTCCATATTGCCTAGACGGACAGGATCTATACACTACTAGAGTACCTCTTATTCATTTCAGCATCGTGGAATTGTATGTGCCCGTCAGAGTCCTACGCCAATTCGGTGCGGTCCAGGATATCCCAGGCCAGTGCGACACATCTACGCATCTTCACAGCATTGATCTTCGAGGGAAGACATCGGTCGATTAGGTACAGTTCCATGCAAACTATGTACAGACGTGGAACAATCGGCGTGATTATGTGTTGGCTACCACACAATTGGCCACGGAGGTGATGATGTATCTGGAGATTACATGGTGTGGTACAACCGCATCACACAACGGTTTATAGGGAGACATGGATGCGTACTGGATATGGCGGTATGTTAGCGTCACTTCTGTTGAGAACGTTTCATTTTTCTGTAGTGGATATATTGTCATATTTTTTTCATTTTGCAGGTGACACGATTAGATCATATTGTTCATCTTGTGGGACCTAATGAGGATGTGATCCGATTGGTAACAGATAATCGACGCCTTCTCGATGACTCTATCCAGCGACAATTCATAGATGGACTCCACGATGATGAAGACGAGGAGGAGGGAAGACCGACCGAGGGTACATCTTCACAGAGATATGGACTTGGTAGAGGACATGGACGTGTACGCAGAATACGAGGAGGACGAGCACATCCCCATGTCGATGATGTACAAGCTTCGGGGGTGGAATATCAAACTCCAAAAGTTGAACGTGAGATTGATAGAATACAAGAAACTCCACCTGCACCGATAAGAGAGAGGCCACAGACCGAGCCTGGACCATCGCATCGTCATTCACCATTACCTCTTTTGGACTATGATGTAGTGGTTGATGAAGAACTCTCGCAAATTGAGCATATTGATCGTGACAATCGATTGTCTTCATTTTCAGATGAGCCAACTACGACACTTCCTCACGAAGCACCTGGACAACGTCAATATGTTCGAAGGAGGCGACGCATGTGATGTTAGGACTTATTATTGTGTTAATGTTATCTTTCTGGGGTTCATATGAGTGTACCTTGTTGTTTGAACATTTTATTTATGATTGGTGTACCGTGTTTGTGTAAATATTGTAACTCTCTATCTTGTTGTACCTTATTTTGGATTTATGTAATTTCTATCTGGGGTTCATATGAGTGTAGCTTGTTGTACCTTGTTTATGATTTATGTAATTTTTAAAGATTACAAATATTGCATAGATAGCTCGAAAACAACAAGCCACATAAAACGGTGGCTTGCTGTTTTCTGGCTTACTGCAATTGGAGCCGCATTTGCAAGAGGCGGCTTTAGACAAAGCCGCCTCTTGAGAAGGCGGCTTTCACTTTGCAAAAGCCGCCTATTCAAGAGACGGCTTCCATACGGTACTTAACAAAAATAAAAAATCCTCGCCGTATAGGGCGAAAAAGACTCCCAGATAGGGGCATAGGCGTATTTTTCTCCATCTATCGCATGGAATTCTTCACCTAGAAATTGAGGCACAATGTATTAGATATCTTGATCCATTCACCGTTTTCACGAAATCTATGAATGAAAAAAGATCTTAAATCTAGAGAATGTGACTAAGCATCTTAAATCTAGAGAATGCGACTAAGCAAGTTGTTCGATCTAGGTTCGTCTGAGCTCAAGGTCAGAACTAAAAATGCTGAAGCCTTTCTGAAACACACCAATAATAAAGACCTAAGCTTGTCTAAAGAATAGAATTATCTATACAGGAATACAATCCTATAGATAAAATGATGTATGTCTTAATTCTGCAAAAAGCCCACCTTTATCCAAACAATATCGCTGTCGCAAAGTAGCACTTCAAACCCCAAGGAAAGGACAGAGTTTAACAAATTGATCTTGTCTCTTCCCAGTCTATGGAAAGCATGAGTTCCCCAACCTAGATCTGCCACTGATGTGTTACTTCCCATGTCAAAAACAGGAACACCCTTCCGATAGAGAGCTTCTAACAACTTAATGTCCATGGCACCTGTGGAGGAAATAGCACACAATTAATAGGGCATTAAAACAGATGACTAGCACATACCCTCCATAAAGCTCTTCTTTGATTCAGGGACAGGAATATTACCAACAAGAAAACTCGAAACATTGATGGCCATCAAATGCATGGCCCAGTTCAAGATAATGTCCTTGAACGCGTTATTCCCAAATGTTACAATAATGACATTATCTTTAGCCCTGGTTGCCACCAGCTCCTTGGTTAGCTTAAATGTCTCTATAGGTGGCATTCCCTTCTCCAGGGGTGGCGACTCGAAGATATTTCTTATGTATGCATCAGAAACCCCAGATCCACCTGCAAAAGAGAATCACATCAAGATCTCACCCATTTAAAATGTCTAAGGCACAATAGATTTTACTATTCTTATAAAACCACATGTTTGGAGAAAATAAAACAAAGGCAAGGGCCATAGATTCTGTTTCTAAAAAAACACGTGGAGTTTGCTTCTCAACACAAAATAATTACAAAAAAGGTTGAAAAATAAATGCATTTCCAAAATAAACCAGAAATGAGTAGTAACAGAGATGTCCTGAATTACACATCCAGAAGACTCGACTCAAGAAAACAATTAATTTGAAAAAGTGTAAGAAGTATCTCCCCCATATGCATCATCAAGATTGTTGCTAGTTCCATCATGACATCATTGTCAAAACAATTGTACCACTAGTATCAGCACCACTTCATAGAATCTTTGAAATTTAAAAGTCCCATTGATTAACATGCCTGCACCTTTTCTGACTAATGACGGCACTGACATCGTAAGTACTGGTATTTTCTACTAAAGTTCCATCGATGAATATACCTGCACCTAGTGGATCAGCGGAGGTCTTAATACTTTGAAACGGATTTGAGGAGGCGTCAGAGCGAAGCCGCGTAGTTTTACCAATACAAATCGCAACAATTTTAGTAAATGTAATGAATGTTCTCTGCTTGGGTATTTTTTAAACCAGACAGTCAGAAACCAAGAATCTAAAGAAGAGTAATTAATTCCTCAGATGCTCCATCTTCCAATTCTCGACACAAAGATCGAATTTTTAATTAGAGCAGAGAAATTAACACATCAGAACGGATCAAACATCATCCAATCTCATCACGATCGAAACCGTTATTGGATCAGTCAGGGTTTACCGAGATGGAAGACAGGGTCGGGAGCGTCGAGGTGGTCGGAGCGGAGGGAGGAGAGGAAGTAGAGAACGGAGAAGAAGACGCCGACGAAGAGGACGGCATACATGGCGAGGAAGAGGGGCTTGCCGATCGTCATTGCCGGTGTTCTATGCAGCAGAGGAGAGGAGGGGAGAGAGCAGCAACCTCTGATTTGCTGCTGCCCTCGCGGCAGTTTCCGTTTTTATTTCAATCTCTTCCTCGGGGAAAATTGGCACTCACACCCTCCGCACGGTATTAAATGCGCGGCTTGCCCTCTTTCCTTGTCTAGGATGCCAATTGCTCTCTTTCCCTCTCCTATCTCTTTAAAGAAAGGAGAATGTTACTCACGGAGAAAGAGTTGTTAAAAAAGTTATTATATTTCATGTGTGTACTTCCTTTAAATAAGAGCTTTGATATCAAGTCATACTTAATTTTGAAATTTTCTTTAAAAAAGTAGTCATATGTGTAGAGAAAGAAATATCTCTTATTTATATTTGACAACACTTTTTTATGTTGTTAGTTGCATTGCATATAAGATTTTTATTATTTTTAAAATTAATGGAGGATTCCTCCATCGATTATTAGTATCTTCAGCCTCCTACCATTTTATATGCACAAGAATGTAAATAATATGGGTACCAAAAATAATATATGTGGTAGGATGAACAAATCTAACAGATGTGGTTACATTACGGTTGTTTTGGGAATATATTCTAAAACGGACTCTATTTTTGTAATAGAGAATTTTTAACTTTACCTTTAAAGATCAGTAGAGTGGGATTAGAGTCCGTATGATGAAGATATGAGGTTCAGAAGTTGAGAAATTGACAATATAGAAGTCTGTTTACTTAGCATATTTACAAGTTGATTTTTTAATATTTTTATACACATTTTTATATACACATTGATAAATAAATTAATAATATATATATATATGAATTACATAAATTAGGTGAAGATTGTACATATATAATAAATAAATGGAATTAATGTGTAATGTACAAGGTCAACTATTTTTGGTGTGTTCTTCCTTATCTCCCCTTCATTGTTTGTCGACCAAGCCATGGTGACTTGGTAGAGGTTAGGTTATATAAATATATATTATAATTATATTTAAATTTTATAAGCCATTTTGCACAATATATATTTACAATATGCCTTTTTTCTTTATTTTTATTTTTTCTTTATTTTTATCTTTTTATGGATAAAATGCATTTTTAATTATGGATATGCTTTTGATAAGGTACAATCGAAATGTTAATGAATCATAGATTCATCACTTTCTCAACAACCTTCGATCTAGTTTGTCCCTGGGCTGCTTCGGTCTCTTGGGCCCCGAGGGTTTGGGCCAAGGGGATTGTCCCGAAGCACTCCTACACACTCTATAGGACCGTCCTTAACCGTTTGTCCACTACAGATATGCTCTCCAAGCATGAGATCACATGCCATTCACCTTTCTATCTTTGTCCCCATGAGCTGGAATCACGTGATCATCATTTCTTCCGTTGTCCGATCACCCTCGAGATTTGGAAGGCTACTTGCTCCATGCTAGCTTTGCCTTTTTCCTCTAACCTCTTCTCTAGAAGACATATAGGAATGAATTGAAGGCTCTTCTACTGCTTCTGCTTATCGGGGGACTATCTTACGCCGTTATTGTAACAGTCTGGGAGATTTGGGGCGAGAGAAATCACCGATGGGGGTCATCTCACTCCTCTTTTGCCGCTACTATTACACGATCCATTGTACAAGTTTTGTGTATATTGTAAAATAATATTGACTCCGAGTTTTTGCGCTTCTTAGGTCCAATCAAAACCTCGCATTTTTCTCTTTCTTTCAATATTTTTTACTGCAATCCTGAGATGTAATTCAGTTGCATCAATTAGGGGTTACCGAGCTGGAAGACAGGGACGGGAGCGTCGAGGCGATCGCAGCAGAGGGAGGAGAGGAAGTAGAGAACGACGAAGAAGACTTCGACGAAGAGGACGGCATACATGGCGAGGAAGAGGGACTTGTAGATCGTCATTACCGGTGTTCTCTGCAACAGAGGAGAGGAGAGAGCAGAAACGCTCTGTTTTATTGCCTTGCTTTTGTTGCTGCCCTCTGCCTGCAGCTAGCGGTAATTTCTGCATTTATTTTAATCTCCCGCCTCCGGCAAGCGACAATTTATGCTTTTGTTTCTCTCTCCTCCCTTTGTGCCCCACCAAGCGACAGTTTCCGCTTTTATTTCTATCTTTTCCTCGTATACAATTCGCCTCATACCGTTTGCACGGTAGTAAATGCGCGGCATACTCTTTCCTTGTCTCAGTTTCGACCTTTTTTATCTTAAGATTTTCTATGTATTAATAATAAAATTATTACATAAAGGCTAATGGCAGTAAAAAATATTGAAAGAAAGAAAAAATGTGAGGTTTTGATTGGACCTAAGAAGCGTAAAAACTCAGAGTCGATATTATTTTACAATATACGCAAAACTTGTACAAAGGATCGTGTAATAGTAGCGGCAAAAGAGGAGTGAGATGACGCCCATCAGTGATTTCTCTCGCCCCAAATCTCCCAGACTGTTACAACAACGGCGTAAGATAGTCCCTCGACAAGCAGAAGTTGTAGAAGAGCCTTCAATTCATTCCAATATGTCTTCTAGAGAAGAGGTCAGAGGAAAAAGGCAGAGCTAGCATCGAGCAAGTAGCCTTCCAAATCTCGAGGGTGATCGGACAGCGGAAGAAATGATGATCACGTGATTCCAGCTCATGGGAACAGAGATAGAAAGGGGAATGGCATGTGATCTCATGCGTGGAGAGCATATCTGTAGTGGACAAACTGTTAAGGACGATCCTATAGAGTGTGTATGAGTGCTTCGGGACAATCCCCTTGGCCCAAACCCTCGGGGCCCAAGAGACCGAAGCAGCCCATGGACGAATTAGATCGAAGGTTGTTGAGAAAGTGATGAATCTATGATTCATTAACATTTCGATCGTATTTTATCTTAAAACCTTAACAGATACATGTAAATATGCATTAATCTTCACTTTTATCAAAAGCATATCCATAATAAAAAATGCATTTTATGCATAAAAAGATAAAAATAAAGAAAAATAGAAAAAAGGCATATTGTAAATATATATTGTGCAAAATGACTTATAAAATGTAAATATAATTGTAATATATATTTATATAACCTAACCTCTAATACCAAGTCACCATGGCTTGGTTGACAAACAATGAAGTAAGGGGAGATAAGGAAGAACGTACCAAAATAGTTGACCTTGTACATTACACATTAATTCCATTTATTTATTATATATCTACAATCTTCACCTAATTTATGTAATTCATATGTACATATTTTTTTATTAATTTATTTACCAATGTGTATATAAAAATGTGTAGAAAAATATTAAAAATTCAACTTGTAAATATGCCAAGTAAATAAATTTCTATATTGTCAATTTCCCAACTTCTGAACCTCATATCTTCATCATACAGACTCTAATCTCACTCTACTGATCTTTAAAGGTAAAGTTAAAAATTCTCTATTACAAAAAGTCAGTTTTGGGACCAATTGACAATTGGCTTTTTAGGTTGTTTGTTTTATTCTAACATACTATTTATAGTACAATGATTTAATCATTTTTAATCATTTTCTTGATCTTGTATTTTATTTATAAAATAAAATCAGAAAATAAAATATTTTAAGTAAATCAAAAGCCTTAAAAATAGATAAAAATGAATTGTAGTGTATATGCTTCTATTTTATTAATATATATAAACTAATTTATTAAAATATATAAAAATTCCTATAGCTACTTATAATTATATACGTTAATACAATATAAAAATGGTATCTTATTTATTAAAATATCTAATTAAATATGTAAATACTATTTATCAGCTATTTATTTACATATTTGTTGATATTTCATTAATATACATGAAAATATACATTATTTATATATGTAAAATGCATTATAATTTACATAATTTAATTATTAACCTTTTTCATTTACCTATTTAAATAAAATTATCTATTATTTATTATATAATTAATAAAGTTTTTTTATTTCTAGATTTTTATGATGCTTACACTTGTCGGCACCGCAAGCTTCTTCCTCAAGAAGCCAGGTTTGTTTGTTTGTTCTAACACCCGAGTTTCAACCTTTATTCACGCCATTGATTAACACCTTCACTTCAATCTAACCATTGGATTCTCTACTCCAATGATCCCTCTTCCACGCCCAACCTTCGATTCAACCCAACTCATCTCTATTTCATCTATTTAAGCACCCAAAGTGGGCACATTCTAACTAACTTCCTCCAACCTTCAATTCAAACTGATCGAGAGCCCTATTTCTAAGCTTCAGATTTCCATCCTTGAGAAGCCAGGTTCGTTTATTTGTTCTAACACCCGAGTTTCAACCTTTATTCACACCGTTGATTAACACCTTCATTTCAATCTAGCCATTGGATTCTCTACTCCAGTGATCCCTCTTCCACGCCCAACCTTCGATTCAACCCAACTCATCTCTATTTCATCTATTTAAGCACCCAAAGTGAGCACATTCTAACTAACTTCCTCCAACCTTCAATTCAAACTGACCGAGAGCCCTATTTCTAAGCTTCTGATCTCCATCATCGTGTAAAAATCGAGGTTGTTAGATCATCCGCGAGGAAGGGAGCATCGGTGAAGAACTTCCAAGGTCTTCTTGACCTTGAATCGCCAGCAATTGCTTGCGTGAAGCTTCAGGAGTTCGTCGTCTTGTTGAGGGATAACCAGAAGGTCATAAACCTTCTACTTCCCAGGTGAGTTCATCCACTCAATTTTCTTCGATTTAGTCCTATTAATCACTCATCTTAGATTCCATACTCATTGTTCTTTCAAGCACGTTCAAACCAACTCACCAATTTTGTTTGATTTGTTGAAATTATCGATTTGGAAGATGTTATTCTAAATGTCCGCCACATGTGATATTCGTAACAATTTTAGGTTGATTCTTTTTAGAATCGATCCACCTAAATTCTCTTACAGGTGTTCCTTGGCTGAAGGTAGCATCCCGACACATTAGGAATGAGGTGCAGAACATCTCTTGTGTAATTTTTGGCATAGACGATATGTGCATGACCATTTTCAATCTGGGAACCCTAGAAGGACCTTGATTATCTCATTTGACCTTTAATTAGCATAAGGGAGCTCGAATGGGGAGAAGACCCCTTCTAGCCCTGCCAAAGCGTCTTCCAGTCATCGCGCATTGCCCTGATCGATTGATTCATCATCGGGAAGCCAAACACCATTGTTGTTCTTCCCAATTTTGGGGCACAAAAATAGCCCAGGATCACATATTTGCGCCACGCATCCACAACGGGTGGACATGATCTCATTCCACCCATATAATCTTTAACATTCAATCCAAATGGTGGATAATTTGCATAATAGGCCCAGTCAAGTTTCAAAATTCCAGCATCTCCATGATATTTCATATTGCATTTAGGTCCCACCATAGGGATCGAAACACAATGACCCAATTTTCTTTCCAAAAACTTTCTTCACAGTTATACCAGTGTATATTTGATGTTATTTAGACATCATAGACGTTTCATTTTTTATTGGTTTTTATAGGGTAGTTACCTAACTACCCTAGCATGGTTTTGGCACATTTTTTGAGGATTTTTATTACTTTTTGCTTTGATTTGATTTTACGAACTTCATCTTGATTTTGGATTTTGTTGTGTGTTTTCTTCGAGACTGTTGCTCGATTTTTCTTCGTGTCGCCTACCTATAGAGTATCACCTATATTATATATATATACCACCTATATACTATATAGTACATTATTTTGAAAATACAATCTTTCTTTTGAAAATACAAAAACTCATTTTATTTTCATTTTCTTCATTTTGATCAATATAGTAGAATACTACACTATATTATATCTACTGTATTATATCATTTCTTTTGCGAAATTAACATTTTTTGAAAAATAAAATAAAATCTATGAAATTAAAATAAAACAAAAAATTACAAAAATACAAACTAAATAAAAATGTAAAAACTAAAAACCACCAAAATGGACTTCATGAAGAAAAATCAATCACAAAAGTAATCTCGATTTTTGAGTACACTTTATGCCTCCTTGTGTTCGACCCAAAGATACTTACATGGTTAATATCAAGTGAAAAGAGATATATAGAAAGAGAAACTTTTATTCTTTTATTCATATTTTTTATATTCTCTCTCTTCTCTTGTTTTTTGTTTAATCGAACACGCTTCTCTTCTGTGGTTGTTACAACTGACTACGCACATATTTTTTGGATGTGAGAGGAGGCACGCTCATTAAAATGGTGTTGTTGTTGTGGAGGCGTTAGATATACTCAGATTTTTTATATTTTGTGATTTTTTTCTTCTTTTTCTTGTTTTTCTCGGGTTTGTTTTACGGATTCATTTTTTCTTTATTCAATATGACTTTCACCCGACAACACTCATTAAAATGATGTCGTTGCCGAGGAGGCGTTATCTATACTTAGGTTTTAGAGATTTTTTGTGATTTTTATTTCTTCTTATTTTGATCGATTTTCTTTGTTTTCATTTTTCGGTTTTTGTCGATTTTCTTTCGACTTTGTTCTGATTTTCTTTTCAAGTTTTGATTTCTCTCATTTTTTTCTTTCGATTTTTTTGTTTTCTTCGTTGTTTCTTTTGTGATGGCGAGTAGTGCAGGGCCTGTAGGATCAACTAACTTCCTAGGAAGTTAAACCAATTGAAAAGTGCAGAGATCGGCTCCTCTACGAGTCGATTGTAGAGGAGCACTACGAGTCAGTAGATTTTTTAGTTACATTTTTTGTTTTCCTTGAGATATTTTAAGGCATTTGCTTGTTTTTCTATTTTGATGAGAGGGGAAGGGTACTTTTCCCAATTTTCCTTTTGTAGAAGGGGTCCACTAAGGACATCTCTATTTGTAAACGGACTTTAGATTCTTTTTCTTGGGGTCTCTTTTGCCAGCACATGTGTTGGAGGACCTCAATGCAATTTTCTATTTTCTCAAATTTTCTTTATTTCTCGTGATTTCGTGGAGCCTAGGGATGCATGTTTGAGCGATTCGATGACTAAAATATAACCCACTACCCTAATCCACACTTTAACGTAAAATTATATGACTTTGAAAATCATTTAATCTTATTCTAGAGCTATCTATCTCGGATTACCATTTTATCAACTTTTTGCATGCATTAGACATTGGTTTAAATTTCTACATGGATCATTTGCATGTAGAGAGTTGGATCTAGGTATTATTTCTATCTCTACGTACATCACATTTTTCTCATTGCATTATGTGATTCTCCCCTTGTGCGACACATTTTTCACTGAAAAGGGAAAACTTAATTCCTGATAGATTTGTTGAAAATACCAAAAAAAGTGAAAACCATATTGAAACTTCAACAAAAATAAAAAATTGGACTAAATTACTTTAGGAGAGCAATCCCCTCATTGTTGCTAGTACTTACCTCCTGACAGAGCATGTGAGGACGTAAACCTCAAGGATTAGAGCAAAAAATCTTTGGATCTATGCCCTAAGTACCAGTGTATACCTTTCATTACATTGTCACAACTGCAAGAACTTGCCTCCGATCATAGAAAGTCGTTTTGTGTACTTAGCTTCATATTTCCCTTTGGACCTAATTTAAACCTGCTGCCTTAGCAGATGGTTCCAGTGTTTGGGGAGTGTGAAGACGTATGTTGGGCGATAGAGCGATACCACTTGTGAGTATGTTATTAAATAACTGCTTGAATCACCTAACTTTAAAACTAAAAAGATGAACGATCGAGTCACTATGTGAAGTTGATGAATTGGGGAGTGTTATTCTGTTTGTTTGCGGTGTACGTGTGACTCCACGTTGAATACACCTTCCATCTATCTTTTGAATTGACATTGTGTTCTTATCACATATCCTTTTGGCATCTAAAATGATGTGTCGATGGTCTTTTCGCTCAGACTTTGTGAGACATCGATCTTCCACCGTGATGTGTACGTCTTCACAGACTCGGGATGACCCTTTTTCTTTATTCAATTTCACCTAGTCACAAGGTGAGTCAAACCCAGACTCCCTCATCTCCCAGACCTTTAGTCAAGGACGACCCTCACCTCGACATTTCTTCTTCTCCTACACATTTTCACTCAGTGCTTACGAGGTATTTTCCTTTCTTGAGCAGTTGGCTGACACCATGATATAAAGAGGGGAAAGCACCAGTTGTGGAGAGACTATCTGATGAGAGACTAGACATTGGATCAGATGTGGCTGCAGGAATTCTAGACACATTACAGGAGATGAGTACACTGGTTCGAGAGCAATTTAGAGCACATGAAGAGTTGAGAGATGAGATTGGTACTAAAAGAGCCAGAGGAGGGAACCCACCATCTGCAGTTGTTCATGTAGCCTCATTACGTGATGAGTATGACCTTGGAGCGAGCACATTACAACATTGGAGTCAGGTGCCACGAAATCAAGTTCCATATGATTTGAGGCCATCATTCATTTACTACTTCCAAATTATGGGAGCATGACTGAGGAGTTATTTACCTTTCTACAACAGCTGGAGATGATATGTGGTACGACTAACAGGAGTCTATATGCTTCAAAGCCTTCCCCTTCACCTTGGCAGATAGGTCACTTTAGTGGCTGAATCATTTGGGGAGGGAGATCTTTACTTGGGATGATCTGAACTCCACATTCATGCGTAAAATATTTTCCTCTTGGGAGAACAAACTTGATGAGGACTAAAATTGCGAATTTCATGCAACACTCCCAGGAGTCGTTCCATGACGCATGGGAGCACTTCAAATACATGATGGAGAAATACCCTCCTCATGAGATTCCACTGAAGGTGCTTGTTCAAAAATTATGTGTAGGACTTCTTACTGAGATTCAAGGATTATCAGTGTCGCATGTGGCGATAGATATCAGAAAGGATGTCGAGTCTATTTGGACCATCTATGAAGGGATGGCCAAGAACTCTAGAGTTTTCGATTCTACTTGGGCATACCAGAAGTCCACACAACCACCACATCATAGAGATCATCACAAGGATCATGGACATGTTGAGTACGCTCAAGGTAGCACACATGATAGAGATGGAGCGAGTTAACCATCGCCTTGATGAGTTAACTCCCAGCACCACTCTTCCATCGCAGCCGCAAACGAATCCAAGCAACAAGCATCCTCATCTAGATCAGGTAGAGAGAACAATTAGATCCACTGGTAAGGTAACTTTTTCTGAATTCTTAGATAACTCCATTCATCTCAAGAGTGGTAAGAATCTAACAGTAACTGATCCAAATGAGGAGGGAGGTACACATGATGAGGAGCAATAGTCCATACTTGAGTCATATTCTGATGTTGAGGAGGAGCGCCTTGATGATACCATACAAGATGATGCCATAGATGAGCGATGTTGAGACAATAGACATGGACACAGGTGATTCTGATGTTGATACAACGCTAGCCCATGACACTCCTGAAGGATTTTCTTCTCTTATTTTTGAGAGTTTTGTATATGATTCTGGTACTCTCAATGTACATGCTAATTCCCATGACACGAATAAATGAGAACTTTGTTTTCCAGAAGTTATTCCTTTTCCCGATACTTTATTCGTAAAGAAAATAAAAATAAAAAAGAATGTTGTGACTCTAAAAACTAAAAAATTGCTGAAAGATCACATATTTCTGAAGATACTGATGAATCCATGATTCATTAACATTCTTTCTGCATTTTATCTTAAAATACTTAACAAATACATGTAAATATTCATTAATTTCCATCTTTTATCAAAAGAACATTCATGAATAAAAATGCACTTTTAAGCATTTAAAGCATGTAAATAAATAAAAGAATAAAAATAAAAAAAGAAGGCATATTATAGATATGCATATATGTACAATATGACTTATAAATATAAATATAGCTGAAAGATATATTTATAACCTAAACTCGAGACCAAGTCAGTATGGATTGATTGACAAATAAATAAGTAGGGGGAGATAAGGAAAGAAAACAACAAAAAAATAATTAATTATACAGTATATACATCCTTAATTATTTATCAAATATTTATCAGTTCGTCATTGATTTTTAATTAATTCACATGAATATATTTTTTTACCAAACTCTTTTCCTAATTATTTCTCAAAATGTATAGAAAATTTTAAAAATAAGTTAAAAATAATATCTTGTATATATGCCAAGAAATCCAATTTGTAAATTGTCAATTTCTCAACTTCCGAACAACATAACTTTCTCGTACGAACTCCAATTTCACTCTACTCACCTTTAAAGTTCATAAAATAATATTCTCTAATTAATGGAGGCAACTCACTCAAATTTAAGTCCGTTTGCAAAAACTCAGTTTTGGGATCTAATCGCAATTGGGTTTCTAGGCTATTTAATTTATCTACACACATTATTTATAGTTTTAATGATTTTATAATTTTTTATTATTTTCTTATTCTTGTAGTTTAACCATGATTTATTTCATAATTTTATGGTATTATTTATTATTTTAAATAAATCAAAAACACTATTTTATAGATGAAATTGAATTGTGTAACTTATATCTATATATATTAATCTATTTAATTTATTTATTAAAATCCACAAAAATTCACACATACTCTACTTATTATTACAATAATTAAGAAAATATAAAATTCATGTTTTATTTATTATTTTATTAAGTTAAAAATAAAATACATATTTCTTAAGTGTTATTTATACCTCTTTATTAACATGATATTTATATCTCATAAATTATTTATTATTTATGAAAATGAATTATTTCATAAATTGGATAAATTGTAAATTTACATTTTTTATTTGTATACTTATTTAAAATAACCTCATTAATTATTTAATACCCAATTTATAAGCTATTTATTACATCTGGACAACCATGTGTTGCCATGTGTCAGCACCTGGTTCATCTTCTTCAAGAATCAGTTGGTTACTCTGTTCCAACACCCGATTTTCAACTAATTTCAATGCGCTCATCCTAACCTCTTCACTCAATCTAAACCCTATATCCTAATCTCGTAACCACCTACTTCCACGCCTACCCTCGATCTCTACCCAACTACCCTTCGATTTCATTATAAATTGACCCAAAGCTGCCTCGTCGCAACTAACCTTTCCTAACTCTTTCTTGTTGCAAAACTAGCTGGTCGTCTCCTACTTTCTCCATCCATTTCTGCCTCACTCAGGTCGTGACAGGGCCTAGCTGATAGCCCGCGTGGAAGAGGAAACGACGGAGGAGGATTCCAAGGTCGAAGCATTGCCTTGCATCGCAGCCATCGTGCGTAGAACTCCGGTGAACATCCGTCGTCGAGCAAAGACCAGGAAGGTAATGCACCTTAGTATTCCCAGGTAACTTCCTCCATCTTTCCATTTTATTTCCTTGAACTGCATGCCCCTATTATCCCATATAATCATATGATTAGCTCGACTAAACATCCATTTAAGATCTCAGCTTTGAATTACCACGTACATTCGACTTGATTTCGATTCAAATCACATCCATTTTCACTTGAAACTCTAGTCTAGAAGCTACTTATTTGATACATAGATCTTAACATATCTTGGCTGATTTCATTAGAAATGAGCATCAAATCTTCAGTTGCAGGTTTAAACAAACTATTGGAGCATCTTCATCTTCATCTAGAGCAGATTCATCTTTAATTGGCGCACAAAATTTAACCTAGGGTTTCCAACTCTAAGTGACTTTCTCAGAGCTTCGTCGACGTCTCACGTCCATCTCCGCCATCCTTACAGCCATGTCCACCGCAGGCGAGCTCGAGGGGTGAAGGAGTCACCCCTCTGGCCCTGCAGGAGGTTGATCCAATTACTCCTTCATCGGGGATAAATCAGAGAATCCGCAATCGCCGTCATTTTCTCTGGAAGTGGGAAGAACATGAAGAACACCAGACGCTACAGTATTGCGCCATGTGTACCGTGTTCGATGGCCCGGATCTGCGTTTGACTTCTAATCGAGGCCGTTAAGGAGTGAATTGGTAGAAAATTTGCATTGAGAGCCCTCGTCAGATCTAGAAATCAGAGCCGCTCCAGAAAAGTTTCCAGATATTGCATTTAGGTCCCCATGCAGGGATCTAAACGTAATAACTTCTTTTTTCTTTTCATTTTAGTCCCTGAATAAGGACCAAACTGCAAAGACTTTTTATTTTCTTTCTTTGTATTTACACCCCTGAATCGTAGGCTTTATTTGGACCTATTCTAGACATTATTTTTCCTTGATTTTTTATTTAGTTACACAACTACCCCAACAAGGTTTCTTTGTATTTTTCGTGTATTTTCATTGCGTATTTTCTTGTTTGAATTTTCTAAAATCAAATATGTTTTGATTTCTTTTCTCATCTTTTTCGAGAAGATATAAAAATCACAAAAAAATCTCTTTTGCTCAAAAATTGTGATATTGTTATTCTACCTCCTTGAGTTCGACCCATGCACACTTACTTGGATAAATAATTAGTGAACAATAAAATAGTAGAGAAAGTTATTTCATTCATTTTATCTCTCTCCTATTTTTATTCAATCTTGTTTGATTAATTAGGGTTTTGTCTTTGAGTGATTTTCTACACCGATATTTTATTATCTCTTGCAAAACCCATATTATCAGAATGGCACTTTTGTCGGGGAGGCGTTTGCCTTATTTCAGTTTTTTACTCTTATTCTGTAATTTTGATTTCTTCTTGCTTTTTACGATTTTTTCTCGTGTTTTCTCAGTTTCCTTTCGAGTCATTTTACCATTTTTACAGCTTTTCCGAATTTTTACGACTTATGTAATTTCTCATCAGTTTTATCGAATTTCACGGTTTTATTTTCACAATTTTTTATGTGTTTGCTAACGA
Source organism: Ottelia alismoides (assembly GCA_037367405.1). Lineage (NCBI taxonomy): Eukaryota > Viridiplantae > Streptophyta > Magnoliopsida > Alismatales > Hydrocharitaceae > Ottelia > Ottelia alismoides. The sequence goes on along the minus strand of JAZKJV010009390.1, from coordinate 460,815 downwards.
GTTTTGCAGGACTTGCAGGATCGACCGGCTTTTCAGAAGCTGAATCAGTCGAGAGTGCATAGACCGACTTCTTTTCTACGGGTCAGTTGTAGAGGGCAGAGCAAGTTGGATGATTTGTTTTACATTTTTTGTATTTTTGTGAGGGAGGAAGGGACATTTTCCTGGTTTGACATTTTGTAGAAGGGGTCCACTAAGGACATCCCGACTTGTACCCCAACTCTAGACTTTCTTCGGGGTCTGTTGCGTCAGGTGTTGGTGCACTTGGAGAACCTCACCGCAGGTTTTGGTTTTTACCGATTTTTATTTGTTTCACGTGATTTTGTGGAGCCTAGGGATGTATGCGTGATTGAGTAGATGATTAAAGTAAAAACCTACTACCCTAATCCACACTTATGCGTAATTCATTTTTTTGAAAAATAATTCATTATTATGCTAGAGTTCCTAATTTAGGACTTGATTTTTCTGGACTTTTCATGCATTAACTTAGGGTTTTAAATTCTATGCGGATCACTTGCATGTAGACTGGTGGTGTTAGGTATGATCTCTATTTCTGCATACATCGTGGTTTTCCAAGGTATTCTATGAGATTGTTAAATAACTATTTTGTCACCTAACTTTAAAATTAAAAAGATAAAAGACCGAACTTTTATATTCATCATTGTGTGAAGTTGGTGAATTTGGGGTTGGATTGTGTTTGTATGTGAGGTGTGTATTATACCGCGTCTCATATGCCTTCACACTCGTGTTTTTGACTTGACATCATGCTCTCTCCTATATTCCTTTTGATATCGAATATGATGACTCCATGGATTTTACGCTCAGATTTGTGAGCTTTCGACGATCCACCGTCCGTCGTATATCTTCACAGACTCGAGATGACCCTCTTCCCGAGTTGATCCCATCTAGTGATGAGGAGAGTCAGACCCAAACTCCCTCGCCTCCCAGCCCTTCTGTTGAGGCAGACCCATGCCCGAAATTTTCATCTATTTCTCCTGCACACTTTTCACTGAGTTCTTATGAAACTTTTTCCTTCCCAGAGGATTCGAAGACTATGGCTAGAGGGAAGGGACCAATTGAGGACATAGCCACTGAGGACAAACTGACTGGGGAGAGACACATAGATGAGAAACCCAATCCAGCATCAGATAGTACTACAGGGATTCTTGACACATTACAGTAGATGAACTTATAGATTAGAGATCAGTGTAGAGTTCAGATGAGCTAAGAGTTGAGATCGTTGCATTGAGAGCAAGAGCCAGGAACCCACCACCGCATGTCATGGTTCCTGCTACGTTGAGAGATGAGTATGACCCAGGAACCAAGATGTTGCACCATTGGATTCGGTTACCACGGAATCAAGGATCATACGAGCTGAGACCGTCCTTCATTTCTTTGCTTCCTGAGTACTACGAGAATGCTACAGAGAAGCCGTTTACCTTTTTGCACTAGTTTGAGATGATTTGTGGTACGACTAGTTACCCAGGAGTTACGCAAGAGGCCATACATCTCAAGGCCTTCCCTTTCGCATTAGCAGATAAGACGCTCTACTGGCTGAGTTACTAATGGAGGGAGATCTATACATGGGATGATCTGATGTCCACATTCCTACGTAAATACTTCCTTCTAGGATGGACAAACATGATGAGGAGCCAAATCTCCAACTTTACATAGCTACCACATAAATCATTACATGACGTATATGATCGATTCAAGGATCTTACAGAGAGATGCCCACATCATGAGATACCATTGAAGGTGCTAGTACAGAATTACTTTGGAGGACTCCAATTGGATTTACAAGGCCTAGTGAGCGCCACATGTGGCGACAGTTATCTGTATAGGGATGTTGAGTCAATTTGGTCCATCTTTGAGGGGATGGTAGAGAATTCACACGTCATTGATTCTACTCGGACATTCCAGAAAGGCCCACAAGCACTACACCACAAAGAGCATCAGAAGGTGGCAGAGTCTGAGTCACAGTCTGACATGGGATTCATTAGTGAGAAGCTTACACTAGTCGATGTGATTTAGAAGCAAGTTTGAGATTTGCAGCTACTGCGAGAGTTGGAGAAACTCTCATCACTTCCCTAGCAGTTGAGCGATCTCACGAAGAAGATGATTGATTTGCAGCTTCAGTACCAACAATACCATCCTTCTTCTACTTCTCAGCCTGTTCGGAGATCTTTACCTGCACATCCCACCCGTCAGATACAGTTTGTTTAGAGCAAGCCGATTCAATCTAATGAGACACCGCAGATTGATTGGCATGAGGATTCATCCAATGTCTATTCGATCTAGATCACCAACCCTGGAGATGTTGAAGTTGATTCTCAGGACACTCTTGAGATCAACGAGATATGGTATGCTCCTATTCAGTCTTCACCGTACTTTGCTCCTCAGAGCATACACCGGCAGCAACAATAGTACAGTCATCCGCAGCATGGACGTTCACATTTCCAGCACCGCCAGTATTACACGAAGCAAGGATCTCAAGATCATGCATAGCAGAGACCCCATTCTTTTCAGTACCCTGCTACACATTCACATCCCCATCATTACCAGCAACAACAACATTATTTTACACCACAAAGATCTCCTCAGCCATATGCACTACAACAGCACACTCCTAGGATGGAGAGAGTAGACAGTCAGGGTCACCACACTGAGTCTGAAATATCTTTACAGGCCCTGGCACTGAATTAGATCATGGATATGCTGAGTACACTCCAGACACCACATAGGACAGAGATGGGTAGGTTAATCATCGTTTGGATGAGTTAATCGCACCCAAGACCACTCCCCTAGCCCTACCTCAGATGAACATGAAAAACAAGAGCAGGCACTCAGATCAGGAAGACACCACTATAGGTATGATATCTTTTACTGATTTTTTATCTAACTTCATTCGTCTCAGGAGCGGCAGATCACCACGAGCACTTGATAGAATAGAGGAGAGAGCACATGATGAGGAAGGAGAGCTGATCCATGATGATGATACACACATTGATGCTGAGGAGGAGGATCACCTTGATGATGAGGATCAATGTGATGACCAACCTAATGATGAGATAGAGGGGAGCGATGCCGAGACAGTAGACATGGACATAGATGAGTCAGACGATGATACCACGCCAGACCATGCATACACTCCCGACGTAGATTTTTGTTCTCCTATTTTAGAGAGTTTTATACATACTTATGATACTCTCGATGTACATGTTGATTCTGATTTGAATAAAGATTTTGATTTTTGTTTTCCCTGAGTTTGTTCCTTTTCCCGATGCTTTGTATGGAAAAGGAAGGGAAAATACCAAAAAGAATGATGTTACTTCAGATACTGAGAGATTTTTGAAATATCACGTTTTTCTGAAGATTCCACTCCATGATGCCTTGAGTAACTTCCCTACGCTCAAGCAATAGTTGAAGAATAGATGTACCACGCGTAGGAAGAAGAGATCGCGTATAGAGAAGCATATTTTGACCAAGGCCACATCTTGCGCTATTCAAAACAGATTACCTAAGAGATAGAAGGATTCAGGAGCACATTATGTCAGATGTGACATTTCACATGCATCATTTGATCACACTCTATTAGATAACGGTTCCTCCTTCAATCTATTACCATCTTGTTTACTCGACAAGCTCGAGTTAGTTCCTGCTTACAAATCATGCGTGATCCTTCAATTTGCTGATAGATCTGTAAAGAGATCTGTGGGCATTTTGAGGAATGTTATCATAATCGTGCAAGGCCTGCAATTCCCAGTGGACTTTATTATCTTGGACATGAATTGCCCTACACAGTTGCACCTTACCCTGATCATTCTTGGGAGGCCTTTCTTGGAGACCGCAAAGATCCTCTTCGATTATGATACATCTAAGGTATCTTTTCATGCTGAGGGCAAGAAGGTACATATAGAGATGGCAAGAGAATCACACACATCTAGTGTCATGCCTACAACCAGTTCAGATGCCTTGATTTCCTTAGCCACATGCGATTACATGGATGAGGTTCACCTTGATGACCTTGAGAGGTATTGGGTAGAGATCTAGGATATCTTAGTAGAGGATGGTTCTGAAACTATAGTTGGCAGTTCTTTTGATGGTATACTATATTTAAGCATGGATGATGATGAGCACATGGAGAAGATACCTAATGATTTGATTGTATATATTTCAGATACTGAGAGTTCTCACGATTCCTCCACTTCGGATGATTTAGAGGGCGAGTTTCATTTAGCTGAGTTATTTTCCATTAGTCAGTCTGAAGATGAGCATAATAGCGAGTCGGATAATATTTTAAACATCTTCTGTAGTCTGACTTTGGAGCATATTGAGATGGTGGATAACCATATTGCAGACACGTCTACCACCAGCATAGATCCCATTACACATACATATGAGGTTACAGCGAGAGACATATCATACCTTGCTAGAACTGAAGACTTTGCCACCAAACATGAAGTATGCTTTCTTTGCGTGTCCACATCGATAGTTTGCGGTCATTATCAGCTCACATTTGACCGAAGAGCAAGATTCTTGTTTGATGGAGATTCTTGAAAGAAATAGCAACACTATTGGGTGGATCGTATCCGATCTCTGTGAGATAAATCCTACTTTATGTTCTCACCATATCTATCTTGATCATGACAACAAACCTACTAGAGAGTTTAAGCATAGGCTGAATCTTATTCTACGAGATGTTGTCAGAAAGAGATTATGAAATGGTGTGATGCATGGTTTATTTATCCCATCTCCAACTCTGAATGGGTTAGCCTATTACATTGTCCCGAAGAACTTGAGAATTTAGATGGTTAAGAATGAGAGTGGAGAGGAGATTCTAAAGAGAGAATCACGTCGTGGTGGGTGTGCATTGATAACAGGAAATTGAACGTCGCGATAAAGAAGGACCACTTCCCTTTGCCTTTTATAGACCAGGTCATAGAGAGGTTGGTAGGGAAGGAGTACTTCTGCTTTCGAGATGATTAATTTGGATACAACCAGGTTATTATTGCTCCTGAAGATCATGAGAAGACCACTTTCACATGTTCCTGCGGCACGTATGCTTTTAGACAGATGCCCTTTGGATTGTGCAATGCCCCTGCCAAATTCTAGAGGTGCATGCTTGCCATTTTTGCAAACATGGTTGGTGATTTTATCGAGGTCTTTATGGATGATTTTTTGGTATTTGGTGAGTCCTTTGACGAATGTTTACCATACCTAGACCGGGTTCTTTAAAAATGTTGTGAGGCAGATCTCATTTTGTCTAGGTAAAAGAGCCATTTTATGATTACAAACAGGATCATGGTGGGCATGTCATCTCCAAGCAAGGCATGGAGGTTGAGCCTGCCAAGGTGGATATCATCAAGCATCTCGAGCCACCATCCAACATCATGCAGTTACGATATTTTCTTATGCATGTTGGATTTTGAAAACATTCATCCATGATTTTTCTAAGATTGCCCGATCATTAACTGAATTATTATGCAAAGACATTGAGTTCTTGTTAGATGACAAATGTCTTAGTGCCTTCCTCAAGTTGAAAGAGATGATTATTAGTGCTCCTATCCTACAGCCACCTGATTGGTCTCTCCCCTTTGAGATCATGATCGATGCTTCAGATTTTGCGGTCGGCTCTGTATTAGGATAGAGGAGGAATGGACTTCCTGTTGCTATCCACTATGCCAACCGAACTTTAGATGATGCTCAACACAATTATACATTGATAGAGAAAGAGATGTTGGCCGTGGTATTTGCACTGGACAAATTTAGATTAGTTCCTCTTCGTATATTCAGAAGAGCCAGGGGTTAATAATCAAGCTAGTCAAATATGAGAGCTATGTGTAAAGATCAAATCTATTTGAGATAAGTTATGGGGGGGAGTAGTATAGTTTTCAAAAGTCATCATCAATTTCATTCTATTAGTAAACGAAGTAGGCTGGTTAGCTGCTTCCTTGAATCATCCTGTTCGTTATCAGAATACATTCATATAGTCAGCAAGCCCATTCCAAAAAATGTGAAAAAAGCTTTTAGTGGCACAACAGTATGGCTTTAAGATAAGAAGCTAAGAAAGAGGCATAAAATCACTCTAATAGTGCCGCTCTCTATAGTTCTTCAAAACTCGTATGAAAAGCGTCAGAGCCCAATTTCATTCACCAAATAGATGCATCACAATGTTGTCTTAATCATAATCACCCCATCTACACTGTTCACGACAACTTGATGATAAATGCATTTGATGCCCCCGTACTACCCTTTATATATACCCAACTGGAAAGTCAGGATATTTACAGAATATATTTAGAAAGTAGAGAGGTTGATTTGAGATCACCTGGGTATATATACTGAGCAGGCGGGAAAGCGAAAGAGAAAGAGAAAAGTGACAACGAATATAGGCTATCTTTCTAACCCTTGGAGATCACTCGACTATCGGATTTTTGATGGAGAAGAAGGATTCTAAGGTACTCCTTCTTAGATGGATTCTCTTACTTCAAGAGTTTGATTTTGACATTATAGATAAACTTGGGGTAAAAAAGGTGGTAGTTGATCACCTCTCCCGATTACAGATAGAGCAACCTTCAGATGAGTACACGCCATATATTGTAGAGAGATTTCTAGACGAGAGTATCTTTGCAGTTACAGAGCTTCCATGGTATGCAGATATATTAAATTTTCTGGTTACACAGAAGAGTCTACAGGGTTTCCTCAAGGAGTGAGTCGACATGCTAGTTTTCGAGGCACGATACCACCATTAGGAGGATCCAATTCTTTTTTGTGAAGGATAGGATTGTGTTTACATGCGATGTATTCCTCAAGAGGAATACCATAGTGTCCTCACTTTGTGCCATTACTTAGAGGTAAGGGGACATCATTCAGGGAAGAGGACAACACAGAAGGTACTTCAGAGCGTATTTTGGTGGCTGACTCTTACTAGAGATGCTTGCATATTCGTGAAGAGTTGCCCGGATTGTCAGAGAGAAATAGGGACAATCAGTGCTAGAGATGCGATGCATATGCGGCCTGTTATTATTTGCGAGATCTTTGGTGCACGAGGCATAGATTTTATGGGATAGTTTCCTTCCTGCAATGTCTTTGAGTACATTCTTCTTGCTGTGGATTATGTTAGTAGATGGGCGGAGTCTATACCCGCACGGACTGCTGACAACAGGACAATGCGCACGTTGAACATATTATTTCATGGTTCGATATTCCACGTATTCTTATTTCAGATGGGGGTAACCATTTCATTAATGAGGAGGCGAAAAAGCTAGTGAAGAACTATGGCATTAATCATAGAGTAGCTTCTCCTTACCACCCACAGACGAACAACATGGCTGAAGTTTCAAATAGGGTGGTTAAATCCATTCTTCAGAAATTAGTACGATCGGATATGAAGAACTGGTCACAGCTTCTAGACCAGGTTCTTTGGGCGTATTGTACTGCATATAAGACTCTCTTAGGTACTTTCCCTTCAGACTAGTTTATGGGAAGCCATGCCATTTTCCTGTAGAGATCATGCACAAATCTGAATGGGTTATCAGAGAGATTTCACTTGATATACAGAAAGCAGGAGCCAAGAGGAAGATGGATCTGAATGAGCTAGTAGAGATCCGAAATCAAGCATACGAGAACACCCTCATTTATAAGTACAAAGTGAAGAGACGACATGATAGACATATTCGACAGAAGATCTTTGTTCTTGGTCAGAAAGTATGGTTGTTCAATGAAAGATTGAGAATTTTTCCTAGAAAATTGCAGAGCAAGTGGGAAGGACTGTATATAAGTCAGAATGGTCTACGACAATGGAAGTATTGCTATATCATATGTGTCACATGGTGCAGAGCCATTCGTGGTGAATTGGCAGATGCTGAAGCACTTCGTGGAGACTACTGATCATCTGGCTCGTGTTGAGGTGATCTACTTTGTACATGATGCATGGCTACTTTTCCACTTCATTTCATCCTGTACAGAGACATATGAGCTTTTCATTTTTCCGGCGTACACCACATGTGTATTCTTCGTAAACTACAATCGTCCCCATTTTTTGCTCGTATTATATACTTAGGATACCATATCCTAAGTACGGGGGACCGATTGCCCATCGATTTTGCCTTCTGATTTTGTTCTTTTTACTTTTCTTTTGTTTTTTCTTTCTTTTACACTAATCATTGTTCCCTAACTTTTGGCTGCATTCTTTTCTATACTTAGGATGTCTTATCCTAAGTATAGGGGGACCGAGTGATATCGTTGATTTCGTTTTCTTTTCTTCCTTTTGTTCCTTCATTTGTATATTCTTTTCCCCAGTCACCACATTGTTGTCTTCCATTATACTTACGATGACCTGATTGTAAGTATGGGGGGGGGGGTCGATCGACTTCTATTCTTTCATTCTTTTTCACCCACTTTTACTTAGCACGAGTTATGTCCTCCTTTTTTTCTTTTGACTCCATGAGGACATAACACAAGCAAAGTATAAGGGGTGCGTATATATTATATATATATACTTGTATCCATAACTCATACTTTTATGTATTTTCTATATTTATAAAATCCATAAAAAGTGGGTAAGGGTTAATTTAAATCCATTAATTAATTATTTATAAAATCCTTGTAAATAAGTAAAATATATCTAAAATTCTTATTTAAAATTCTTAATTTAAGATAAGTATTTAAATAAGTATCTAAAATATGTATAATACTTATTTAAAATCTTATCTATTAAAACATGTGTAAAATTAATTTAATCTTTACAAATTTCTCTGTAAATAATATTGTAAAATACATTAGTTATTTAATCTAGATAAAATACGGGTAATTTATCTTGTAAAATTCTTGTACAAAGACTTGTTTATAAAAACTGAAAAATCCATAAAAATGTAAAGTCCTAAATTTCATAAAAATTACAAAATTCTTAAAATCCATAAAAATGAGTAAAAATTAGAAAATATCCTTCACAAAAACATGGTTGCATTTGCATTAGCATTTTTCAGAATAAGTTTGATTTCTAGAACTAAAGATTGGGAATAGTCTAAAGGATGGAGCTTGATTATGACCTTTAACTTTCATTGTAAGAAGCCTAGTTAGGAAGTAGAATTTAGACTCTTCTGGTCTTTAACTTAAATCTTTGGGTTCCATAAGACCATGTTTGGGAAGTCGACTTGAAAGTACCTAAGTAGAACACTTGGTGTCATCCGCTTAACTCTTCGTTAGTGAACCAATCTTAGACACATGCACCTAGCACCTAACTCAACTTTCATGGGGCTGTGAAGGGCAATCCATCTTGGTGATGCATTTCTATCCTTGTCTAGTGGCATGGATGTCTAAAGACGGGAGAGATTGGGGATGAAATAATACTTCGGAGAAGGGAAGGATCTGCTGGCATATTTTTTCCAAGACCTCAAAAAATGGATGGAATGAAAAGATGCTATATCCATCGAGGTACAAAAAGGTTGATGCAGTGCAAGTAAATTACAAAGCCAATTCAAAGAAGAAGCCACCAAATACAAATACAACCATAATGGTCCAAGCTTCCACCAAAATCCTACACATCTTAGTGGAGACTTAGCTAAACTGGCTGGGCTTCACAAGGAGATGTGTCTACACTGGTCGCACTCCTGTTCTCTTCTCATTCTTCTACTTTCTCTCTCTATTCAATTGTGGATACAACACGACTTGACCTTAGAAGGTAATACCCCCTCCTTGAGGAAAGAGTATCTGGATGAGGAACCAATGGGAGTGTATTATTGGGATGGGTGGTTTCTTCGCTTCTTCAAGCAGGAAGAGCTAAAGTAATTCACACACAATACAAATTGAATTCAAGGTTGATAGAGTTAGCGATATGGATTAGTGGATCTGAGCTGGCTATTGAGTGAACTTAAACAAGGATTTGTGGAACTTGAGGACTGTTGAGATTAAAATCCTCATCCTAGTTAATGCTCCGATAAAATGCTTGTTTTAGGCCCGATCGAGCTCTGTCCTTTGTTTATTCTCTTGAATTGGGTTATGACAAATTCATTATAATGTTATTTCTTTTTCCCTTATTTTTCAAATAAGTGTTTTCCAAGGGACTACTAAAGTTTAAGTATAGGGGGTTGATGAATCCATGATTCATTAATATTCTTTCTGCATTTTTTCTTAAAACCCTTAACAAATACATGTAAATATTCATTAATTTCCATATTTTTTCAAAATCACATTCATGAATAAAAATACACCTTTAAGCATTCAAAGCATGTAAATAAATAAAAGAATAAAAATAAAGAAAAGAAGGCATATTGTAGATATCTATATATGTACAATATGACTTATACATATAAATATAGCTGAAAGATAAAATTATAACCTAACCCATGGGACCAAGTCAGTATGGATTGTTCAACAGACAAATAAGTAACGGAGATAAAGAAAGAAAACAACAAAAAATAATTAATTATACAGTATATACATCCTTCATTATTTATCAAATCTTTATTTATTTTTAATAAATTCGTATGAACATATTTTTTTTACCAAACTCTTTTCCTAATTATTTCTAAAAATGTATATAAAAAATATATAAATATATTAAAAATAACATCTTGTATATATGCCAAGAAATCCAAATTGTAAATTGTCAATTTCTCATTCCAAACATCATAACTTTCTCATACGAATTCCAATTTACTATACTTACCTTTAAAGTTCATAAAATAATATTCTCTAATTAATGGAGGTGATTTCTCAAAAATTGGAGTCCATTTGCAAAAAGTCGATTTTGGGACCTAATCACAATTGGGTTTTTGGGCTATTTATTTTATATAGAACATGTTATTTTTAGTTTTAATAATTTTATAATTTTTATTATTTTCTTGATCTTTTAGTTTAACCATGATTTATTTCATATTTTTTTGATATTATTTATTATTTTAAATAAATCAAAAACTTATTTTATAGATGAAATTAAACTTTGTAACTTATATCCATATTTATTAATATATTTAAATTAATTTATTAAAATCCACAAAAAAATACAAACTCTACTTATTATTATAATAATTAAGAAATTATAAAATAAAAGTGTTATTTATGAATTTGTTAAGCTAAAAATCAAATACATATTTATTTAGTATTATTTATACCTCTTTATTAATATAATATTCATATCTCATAAATTAATTATTATTTTATGAATACTAATTATTCCATAAATTGGATAAATTAATAATTTATATTTTTTTCCTTTTTATACTTATTTAAAATAACCTCATTTATGATTTCGCACCTAATTTATAAGTTATTTATTACATCTGGCCAACCAGGTGCTGACACGTGTCAGCACCTGGTTCATCTTCTTCAAGAATTAGTTGGTTACTCTGTTCCAATGCATGATCTTCAACTAATTTCTACGTGCTCATCCTAACCCTCTCACTCAATCTAAACCCTCTATCCTAATCTCCTAACCACATATTTCCACGCTTACCCTCGATCTCCACCCAAAAACCATTCGAGTTCATTTTAAATTGACCCAAAGTTGTCTCATCACAACTAACTTTTCCTAACTCTTTCTAGTTACAAAACTAGCTGGCCATCATCCTACTTTTTCCGTCCATTTCCGCCTCACTACGGCTGTGACAGGTCTGGTGGATATCCCGCGAAGACGAGATGACAGAGGAGGGTTCCAAGGCCAGAGCACCTCCTTGCATCGACGCCATCATACATGGAGCTCCGGTGAACAACCGCCGTCAAGCAAAGACCTGGAAGGTCATACACCTTCCTTTTCATAGAAGACTTCCTCCATCTTTCCATTTTATTTCCTCGAATCGCATGCCCCTATTAGCCCATATAATCATCTTATTATTTCGACTAAACATCCATTTAAGATCTTAGCTTTGATACCTCACCACATTCAACTTGATTTCGATTCAAATCACATCCATTTTCACTTGAAACTCTTGTCTGGAAGCTACTTATTTGATCTACAAATCTTAACATATCTTGACCGATTTCATTGGAAATCGAGCATCAAATCTTCAATTGCAAGTTTAAACAAACTACTGGAGCATCTTCATCTTCATCTGGAGCGGATTCATCTTCAACTAAAGCACAAAACTCAACCTAGGTTTTCAAACTCTATGTGAATTTTTCAGATCTTTGTCGACATCTCACAGCCATCTCCGCCATCCTTGCAGCCTTTTCCAGCGATGGCGAGCTCGAGGGGTGAAGGAGTCACCCCTCTGGCCCTGTAGAAGGTTGGTCCAATTACTCGTTCGGCGGGGATAATCTGCCATCATCGTCAATTGCTCTGGAAGAGGGAAGAACATGAAGAATACCGGACACTATAATATTACGCCATGTGTATCGTGTTCGACAGCCCAGATCAGCGCTTGACTTCTAATCTAGGCCGTCAAGGAGTGAATCGGTAGAAAATTTGCATTAAGATCCCTTCCTAGATCTAGAAATTACAGCCGCTCCAGAAATAATCTGATATTACATTTATGTCCTTGTACAGGGACCTAAACGTAATAACTTCTATTTTCTTTTCATTTAGCCCATGAACAAGGACTAAACTGCAGACAATTTTTATTTTCTTTCTTTGCATTTATACCCCTAGACTGTCTTTATTTGGACCTATTCTAGACTTTATTTTTCCTTGATTTTTTTAGGGTAGTTACAAAACTACCCCAACGAGGTTTCTTTGTATTTTTCGTGTATTTTTGTTGCATATTTTTCTTGTCTGAATTTTCTAAAGTCACATCTATTTTGAGTTCTTTTATCGCCTTTTTTGAGAAGATATAAAAATCATAAAAATATTCTCTTTTGCTCAAAAACTATGATATTGATATTATGCCTCCTTGAGTTCGACCCAGGCACACGTACCTGGATAAATAATCAATGAACAATAAAATAGGAACGAAACTCATTTCATTCACTTTATCTCTCTCCGATTTTATTGAATCTTGTTTGACTAATTAGGGTTTTATCTCGGAGCAATTTTCTACATTGATATTTTATTATCGTTCGCAAAATGTTGATTATCAGATACCACTCCATGATGTTTTAGATCACTTTCCTACACTCAAGCAACAATTGAATAACAAATGTACAACACAAAAAAGAACTCATGTACTTAGAAACGCATTTTGACCAAGTCCACGTCTTGTGCTATACAGAACAAGTTACCAAAGAAGAAGAAAGATTCATATGCACATTATGTCAGATGCTCCATTTCCATATTCAATCGCACTATCTTAGGTAATGGTTCCTCTATTAATTTGTTTTCATCTTCTTTGCTCGATAAACTCAAGTTAGGTCCTCTTTACAAATCAATGATTCTTCAATTTGCTGATAGACTAGTAAAGAGACCTAAGGGCATGTTGATGAACATTATCGTGAATGTGTAGGGACTGCAATTCTTAGTGAGCTTAACTTCCCTGGACATGGATTTCCCTACACAGTTAGATCTTACCCCAATCATTCTCAAGAGTCCTTTCTTGTAGACCATGAAGGCTCTCTTTGATTATGATACTAGGAAGGTATCTTTTTGTAACGAGAGCGGAGAAGTACAAATTGGGATGGCGAGAGGATCCTCCACTTCTAGTGTCACATCTACACATAGTTCAGATGTCCTGAGTTCTCCAGCTAGTTGTGATTACATGGATGAGGTTTGTTAAAATGACCTTGAGAGGTATCAGATTGAGACCCATGGTATCCTGGTAGAGGATGGGTCATGCACAACAGTTGGCAGTTCTTTTTTAGGGTGACTTGTATATAGAGACATATTAGATGGAGAAGTAGTTTGATGATCTTATTGTAGACATTTCAGAGCATTTGCTTGATGCTTTCACTTTAGATGATCTAAAGCCATATTATCTCGTACTTGAGTTCTCTAGTTCTAGTCCTTCTGAGGTGGAGCACAACAGAGAGTCAGATGGTGTGATATACACATTTATTGACACCTTCTGTAGTCTGACTCCAGACATTTACTATGGTAGAGAGACCGCCATCGTATACAATATCCACTTACATAGACATCTATACTCAGTCAACCAGGGATTGGTTCACACTTTCACAACATATGATATCATACGATTCAGGTTGAGGTGTTCTACTTTGTACAAGACTTGTGACTACTTTTCCACTTCATTTTGTCCTGTACAAAGACCTTGATGCCATTCATTTCTAGATCACACACCACTTGTACATTATTCCTATATCCTAATCGTCCCCATTTTTGCTCGCCTTTATACTTAGGATACCATATCCTAAGTATGTGGGGACTGATTGCTTCCATTGATTTTCCATTTTCTTATTTTGTTATTTTTCTTTTCGTTGTATACATTCTTTTGCACCTATCAATTTTCTCGAACTTTTTCCAAATTCCTTTATATACTTTGGATATCTAATCCTAAGTATAGGGTGACTGGGTGATCTCGTTGATTTCGTTTATTTTCTTTCTTCTTTCTTTCATTTATTTATTGTCCATTGTCACCTAATTTTTTGTCTTTCTCTATACTTAAAATTACCTGATCGTAAGTATAGGGGGTGGCTAACTTCTATTCTTTTGTTCTTTTCACTTTCTATATTGTATATACTTTTGTCCATAACTCGTAGTTTTATGTATTTTATATAAAATCTATAAAAAGTGGGTGTGGTTGTCTATTTGAGAAAATCAGGGTTTTTTATTCAATTAATTAAAATGAAATGCCAATGCAACCTTAAAATTTCATCAACAAAAATTATTCTAACAATCTCTTAAGTAAAGAAGCTATAACATACATGATCTAACTCATGGAGGCTACTATTCCCAAAGATTATTTAAATCAAAGAAAATCCAATAAAATAAAAAGGAGTTCCTGTAATGCAAATTCTTGATTTTAGTGGATTTTTATCTTTTTAAGTTTTTATGGATTATATTTTTTTTATGCTTTTCCGATTTTGTATATATCTAATAATTTTTAAATTTTCAAATGTTTTTGTATTTTTATTTTTTAAACAAATTTAAAATAAATAATAAGAAAAAGAATAAGAAAAGCAGGCCTTTTGGATTTTTAAAATAAGGTAAATTATGGCAAAAATCTAAGAGAAATATTTTTTATTTTTGTTAGTTTTTAATTATTTTTTGTGAATTTTTGACAAATTTTAGATTTTTAAGATTTTTTAAAATAATTTAAGATAGAGAAATAAGCAAACAAAAAATAATGTAGATGTTTTTGGATTTTTAAAATAATAGAAAAAATCGAAAATGTAGAAAACATATAAAATAAAAGAGACACTTTTTCAAAGTTTTCAAAAATGTATTTTATGATTTTTTTGGAGTTTCTATGATTTTATATGATTTTTTAGTGTTTTTAATATTTCATTTTTTTTGGTTTTTATAAGGAATTAAAGATGAAGTTTATATAAAAATTGAATACAAAATAATAGCCCCAATTTTTTCCAGAAATTTTCAAAAGATTTTTGCTATTTTTATTAATAATTTCTATAGACATGGTGAAAATGTGATATTGAATTGTTAAAAAATAAATTAAAATAAAAACCAAAATTAATGGTAATAATATTAGTTAACAATAATTTAAGATGATTTTTATGTAACTATTTAAGATGACTAGCTATTTGTTAATCTTAATTAACAAACAACATTAAAAACTATAAAATAGGGATCAAAACGTAATTATTTTTATTTAATAGATCAAAGAATTAATAAATATAGAAAGTGAGGGTGTTTGTGAAATTTTACCAAAAGAGGGTGTGCTGACACTGTTGAACACAAAAATTGCCTCTTTAATAATGTCGTATTATTGTAGCACAGGAGATATATTTCGATTCGTCAAAAAACCACAATCTTTGAATGTTGCGGAACAATTTTTACTTGACAAGATACCAAGGCAGAATACAAGGACACGAGGCTCTTCATCTATTTATAAAAAAACTATCGATTAATTAATGAGTGATTATTTTCATCAGTCTAGGTCTTCATATGCATATGCATATGCAATGCTCAACACATATTGATATGCAAATATATCATGCAAATAAAATGATGAAAAAATAAAGTAGTACGATGCATGCACTTTTTGGTTTTAAATGCAAAAAGTGAGAAGCATGGTGAATGATATGCTACAAATAAATATGCAAACCACCATGTACAGATTATGCCCTAAAATGAGCGATCAGATAAGCTTCAAATTCAGAGACGAATTAAGCATCAAGGATAAATACTGGCAATGTAAATAATGAGCAGGAGACACTATTTGTTCATCAAAAATTAGCACATATAATTCATTTCAAATCATGAAATTGAATATGCCATTAGATAGAGGATGAAACAAGCTTCAAAAGGATTATGAAATCGACAAAAACTGAGATCAGATGCTCAAGATATGGATAAAATAGTGTTAGGGGTATGAATGTAATAAAATGCATGAAAAATTAAGGATAAATATTGCAAATAGGTCCCTAGAGGGACCTATTTCCAATTAACAAAAGACGGATGAGTCCCTTTATAAATTGTCTTGAAGTATGGGGGTATATTTTCAATTGTCAGAAGTCGACAAGGCCTCGATGTAATTTACCCCAAGCGCGCATGTGAGGCACATGCTTGGGGACCTCGATGCAATTATGAAGAAGGTCGAGGGTATATTTGCAAATAACCCAGTCCCTCCCATATAGCCACGCAATGGGGGAGGGTAGGCTCGGGGGGCATGCGGCTTGTCTAGAGAGCTTCGACGTGCAACTTGGGTTTCCAGGCCTGCATGGTCGATAGGCATGACGTGGCTTCATCCGGTATGTTGGATGGCTGCCATAGGGGAGCCATCCAATGGTGACTGTGCTTCTCCTCCGCTAGAGGAGGGGCAACGTGTTTGGATCTCCGACGAGGCTGCCAAGTCTCCACTGTTCTCCTTCGTCGTCGTAGAAGGTCCAAGGAGCTTCATGGCCACCTAGTGAGGATGTTTGACAGGAGAAGAAGCTCTAAATGTAGTCAGAGATGGCAGACAACAGAGCACCACCAGGGGAAAAGGTTGAGATCGGAGAGGGGGCGTGAATTCCATCCATTGAGTACCTACAGTGGTTAGTATAGACGAAGCGAATCATGCGAGTGGGTTATGAATGAAATGGGGGTCTGTGGAGGTTGAGCAGGGGACTGATGGCTCCTCTACCTTGAAGGTAGAGAAGGTGGATCGATGTGAAGGGAGGCCTGGAGAAGGGAAGGTGATGGTCGCAGTGATTGACGAGGGTGACATATGGGTAGTAGAGCTTGTAAGGTAGTCAGGAAATGGTGGGGATGGTAGTCTGCGATGGAGTAAGTGAGAGAAAATTCAAAGAAAATTAGGGAGGAGAGAGCACCTGATCGAAGATGGGCTTTGGCAGGCAGATTTGGCTTGGGCTGAGGACCTGGGAGGTTCTCGAGTCATCACACAATGAGGCCAACTGCTCCTCAGTGCTCAATGGACACCGGAGGCATCGCAACACAACAGAGTGCATGGTTCGACATCGGAGTAGGGGGCACTATTATGGCCTTCCTCCGACCTCTGTTTGTCACAGGGAGGTGGAGGAGGTCTAGGGCTCGAGCTTTGTATTGGTGGACCAGGGTAGAAGGAGGCGGAGATGGAGATTTATAGTGAGGACCGTCATGCAGATACATGAGAGGTGAGTCTAACATTGAAATGGTCGGTGACATCTCTAGAAATTAGGGCATGAAGGTCTAATGGGTTCATAAAGATGGGGGAGTGAAGGCTATGTGAGGGGAGCGTTAGGTCATGGCGAGGTAATCAGAGGAGATAGGTAGAATAGGAAGGGGTTGACGTGGCCACGAGGTGTAACACCTGCAAGAGAGGTGTTAAGAGGAGGAAGACGAATGCGTACCATTGGATCTTGTGATCCAACGACCCATATAGAGGTGTAGGCGAAGGATTTTGATCAAATCTGGTGATCTGATCGAGCGGTTGCTGGGTGCGTGGAGATAAACGGTAGAGATGCAAATCAGGGTAATCTGGTGGTCGAGGATGAAGGGGCGACATGGAGATCTGAGGGCCAATGGATTTTTGGTGATCCTAGGGCCACGTTGAGAGTGGAACTGAGCAGTCACGATGAGATCTTAAGGGAAGATCGGATGGCTGGGAGGAGAAGGGAGATGAGCGGCTGTGATTTAGGCGGGGAGAAGGTGATCCAAGGGCAGAGAGCGAGGCCAAGTAGCAAAGAAATGTGCGGACATGTGGGCGGCCCAGAGGGCGCCACATGACTGTTCCAGAAATTCAAAAATGAGAAAAATAAAGAGAAATAAGAAAGAAATAGTAGGAGGACAAATCAACAAAAAGTCAAAACATGAAAGTTGTAGTTCTCATTGAGATCTAAAAGTTTTATGTTGACAAAAAAGTCAAAGGAGATCATTTGTACAAAGGAAGATTTTTAAAAGCATTTTTAAATACTAAAAAACACTTATTTTAAGGGTTTTGTATTTTCTTTGTATTTTAAATTCTTTTTAAAGCCAAAATAAATATATACATTAATTACTCTAATTTTTAGAGATTTTTAATAGAATAGAATATAAAGAAAATGTTAATAATTAGATCAACAACAACAAAGCCTTTTCCCACAATTAAGTAGGGTCGGCTACATGGATTCTTCGCCTCCATTCAGATCTATCTTGGGTCAATCTCGGACTTATATCCAAAAAACTAAGATCCCTTCGTATAGTCTCTTTCCAACACTTTTTGGGCCGTCCTCGCCCTCTCTTAGCCGGCTCAACATCCCAACACTCGCATCTCCTAACCGGTGCATCAGTTGACCTTCTTTGCAAATGACCAAACCATCTTAAGCGGTTTTCTCGCATCTTATCCTCGATCGGAGCTACACCAACTTTATTTCTGATTGCATCATTTCGAATCCGATCTTTACGTGTATGTCCACACATCCATCTTAGCATTTTCATTTCTGCTACAGCCATTCTCTGCACATGTCTATGGTTCACAGGCCAACATTCAGAACCATAAAGCATAGCAGGTCTCACGGCTGCTTTGTAAAACTTTCCTTTAATTTTTAAAGGAATTTTCTTATCACAGAGAACAGCGGAGGCTCCTCTCCACTTTAGCCAGCATGCATTTATTCTATTAGTAACATCTCCATCAATTTCCCCATCATGTTGCAAAATAGATCCCAGATATCTAAAAGAATCTCTCTTTTGAATGTTATCGTCACCAATCTTCACCTCGATTCCTTCACCATTGCTTCCATCAAAAGTGCATTCCATATATTCCGTCTTAGCCCTACTTATACGAAAACCTTTAGTCTCCAATGCATGTCTCCAAACCTCAAGCTTCTCATTTACTCCATCTCTAGTCTCGTCAATCAACACAATATCATCTGCAAATAACATACACCAAGGTAACTCATCCTGAATGTGACTTGTCAACTCGTCCATAATCAAAGTAAAAAGAAATGGACTCAAAGCTGAACCTTGATGTAAACCAATGTTGATATCAAAATAGTCAGTCTTCCCTGTCGGGGTTCTTACACAAGATAAAGCCCTATCATACATATCCTTTATGAGATTAATGTATAGGACAGGTACTTGTCTCTTCTCCAAAACTCTCCACAGTATCTCTCGTGGGACGGAATCATAAGCCTTCTCCAAATCAATAAAGATCATATGTAGATTCTTCCTTTTAGCTCTATAAATCTCCATTGTTCTCCTCAGCAAATGGATGGCTTCAATAGTTGAGCGACCTGGCATGAATCCGAATTGGTTTTCTTTTACTTGGGAAACTTGCCTCAACCTTCTTTCGATCACACGTTCCCAAATTTTCATAGTGTGACTCATCAGCTTGATACCTCTGTAATTTGAACAATTTTGAATGTCTCCTTTGTTCTTATACAGAGGCACCACGATACTCCTCCTCCAATCTTCAGGCATTTTCTTGCTTCGCCAAATAACATTGAATAGATTCGTAAGCCAAGTCAAACCACGCTCACCTAAAACTTTCCATACTTCTACAGGGATGTCATCTGGTCCAACACCTTTCCCAGGTCTCATAACCTTCAAAGCCTCCTCTACTTCTTTTCTTTGTATTCGTCTATAGCATGCACGATTCAAGTAACTTTCACTACTAGCTAGATCACCCAAAGTGATCTCTCTATTTCCTTCTCCAATGAAAAGTTTATGGAAGTACTGCTCCCATCTAGTCTCTATATCCTTCTGAGTAACAAGCACGTGACCTTCCTCGTCCTTAATGCATCTCACTTGAGAAAGGTCTTTGGTCTTTCTTTCTCTTGCTTTGGCCAACCTGAATATATCCTTTTGGCCCTCCTTAGAGTTGAGATTTTTATACAAAACCTCATAAGCTCTTGACTTAGCTTCGCTTACAGCCTTCTTTGCTTCCTTCTTCGCTATTTTATAGTCCGTGACAGTTTCCTCTGTTCTATCCTTAGACATAGTTTTAAAGCAAGCTCTTTTAATTTTTAGCTTCTCTTGCACCCCTTCACTCCACCACCAAGCCTCCTTTTGACCCGGAGCTCCTCCTTTTGACTCGCCTAGCATCTCTTTGGCTACCTTTTGGATACAAGATGCTACTACCTCCCACATCTCGTTTGCACTACCGCTACAATCCCAAGATAAGTCTTCTAAAACCTTCTCCCTGAAGCTTGATTGCTTCAGCGGAAGATTCCACCACCTAGTTCTAGTGATCTTAGGAACCTTCCTTTTCTTTACCAGCCCTTTTATTTGTAAATCCAAGACTAATAAGCGATGTTGGGTTGTCAAACTCTCTCCAGGGATTACTTTGCAATCTTTGCAACACAACCGATCTCTTCTCCTCAACGCAAAGTAATCTATCTGTGTTCTAGTTGAGCCACTCTTATAAGTAATTAAATGCTCCTCCCTCTTCTTGAAACTAGTGTTTGCTATGAAAAGATCATATGCAGTTACAAAAAATGTTAATAATTAGATACTGTAAAATTATTATTAATGTTAATTATAGGTGATTGGTTTATCTAGCAAAGATGCATAATTAATGAAGATTTCCCATGAAGTTCTTATTTTTTTTTAGGATAGAAAGTGAGAATAATGATGATCCAGCATGGATCATCATACCTATACTTAAACTATGCTCGTCCTCGAGCATCTAAGGAATGAAGGAGCTGGATTAATTTCTGACTGTGCCTGTGAATTTTCAAGACTCAAATCATCAAAAACTCTCAAATTGTATGATCCTAAAATTCTGGGTTACCATGCTCTAGTCAAAAGGAATCCAACTTCTCTATTTATCAAACTCTCTGTTTTTACATAAAATATAAGCATATGACAATTAGTGTACTGCTTTCATGAGAGTCGAGTCGAGATGTCACCCAAAGTTCCAGTCTAGGAGACTCTCCTCTAGACCTAATCCTCAACACTATGGAATAAGTCGGTTCTTGCAATCAATCCACCGTCTCATTGTCAGACTTGAAAGTGTATATGGATGGCCAGATGATGGAGGGCATATTATTGTGCATTTTCTTCTCTCCCTTACATTGGAACAAGTATCCTCTCGAGTGCCTTATTACCCAACACGTGTATATTTTTTATTTTTTGATCAACGTGTCCATCAAGTGAATTCAGAGTTGTCTACACTTGTTTTCATGGGAGTACATCAGGGTGTACCTTTTTTGAGTACCTAAGATACCTTCGACACCCAGACTTGTATCACTATACAATTTAGAGCCATTTTTTGATGCTAGCTCGACTCCTTGGTTCTGATAGTGTTTGGTCCAAGCAGACACTTTAAAATGGTTGGAAGCACTCACCTTTGGTGGAAGCTCATAGGATTTGTATTTTTAATGATTGATAGTTTCTTTGTATGAGAGAACTTCTCTCTAATTTTCATTTTATTGTTTAGCTAGTTCTACTATTTTTACCAAGAGTTGGTGCACACTGATCAATAATTTATTTAGTTTCATCACACCCTGGCACAAAGTTATAACATGCAAACTTGTTCACATACTGGCTAGGGTTTTGCTGACACTCAAGTTTTTTGAAGCCTTCATTGACTTTATCCCATCCTTGAGCATCAATAAATCGAGTCTATACTCAAATCATTAGTCCCAATTCCTCAAGTGATAACTCAACTCATCTCATCAATCATGCAATTGTGAAAGTGATGTGTTGATCATATTATTTAGAAGGTAGAGATGAAGAGTGGAATATAGCGCTCAAATCTTTCAAACTAGGGAAGTGTGTATTATTAAGTTCAAAACCATAATGACTAAGAGTGTCTAACTCGGTCTCTCAAGATCTCAAAAAATCAAGTGTCGTCAAATCCTCAAGCATTGAGTGATAGTGAATGTGCGAGGAATATACCAACTCTAGAGTTAATGATTTTTGTGATTTTTAATTTTTACAATTTTTTATGAATATATTTTCAAATTTTTCAGAGAGATAATGTCTGCCCCAAGCTCATATGAATTGATGCATTCATTCCCAGCTAGTATGGGTGTAAGTAGGATTATTAGACGGCTACCCGTATTACTTCAAGACGGTGCCATTCGCATTGTCCTTTAACCACCTACTCTGCTAAGGGAGACCATAGTCCCCTCACTGAGAAATGGCTATTCATTTCTAAGCTTAGTAGTCAGAATCACTACCAAAGAAAAGATTTTAGTTTTTTAGATTTTTATGATTTTTTTGAATAAAGTTAATTTTTATTTACAAAATAGTTAGTCCCTTATTTTTTATTTACAAATCAATTAGCCCCTCAGTATTAAAAGGATTTTTTCAAAAAATTTATAAAAATTAGTTCACCAGAATACTTAAACCCTAGCCCAAAAAGTTTAAAAATTTTTAACATACGAGCTATGGCTAAAGTATATATACACAATATATAGGGTATACCCCCATTTACTTAACTTTTGTTATGTACTCATAGCACAAAATGATATGAAGCCATAGCTCCAGTAAAATACCAGGTGATATAGCGAAACTGACTCAGAGGTCCCCCTACACTTAGGTCAAAGATGACCTACCGATAAGAAGACAATAAGACGGAAGATTGATTGAGTCGACCCCCCTATACTTAGGCTGAAAGTAGCCTAGATTTTAATTTGGAGGACTCGTGGTCGGTTAGGGTTAGAGTGTGCATTTACACGAATGGTTGGTCGCTTGGAGATGGGGGGTAGATGGGAGGATGGAGGGGCGGGTTAGATCATCGAGCATTCTACTTTTTTTACACACGCGAGCCCTCGAACCGAGGACCGCTAGAAATGCAAATGATACATTTTTTTAAAAAGAGATTCATGAACAAAAATGCTGACTCAATTCCTTGAATTCTTTTGGATTTCTTCTATGGCTCCTTACAACGAGAGCTCCCAACTCCATGCCTCCATGGGTCCCTAGCATCTTCAGTCATGGGCCCTACCACAAAAGAAATAGTCAGAAAAATATCAAGAAATTTAATCTGAAATGAAGACCTATAATTCTGCAAATATTCACAAAAAATACAATAAAATTCAACAAATAGATAAAGATGACCATGGCCCCAGCAACGAGGTCATTTTATGAGCGTAAAAATTGCCTCTTTGATAATGTGGTATTATTGTAGTACATGAGACAAATTTTGATTCGTCAAAAAGCACAATCTTTGAATGTTGTGGAACGATTTTTACTTGGCAAGATACCAAGGTCGAACACAGGGACACCAGCCTCTTCGTCTATTTATCAAAAAAATATCAATTAATTAAAAAGCGAGTATTTTCATCAGTCTAGGTATTTGTATGAATATGCAGATGAAATGCACAATACATAATGATATGCAAATATACCATGCAAATAAAATGATGCGGAAACAGAGTAGTATGATGCATGCACTTTTTATTTGGGTTTAAATACAAAAAATGAGATGCATGGTTAATGATATGCTATAAATAAATATGCAAACCACCATGTATAAATATGCCCTAAAATGAGCGATCGGATAAGCATTGAATTTAGAGATGAATTGAGCATCAAGGATAAATAATGGTAATGTAAATAATGAGAAGGAGATACTATTTGTCATAAAAAAATAGTACATAAAATTCAGTGTTAATATGAAATTGAATATGCCATTAGATAGAGGATGAAACAAGCTTCAAAATGACACTGAATCGGTAAAAGCAGAGACCAGATGCTCAAGATATGAATAAAATAGTGTTAGGGGCATAAATGTAATACAATACATGAAATATAAATGACAAATATTACAAATAGGTACATTTAGGGACCTATTTGCAATTAACAAAAGCTAAAGGGGTCCCTTTATAAATTATCCTGAAGCATGAGGCCCATTGGTAATTGTCAAAAGTCAGCTTGGCCTCGATGTAATTTACCCCAAGCGCGTATGCGAGGCATGCGCTTGGGGATCTCGATGCAATTATGAAGAAGGATGAGGGTATATCTGCATATATCTCAACCCCTTACGTGTGAGGCATGGGGGGTAGGCTCGGGAGGCACGTGACTTGTCCAGAGAGCTTCGGCATGTGGCTTGGGTCTCCAGGCCTGCAGGGTCGGTGGGCGTGGCATGGCTTTATCCGGTCCGTTGGATGGTCGTCATGGGGGCGCCATCCAATGATGAATGTGATTCGTCCTCTGCCAGAGGAGGGCGACGTGTTTAGAGCTTCAACGAGGCTATCGGAGCTCTATCATGAGAGATGTCCTTATTCATCAATGCATTCGAACCTGAAATGATCTTGTATGCATTTTCACAGAAAAACCCCATCACTCCAGCACTATGCATATCCGGCATCTGATGGCTCCTCATTCTTGCTAACATACTCGATAAAGAAATTAATTGACCTGAGGATGCATTGACCTCCCTGAGTTCGACCTTGGGTTAGCCCAAGTAAAATAAAAATTTAATCCCTTGCTTAATTGCAAGATTAATTAAGTGGTCTTTTTGATTTATCCTAAGTGTCTGGCTACTACATTAAAAATGGTAAATTAATAATGGCATCTCTCGGTTTTTCAAATGATCGTGATTCATGCCTACCCATCTAATCACATCCATCTTCATTGGGTCGTGTGAAAGCCCAAGTCGAAATATCATCTCTGATGTCTGCTATATAGTTCTCTTAGACTTCAAGCAAGCCCTAATCCCTCTTCGAGCCATCATAACCCCAAGGATCCCTACTAAAGTGATCCCTTCCATGATAGGAAGGCGGTCCTAATGATTCATGGTGAGGAGAAGGCGATCGAGGCGTGATTCCAAAATGTGGAGCTTAACACTGGAGGCTACAACTTCCAGGTAACCCACCTATTGAGGCATACTTTTCTTTAGTTGTTCATTTCGCATTTGGATCCTTAGTATAGTCATGTCTTCTGTTTCCAATCATTTTGTTCAATATCACTTAAAATAAAAAAAGTACGACAGAGCTCTAGGTTCTGGCCTCTGCCCACAGTGAACGAGTCACTATGCCACCACACTGACCACCCTACCTCGTTCCCTTGCACCTTCTTTATATCCTTGAACCATCTGAGCACTTATTATTGCATAAAATTAGTTATCCGATCTCGTCCTATGCCTTTAACGGGAGATCATCTGACCCCTTCGTCCACCATCTTTTTTGTACAATAACTAGGCCAACGAGCATCTCCCTCGAGCCCCCATGCTTTTGGCGTAAGTATCAGGACTAAAGAGCCCATCTAGGGGGTGATTCGATCCCAGGATCAAGTCCAGATGCCTTGGAGCTTCACGAGCTCCGAACCTCTCCCTAGTAAGGTCTGGACCATCTTAGCACTATCAGTTGAAGCAGACAACCCCCGAAAAGGTTTTGAGCCACCCCTGAGCTCGGTAGGCGGTCGGAGGACGGAGATACTCCAGATCATAGTTTGGGGAGAATGTTGTTCTTCCTCGTTCTTCTAGACCCTCCAATTGCCGTCAGATTAAGGTTTAGTCCTAGATATAATCTTACCCATTCGTAAGCAAAGCATTGTGTGACCTGGACTGTTTGATCAAACTTAAGTAGGTGTGCCTCCTTCGTTAGATCTCACGCCCCTCGTACACACCACTAATGAACTGATAACTTGCTAACTTAATTTACACTCATTGTAATACAAATAGTTAGGAATCGATCAAAATCGAGTTAGAAGATCTCTGTGTAGAGGAATCAATTTAATTTATCTTGGATAAGTATAGGGTTGAACACAAGGACACCAGCAATTGATTGAGTCACTCTAGATATTAAATAGTCAATTAAGGGATTAATGAGTGGATGTAGGTCGAGTTATGCAAATAAAAAGCAATGCAAGATTGTTTAGGTTTTTAAATGCAAATATATTTAGTGAGTCAATAATTAAAACACACAAAAATACAAATGCACTCTTGATTAATTGGTTATATAACTTGAATAATTTATAAAGATTCAACTCAACGAGTAGTCTAATTATCAAGCACCAATTCATCAAGACAATGTGCCACTACTTAAACTAATATAATTAACATCAAAACAATGCCTCAAATATTGATCTAATCAATAAACTAATTATCCAATAATTTATTTTAGGCTCTTAGAATGATTTAATGTAAACCAAGGTATTTATATGAGCAATAAATAATAAAAAGATCTTTTTTAAACTGAACAATAGAGAAAGAAAGATTAATTTTACTCTCTAAGATTTAATGCATGAGATACAACTGAAAATTGAAATTAAGTTTGCCTCATCAAAGAGAATAAACTTATCTTTAAAACAAGACCAATTTCATTGAATTTGGACTTTCTGGATCATAAGTTATTCAACAATCAATACCGAGGTATGTTTACAATAAAAACTTAATTAAAAACCATACAAATCTTCGCAAAAAGGTTGAAATAAGGACTGAAATGTAATATATGAAACCGCTTGGGACTTATATAGAATATTCAAGACCAGACGGGGTATCTCTGCAAAAAACCCAAGAACACGTGCGCTTGGTGTATGATCTGGACTGAAATATGATATCTGAAGTGTTGTGGGTTCAAATGCAATTTCTCCAACATCGCATGTGTGAAATGCATGCTACCAGGCTCGGGCAAGGCTAGAGGCATGGGAACGTTGTGTGTTCTTGTGCTTTAGATCTTGCGCGAACAACACAAAGTTGATGGCTAGGACTCGATCGCTTGGGCGCTCTAGAGACGTTAGATAAACATCGATTGTTGCTAATCCAACAGTGCCTGCTCTTCGATGATAGATGCGATGACGATGGTTGGGCTCTGGTGAAGGTGCTCGATCTCTTCCATGGGATTTTGGTATCGGTGAATATGGGAAGAGTTACCTTGAAGCCTCATAAAGTAGACAGAAACTTCTTGAGAATGCAAGGCTATCTAGAATGATTGGTAGAGATGATCAGAGACTCATATGAATTCCATTCAATGACTACGTGCAAGGTTATTACCATAAATAATAGAAGCAGGGACTGAGATGGGATTTGAGTGAAATGGAGGTTCCAAAGAAGGTGGAGGGCTGGGACTCAAGATTTAGAAGCTTGAGAAGGGATAGGATTGGAATTGCCAATGGAGAAGCGGGGAGGGATTGAGAAGATGATAGCTGTATGGGGGTTGAACTCCGAATATTTGGATGTGATTAGATGAGGGATGTACTATGAGACATGATGTAAATAAAACAGAGAAATCACACAAAAGAAAGATTACATGTAACAAATTGAAGAAGAAGGGATTGAATCTGAGCATCATTTGAAGATAAATAGCTTTGAGGATCTTCGCTTGATGTCTTCATCTAAAAACCCAAGCTCGTGCACCACCTGATGGGTGTACAACAAGGTGAATTCACCTTGGATCTCGTCAACATCAAATCTCCGTCATTGTACTCAAATCGCATCCCTAACTGTCAGTTAGAGGTAGAGGAAGTGTGGAGGTAACACACGAAGTGGTGGGCCCCCGGGGATGGAAGTTGGGGGTGGAGTTTTGATAGAAGGAGAAGGCAATTTCATGTGGTCGGCGAGGAGGTTTCAACCACCCATTAACATAGCACATGATGAAGAAAAGAAGAACGTAAGATCACATGAGGGAGGGGAGTAAATGGAGAAGAGATAAACTTCAGAAATTGGTTAAGATGTTGGCCGGAAGAGTTGGCGAAATTGGGAGAAGTTGTGATGTTCGGTAGTTGATGATGGAGTTGAATGAAGGGACACAAGGTACAAGAAGGATCCTTAATCGTCTGATCTAAATCTAAGCACCTAGAATTGAGCGCGCTTATGTTGCCGTGATGTGTTTGATTAGATGATCTAGTGGCCAAGAATAAGGTGGCCGGATTTGACCAGAACCATCTGATCAGATAATCAGATGGTCCACAGGAAGTGCAGGCTGAAGAAAAGATGTGGCTAGGTGGTACGGTGGGATTAGACCACATGGCCCCATCAAAAAATTCAGATACAAATAAAACTTGTGAAAAGAAAAAGAAATACTAAATGAAGATCAATTAAAAACTGTTTTTCATCAAAGTTGTGTAGAATTTAATTCTTTGAAACTTTGATGAAAAAAACCAAGTCAAAATGAGCAGTATATACTCAGATATATTTTTTGTCAATATTTTATAGATATAAAATTACTCTTTTTAATTATTTTCTTATTTTTGGTGTTTTAAATAATAACTATATACATAATATTATATAAAACACTATGTTATTTTTTATTGATTTTTTAATGATTAAAAATATCTAGAAGTAATAGAAAAATATAGGTAAATTTATACAGCACAAAGACAATTTATTCAAAACCAATAACTAGTGTTAATTATTTATGAGGTCTTGATAATATACAGTAATGATCGATCATCGCAATGATTACTCTTCTAGCCTTTTCAAGAGCAATAGTTCTGTCTATCGTTTGAATAGAGGTTCAACAAAGCTGCATTGACCAATCTACGATCAATGCGAGTAAATACGCGAGAGGGGCCAATAGTGCTATTCGACCAAGATGATATGTTGCCACTAGTCTCTTACTTGAGAAATCCACACAAATCGATGCAACAATTTAAGTCCTCCTTGGCCCCATTCAAGGTTGTTAGCCCCCTGCTTCTCATGGTCAAACCTAACCACATTAAAGTTCCCAAGCCCATATCAGGGAACAACCAAAGGCACTACTGAGGCACTTCAGCTCTACCTAAAGGCCCTAACGATCTGTTGGGTAGTTGGCACCATGGATGATCCAAATGGCCAGGTTGAGGTCACCGGCATTGGAGCAAGAGGTGACAATTTGTGGTTATATCCCCACTTAGCTATAGTTCCAACATGATTCCTTCCACAGGATATCAATTCATTCCAGTGGAGTGTCATTGTGTATGAAACCCCATGTGTTGGGGACGAGGAATGCAAATTTCCCTCATTTTCTGGTCTAATCTAAGATTTAACCAATTATACGATCTCTACATTATGTGAAATGAGTTACTGTAACAAGCTATGACTTTCCAAGGCTCGTTGATGCCACATACATTGAAAATACCACCAACATTAAGACGACTGTGGGGGGTGGGTCGGGGTGATGAATATGTGATTCATTACTATAAAATCTAAAAAAGGACTTTGTTCCCAAGTAATTAAATAATTTAGGAATTAATAGTTCATTATTATCATTCATGCATATGTATATAAGATCCATATTATATCATGCATATTTGCATTAATAACGAGCCAATATTTTCTGTATATAATGACATGTATAATTACACAAATTTCCACATTTTTCATTATTGTATACTAAATCCAAATAAAATAAAACCAACTCCATTATGTACATATTACTGTCATTAATAATGAAAAATATCAGAAAAATACTATCTTCTATATTTGTAAAATAAACCAAACCCTAGTTTTAAGATAAAAAGCCGTAAATCAAACATCTCTTACATATAGTCTCCTCTGAACCTCTACTCAATTTTGAATTAATGCACATTCAATTACTTAAAAATCAAGACCAAATGCAAAAGAATCAGAGTTCATATATGAAGCTCAGGTTTTGGGTCCACATTATATATTTATAATGTTGTAAATATTTACTGAATTTGACTCATTATTTTATGAACATTATTACCCCTTTTATTTTATTTCTTTTTCATTTGATTCCTTTGATTTATGTTTTAGTAAAGTGGAAAAATCCAAATATAAAATCGTATAAAAATCAAATAATTAATGTGTTTTTAGTTTATATATGGAGTATGTATATAAGGTTTATTTATTTCAGATGTTATCTTTATTATTAAAAATACCAAAAAATAAATTACTACGTAATATTTATCTCTTTTTATTAAATTTTATTTTTACTTTTGATTTATTTTAAAAAATCATAAAAAATACAAAACATGATAATACGATATTTTATATACATATAATTCCTTGAAAATCCTATATTGTACAGATGTTGTTATTTGCTCCTGGTCCCTTCATAACAATTTTAGATCTCATCGAGATGAATAAATTTCACGAAGAATAACATTTGATTTGACATTATTTTTCTATTTTATATTGAATTTTCTTTTATTTTTGCGTTTGAATTTTTGGGAGATGCTTCATGCCCTGAAAATTCACGCCATATATTTAGTTCGTATTTTGAGAATTTTATCCATTTATAAAAAAACAAATGAGCGCTATTTTATTCCCTGTTTATCTTAGAAAATATTAAAAAATATAAAAATGTGTGCCTAAAAATTCAAAAAAATATATAGTGTTTATTTTCTCATATTTTAACTGCAGTCCAAAAATCACTAAAAATGGAAAAAGAAAAAGCTTAAAAATCGAAAAACCCTAAAATCTTTTGATGATACATCCGACAACTCGGATTAAGTATGTAAAAAATAAAGGGTCGTTGTGAACCCAATCACCAAGCGTAATCAATGAGAAAAATATATATAAACCACTTAATAAAAGAAAAATCAAGCAGTAAAATGTAAGCGATCTGTGCTATTTAATTTACCTGGTATAGCGACTAGGGTCGAACACAAGGAGCACGATTTAAAAACTAAGTAATCAATTTTTCAAGATAATTTTTTAGTGGTTTTTGAATTTTGAATTTTTTTTATTTTCAAATAAAGCACAAGGGATAAACACATACACACACACCACACTCTTTTTGTATTTTCACAATAGTTAAAAATATCCAGAAAATTATAGAGAAAATGTTTTTGTGTTTTATATGTTTTAAAATATTTTTGGTATTTTTTTTAATTTTTTTGATGTTTATGTGATTTTAGAAAAATCAAATAGTAGAAAAAATATAGAAAACAAGGTACAACCAAGAGTATTTTGCAACTTAAAAATACTTTAAGATCCCAAACTCTCGAAAATTATTTTTATGCTTAAATACAATTAAATATCTTAAATATCTACAAACAGAGACTGGAATCACAATTTTTGGATTTGTCTAAAATTTTCTACAATTGTTTCAAGATTTTTCATTTTTCACAATTTTTTATTTTTATAGATGATTAATACACAAAAATTAGATAGAAATTAAATGGAAGTAAAATACACCTACAGTAATATTTATAGTAATTTTAGGTGAATTTTTTATTTTTATGATTTTTCTAATTTCGAGTAGAAAAAAGAAACTTTTTGATTTTTTAAATTTTAAATAACAACAAAATATGATGAAAATTTTATACAATATTCAAGCGCATTGCAGGAGCCTACACAATTGTTTTACAAAATTTTTATAGCAAAAAAACATTTATTTCATCATAGAAAACAAACAAATTTAATATTTGGAGACACAGGGACTTAAATGTAATTTTCTTAATGTTTTTGCGTAGAATAGAACAATACTAAACATCATGAAATATTTCGCAATTTACCCAAAGATAGTGCGTGCACTGCACGTCTTCTGGAGCTCGGGGGTCTTCTTGTTATTATGAAAATCACCGGGTGTTTCTTTGTAATTTTGCCAAAAGATTTTATAATCTAAAAACCTAATCTAGGGTTCCATGGAGTTTTGTCTTTCATTGTTTCTAGCCAAAAGGGCTAGGGGGACCACTGCCTCCTTTTCTTCCTCCACACGTGTGGCGTGGCTGGTGTGGCGTGGGCGTTGATCTGCTGGGCAGCGATCGCGGATGAAGCATCGAGACTGGTGTCGGCAGTTGTGCAGCAGAATATGGAGGTGCACGGACGGTGGAGAGCGCGGGGGCGCCAAGGCGGAGGTGGTCCACCCGCGATGGATTGGCTGGAGGGGCGGAGGCACTGGCGAGCGATATGGAGTGGCGCAACATGGATGGTGTGCGGGCCGCGACTGCGCGATGGAGGGGGGATATATGCAAAGAGCGGGAGGCACCACACGGGGCAGTCGACAGCAGGGGTCCGCTGCGATGGACTGCGACTTTGGGGGCGGCAGCCTGGGCGCGCGGACCTGTTGAATTTTTTATATGTTAACAACAGAAATGATTTTTTTCTTTTTTTGAAATAGAACATGTAAACAGAAGTAAAAATTATTATTTTTATTATTTTTTTAGTTTTTTTATTTTCATTTTCTTGGAGAACAAATGTTAGAAATAAAAACAACTATGCAATTTTTTATTTTTTAATTTTTATAAACAAAATAAGATACGTGAATGGGAATCTGACGGAAAATGAGGAAACAGATCTAGATCTTCCGACCACTGTGCGTGGTCCGAGGTGCGTGATTGCGTGAGATAGAATGTGAAATGAAGAGATCACGAGATGAGATGAAAAATTAGTGTCGAATGCAGATTATGTATGGTGGATTTTTTTTAGATTTTTAGTATTTAAAGATTAATAAAATCGAAGCAAAAATTAGATCTATGATTTATCTAAGAAAAATGACTGGAAAAGTAAATCGGATCTCACCTCGGGATCGGATACGCCTTGATGGCCTCGACGAGGGCTGACGCACTGTCACCAGACGGCTCGATGGTTGGGCGATTATGTATGATATGAGATTTCTTCTCTTCACATAAATAAACCTTTGAAATGTTCAAAGATTTCATAATTTTGGTTTACAATCATAGTTTGAAGGAAGATAAAATGAATTTGATCTAATCTAGGTAGCCTGTACCTATTAGATGAATTCAAAGGATACCTTGGAGATATGAATATCATTTCTGTCTCAATCCTCCTAACACTCCTTAACTCAATAGAGGTATAGGGAGATACAATTGGATCATGTGTGACATGATTTGATCAATGATGAATTTTAGCATAATTTCCTCTTAGTATCCAGGTATATATGTAGTAGAGACTACAATGTATATCCTTAATATGGTTCCATGCATGCAAGATGGAATCTGGCATTTGAGAGTACTGCTTCATTAGGAAAATAAAGGATGGTATTCGATACCTACTTTATGACCTTGAGATTCTTAAAATATCTCATCTCTGAGAATGTGATTCTTAGAGGTTGAGACTCTTGAGAATCAAGATGAAAATGAAGTATAGGAACTCATTTAATCTTGAGAAGATAATGAGGCTCCTGAAATTGGAAACTAAAAGGACAATTAAAGACGAAAAACTAATACCTCTTCAAATGAGTTTGAGGATGGATTCCATGTGTCAGAGAAATCTGAAAATGATCGAACTTCATGTGATGAAGCTTCTGAAGATCATAGCATGGATAGATGGATGTTAGCAATAAAAGTCTAATGTATACTCCATATACAAGTGTTGTATATGGACCCTCGAGGATCCACCTATATGGGTAAGACCTGTAAAGGTGTAAATGGATCTTCAAGAGAAGGGGGACCTAATGAGAAGGTAGAGACCTTCAAAGCACGGTTCGTAGCCATGAGCTACACACCAGAAGAGAATATATTGCTTGCGATGAGACTTGCTCTTCGGTGACCATGCTTAAAACCATCTGAATATTGCTAACCTTAGCTACATAACTTGACTATTGCATCTTCAAGATGTAAGTCAATATTGCATTCCTCTATGAATACCTCTCTGAGGATATTCAAATGAAGTAGCCCCAGGGCTTCATGGTCGACGAAAGCAAGATGTACAAACTAAAGAAATCCATCTATGGACTCAAATAAGCTTCTAGAAGTTGGACCATAAGATTTGATGAAATTATAAATCTTATGATTTCAGAAGAATCTCGATGAGCCATGTGAAGCTTAGTGGGAGTGCCCTTGTGTTCATCGTGCTAAATGTAGATGATATCCTAATCATTTAAAATGATATAAGGATAATAATAAGTGTTTTATAATCTGGTTGTTCCTTAACTTGAGATATGATCTCAAGGATATCTCTTGGATCTTAGTTCTGAAGGTGTTCAGAAGCAAAGAGAAGAGGGTATTGGGACTGTCACAATAATAGTACACCTTGGACATATTCCATTCTTGGAAATTCCAAGAAAGGCTTCCATCCCTTAAGATATGGTACTGACCTATCTAAAGGGATAGCACCTCAAAGAGTTGAGGAAGTGAATGCTAGAACTTCTTGCACGTGTGCATTAGTTACGAGAAGCTCAATGTATGCTGGATGTGTACAAAAACCAGATATCTGCCATGCAGTGAGAGTAGTAAAGTGTTGCTAATCCTACTATGGAGAGAAAACACTTGATTGCAGTAATAACAAAATCTTCATAGATGACAAGATTTTTGAGATAGTGATCTCAAAGTCTTATCTTCAAAAACTTAAGACTTTATAGATTGAGATATAAAAGGTCTTAACTGTGGATACCTTAAGAGATAGTGATCTCTAGGAAAAAGGGTATTCTGATAAGGATTATGGAAATACTGATTATGATAATTGTTAAGCTGTAGTGTCAAGGACACTGTAACAAACAAGAATGAGTATTGGTTGCATAAGATGCAACATTCGCATTAGATGCGAACACTGTTACTGGGGATATGCAAGTGCCGTAAAAGGACTTGGCGTAGTCTTGTGGGAACAGAGTGACTAATCAGCTTACCTAGCTATTTTCTAAAATAGCCTATGATTGTCACATGAGTGTGGGTATAAATGATTATCCCATTAATGGCTCTTTGGGCTAGTGGGAGATTGTTGGACATGCGAGCCCACGGCGAGCCATTATGCAATAAATGTTATTATGAATATCATTCCATGATCTGAAATGAAGAATGAATACTTTGCATAATAGGTCTCTTAGTACAATTAGGGTTTTGTACCATGGCCATTTTGATGATCATATAGCTGTTGATTCAACTATTGAATCATAAAGGCTGGTGCTTGGATGAATATCTAAAGAGTTAGATTGAGGACTCATCAAGCACCGTCAAATGATTGTTAAGAGATGATCTCCAGCCTGAGTAGGAGATGGCAATCCTTATCTCTAAAGGCTGATATCTGACCGACATCTTGATGTAGGTCCCCTACATAGGAATAGAGATTCGAAGGTGTCAAATTAGTTAGGTCAAAGAGTTGACTTAATGAGATCGAGATAACCAAAGTCCTATATCGTATGCTGTCATGATACAGGCATGCATCCTCTGACCGGAGACAGATGTGTTACTATATATTTGAGTATGTACATTTGTCAGACCAATAGGTTGATGACCTAACCAAGGTCTATACACCGGTGCGCTGGTGTGCATATAAGGGCATATGAGTAATATGATCTCTCAAAGGGATCATACAGGTTCAGTTACTGAACCAGACGACATGAGCTTATGAGATATTGGGAAGAATCAAATTTCGTTTGCACGGTCGTCTCGCTTTGGAAGCTTGACTGAATTTGTAGGATTGATATACACTTTTGGAAAGTATATGATCAATACCTAGGTATGATATACGCTTTTGGAAAGTGTATGATCGATGCCGACTCCCAATGATCGAATGAGAAACTTACTGATAGAACCCTGAAGTAGAAAGTGTAAAGTTGATCTAATACTTCGGGTTTATTCTGAGTCTTCCAGTATGCAGGATGTACATGTATTGGGAATACCTGAGGGTTATGTGATCATAAACGATTGTATAACCATAACGCTTCCATTCCTAGGGAGTGATGAAACGGGTCTGGATTTTAGTGACTCCTCTCAGTAGAGAAGTGATCTGATCTTGGTCAAAATGTTGGACATTGATTTGAATGTGATTCAAATGCAATGAGAAGATTAGATTTGCGGTCTTGATTTAATCAAGCATCTATGGGAGGCCTGCGATCTGGATTTGAGATATGATCTCAATATCCAAGTCACTATACGTGGAACAATACAATCGCCCTGTCCTTATCTCTAAGTTTCTGCGAAGAAAGTGCATTATCCTTGAATGGGTTCAGGATAATTTCATTGTTGATATTATGTATCCGAGCATTGAGAAAATGGATAATTAAATATGATTTAATTATCATGATTAATATGAATTCGATTCATATTATAAAGAGAGTTGTCTTAGATAATTAAATGTGATTTGATTATCAAAGATAAAAATAATGTGAATGTGATTCATATTATTTGGGCACATGAGAATAGAGATCCAAGATGATTAAATGTGATTTAATTATCATGGATATGAATAATGTGGATAGCAATATTCATATTAGTCATATATATTATAAATGTGATTTATAATATATAAGAGAGAGCTATTTGTAATTTACATTTGTTAATTAAATGTTAATGTGAATTGGATTCACATTGGACATTGAATTGAAAATGTAATTTGCATTTTATTTTGGGTTGTGAATGTGATTCACAAATTTCCAATGGCATGATTGCAATGTTCACAGAATAAATTGGATTTATTTTTGTGAAATAATATACAACAAAAGTTATTGAAGATATTAGAGAGAATCATGAGATAATGCTATCTTATATAATAGGAGAGAGGCATCCACCTTCCATATAAGAAGAGTGGACGGCCACAATTCCCATAAGGAATGTGGTATCCGTCCACCCCCCTTATGGAAGGAGGCTTGCCTCCTTTCCTATTTCTCTAATTGAGATTGATTTGATATAAATCAAATTATATTCTCTCTCTATATATATATTTGATTTTTTATTAAATTAATTGTTGTTGGTTTTTACCAACATAAATCTTAGCCATTGAAAGAAACACAATCAATGAGAACCATTGGATTTGTGTTGTCCCATGGATTGAGATCCATGGATCCCAAAATGTTATAAAAGGAGAGGCACCCCATTGCTCTTCTTTACACAATGCTTGAGAAGCACATCTCTCTCTCTCTCTTTCTCTCTACACGTCAGCCCTCTCTCTCTCTCTCATGGCCGTCCACCATGGATGTCCTAGAGAGGTTCTCCATCGCCGCAACATCGTCGTTATGCTGCCCGACGGTTTGCTCATGGAACTCCGTCTACTTCGGTGTGCCTTGCTCGTGAAGAAGACGTCGGATCTCGTGTGTCGAGATCAGGAGATCCGCCACTTGGATCATCAACATGGATTGTGAGAAGCACACGGTTCATCACCGCGCTCGCAAGCGTCTCCTCCGTCGGATAGGACTTGAGACAGGAGGTCTCTTCGTTTAGAGACTCGATCGCAACCATGCTTCAAGAGGTAATCCTAATATTTGTTTGTGGTTTAGACGAAATGATCCGAGAAGTGTTCTTGGATCATGTGTTTCATCGCATGATTTTTTTTAATTTCCGTTGTATAGAACAACTAGTGTGACTAGTCGTTCTTCGTCATATTCGAAATGATGCTCACGCTTCCGTGATGCGCTTGAGGATCTAACCATATCCTTCATCCTTATGACAAGGGGTTTCCCATGAGGTTGGAAAACTTGCGGAGGAGGAGGTTGCACCCAAGGCGGTTGTCTCCGACAATGCCTCTGCTCCCTCATCTTCGACCAGGTTAGTGATGTTCCTTTATCATTTTTAGGTAGATTTTAATTCCAGCATTTCAATTATGCATTTAGTGTAATGCTTAGACCTTAGTTTTAGCTTAATTAGCTCTATTCGTAGTTCGCCTGAGCTCCGCTCCAACGAACATTTCACCATCCAAATCACTTGTTCTGACCCTCCTTCCACCTCGCTTTCATCCCCTATCTCTTTCTACACCTCCTAGCCATCATAGACCAACCAGAACCCTCGTGGTTCTGTGAGTCGATGCTCATCCACCACTAGGCACCGGAGCATCTCCGATCACCTTGTTTTTCATGCGATCCAACTTCACGCCTGGTCGAGGAGCACTCGCTCGAGCTGTTCTTTCTTTCTGTACAGGTCACGTGGATAACGGGGCCTTCCTGGCCTCGAATCAAGTCTGCTCGCAGGTACTTAGAGGTCCAATTTTCCCTAAGCTCGCTCAAATTCCCCACGAGGTCTTGGAGATTCTTTTAACCCTCAATCGCTGCAGAACACCTCCTCGGATGTGTAGAGACCATTTTCATTGAAGGAGACAGTCGGGAGGAGGAGTAATCACCGATCGAAGATCGGGGAAAAGTTGTTCTTCCTTGTTCTTCGTGCACAACAGCAACCATCGGATCGAGGAGGAGCCCTAGATCAATCGCCAGCCTTCCGATGCGCTTCGCTGAGCATCATCAGATCTGACTTGGGATCTAATCCCAAACGTCCATCGCCGAAGCGTCTTCCGCCATCTAGACGCTGCCACATGTCCAAGTGAAGGGTGTTGAACCGTTCGATCACATGCCTATTGGGGTAAACTTCATATCTGGTCCCTCATTTTTTGTATTTAATATTTAGTGTTGTAAATAAAATATAACCTGTAAATAAAATTGGGAATTTTGTAAAAGACCCATGTACTTCTTGTAATTGCATTTGGATCCATTCCACGTCACCTCACGTGGCGTCCCTTGTGAGGTGACAAAATTGTAGGGGCACCCCTGTGACTTTTTGTATTAACTTTTAATCCAATAAAGTTACATGTACGTTGTATATTTTGGCAAACTTGCACTATGTCCCATGATGTTTATTTTAATTGCAAATATGCCCTTGACAGGACATATATTTTTATGCATTTGATCTAATTTTTATAAATAGCTAAAGTGCTCTTAAAAATCCATAAAATATGATTAGATTCTTCATGCCTTGAAATTTCATGCCATACATTTAGTTCACATTTTGTGCATTTTATCCATTTTATAAAAATTACACGAGCACTATTTACTCCTTGTTCATCTTAGAAAATATCAAAAAATATAAAAACTTGTCTAATAATTCCAAAAAAATATTATACAGTGTCTATTTTATCATATTTTAACTAAAGTCCAAAATCACTAAAAATGGAAAAAGAAAAAGATTAAAAATCGAAAACCCCCAAAATAATTCATAAAAAACTAAAAAATCATTTAAAAATCCAAACATATGTTTTTTCTTTTATAATTTTCTTTATACAAATATTTATATATTAAAGTTGATTTGGATAATTTTGGAACCTATTTACTATTTTTAATATTCAAATCAATTTGGGCTTACTTATTTAATCCCTTATTTGAGATATTTTTTACTTTAAAAATACATAAAAATTAGAAAAAATTCTAAAAATATAAAAACATTAGAAAAATACGTAAAACACAAAAATATTTGTATTTTCTTTATATTTATTAGTACATATAAATATATTACTCTATATGTATATATAACCTTATATATCCTATATATACACATTTAAAAGGAAAAGAAATATACAAATTGGAAAATAGAAAATGAAAATACAAAAATGTAAAATCCAAAAAAATAAAATAAAAAATAAAAAATAAAAAATATATAAAAAATAAAAAAGCCGACAAAGCAAAAAAATGGATAAGAGATA
Organism: Ottelia alismoides; assembly: GCA_037367405.1. NCBI lineage: Eukaryota > Viridiplantae > Streptophyta > Magnoliopsida > Alismatales > Hydrocharitaceae > Ottelia > Ottelia alismoides. The sequence continues at coordinate 421,213 of JAZKJV010009390.1, read as the reverse complement.
AAAGACAAATTTTTGTGCGCATTCATTTTTTCCCTCCTTCTACAGTTTACTCCCTTAGTTTGACCTCTACATGTACTTACACCTATACACATTTTGATGTAGAGTTATAATAAATTTTAACTTCACAGTTTTTATATCCATTGCTTTATTCTTATTATGGGTTAATTGTTGATTAATTAGGGTTTCATCCGAGGTCGCCTCGACGACTGCCCATCTGCCCTGTGGATTGACAAGACCTTGGCAAAACCCTGGTTATCATTGACCCAACCTCCCTCTCTCCTCTTGCTCCATCTAGACCACCTCGCCACCCTCTTCGTTAATCCTAACAACCCGTTAACAAAATGACGAGATCCACCTCCTTTCTCCACCATTCACCATTCACGAGAGAAAGCCCCGAGCTCCTGCACTCAACCTTCATGACAACAAGGCTCAGATTCATGTTGAGAGATAACAGGGTGACCTATGGCGAGATCTGTCTTGCTCCTGCATGCTGTTGCAGACTTCTAAGCTCACCTAAGCTCAACAATCTTCCACGGCTTTGAGCAAAGACCCAAGGAGCTGTAAGCTTCTTCTCCCCAGGCAATATTTCACCCCAGATATAGTAAAGCCCCTTTCACTCTTATTCTTCCTCTCTATCTTTTTATCTCTTAATCTTATTCGATTTTTCTACTAATCTCGAACCAACTAAATTCATTCCGATCACTATTCAATATATATCATGAATCATTGCCTTCTTGAATACATCTTCTCCTTGTACAGGAGGATCTCCGTAGGTTCTTATATTCTGCGGCATACATTAGACGGCCTCATTAGTTCACACTCCATTGCACATCCTTTGTGTTTGGTCAAACAACTTGTAGGTTTCCAAGAACTTTTCTCTGAAGCACCTTATCAGCCAATAAGCCTCGGCTATGAGCATAATGGATCTACCGTCGAGCACTCGCTTCATTGATCCGCCTACACCTGTGAGTCATCCTCCTTCTTCCCTGAGTAGGCCACTCCTCCTCGCGAGGTTTTGAGAACTTTAGTAGAAAAATTTCCTCCTCGAGGATCCACACCACCATTTAAAATAGCAACAATAAAGGCGATGTTTCACCGTGAACCACTTGCAACACCTCGCACCACTGCTGTTATCCATGCTACAATAGAGCACATACGACCACCACCTACCAGTTCCTACTGTGTGCAACATCTCCACCCACCTCGGTCATCACACCATTGCCTCCAGGTTACCGCCCAACCTCTTGAAGCACATGCATGTCACATGGGGTACAAGACTTTTTACGTGCCACTCCACACCTCTGGGATAATTGCTTAAAATCCCTTAGCGGAAATAGGTAATTTTGATGAACTGATGATTTATCACGTCTTTATATCTTTTTAAGAAAAAATTTGTATATAATCTAGGCAATTGTCTCAATTTCACACTTTATTTTTATTCCATAAATTTTATGCTCATGGCATTCAAAATCATCTAAAAAATTGCATAACATTCTTCACAACTAATTGAAAAAAATAAAAAAATGCATGTTAATTTTCAATAAATATGGACTCCAAGCCCATATTAGGGTTTCTGGTAATATTTTTTATTTTAATTATCATATCTATTTTAGAAGAGGGACAAGGGTGTTATCTAATCATCTCGTCTTCATTTGCAAAAAAATATGCTACACAATGAAATATCTGACGTTAGCATTTCAATAAATAAATAAACAAATGGGGGATGATGCCAGCATGACGTAAACCCCCATCTTCTTCCTCCAAGAAGGCCGACCAGACCCTCCCCTTCCCGCGCACTAACAGCTACCACCCGTGCCCTACGCCCCTACTCCTCCTCCTGGTGCACAACTGCCACGACCCATCATCTTCATAGACACAACATGCCTCCTCCTATCCCTCCTTCTCCTTTCCCTCGATCTCGATAAGAGGGAGGAGGAGGAAGTCATGGAGAACCCATCGACCTATCACCCATTAAGGGGGAGCTTGTAGCTCCGCCCTTTGTCCGTCCCTTGATCTCGCTGATGCATCCTCTCGTTGCTCCTTCGTAGCACCACCAACCACTACCATCCCTGCACTATCAAGTTCCATAGTGTAAGGTCAAGCATAGCTCCAGCTCTTGGACAAGGAGACCAAGGGTCTTTCTATAAAAAAATATCAACATTTTTATTTAATCATGAAGTTTTATGAAAATTATATTAATACCCTATCGCTTCCAAAAAGCACCAAACTATTAAAAAATCTAACAAATTCCTAGAAAATTCCTATGCGATCCTTAAGATATCTTGAAGCTAGTGACCTCGAGGTTTCAACACATTGTAGATCCTAGGATTAAAAGTATAAATAGCATTCAATAAATGTCTGAATCTCTGTGGATCGATCCTCTACTTGCTTTATGCTTTAGTTGGTATCCCTTGGCTTGTAGTTGAATACATTCTTATCTGAATATCTCGGTTTTCACGTGTGCACAAAATGACAACATAAAAATCACCTCTTAGCACACCAAAAATTATATTTTCAGATTTCCTTATAGTCCATGTATGCATTTATTTCAGTTAATTTAAATTTGTAATTTACATTAATACCCATGCATTGGAGTATTATTTTGGACCTTCATTTCATGTCAAAATTTTATTCCAAAAATTGAATTTTGTAGAACAAATAATTCTATATCTTGTGAATAATTAATGGATTTTTATGATCTATGGTGAATTTAATTTTAATTATGTGATAGAATTGATTGTATTTTTTCCATTCTATGAAATGTAATTCATAAGAAATTAATCCTTGCTCCAAAAATTCATTAGAAATCACATTATATAGAATTAAGTATAATATGTCATGTACCCAAATTTCATCCTATTTGTATTGTATTTTGTCCAAAATAATTAATTGGTGAATTGGTCAATTGAATTTTAACTGATCAAACACATAGTATTTTTAGGAAATTGAATTTGCTTTGGATCTATCTTGATTAGATACAACTAGGATAATTTTTTTGTAAAATACGAGTGTTTGGTATTTATTAAAATTTATTTTCTAACCTTTTTGCATCATTTAATTTATAAAAAAATATTTCATTTTAGAAAGTTACAAAAATATTATAGCTTATTTTGCAAACATTCACATTTTGGCTAAATTTCATAGGGTTTGGAGTTGAATTGATTAATAATTTGCAAAAACACCCTTGAACTTCATTAGATTTGCATCTCATTTAATTTGCATGCTTGTAGAAAAAACTCCTTAAAAACCTAGTCGCTAAACTATCTATTAATTGACGTAAGGAGAAAGTTGCCTCCCTATGTTCGACCTTGGGCATGTCTAAGTAAAAAAATATAACCACATTGAATTGACTGATACATTTAAAATGTGGTTTTGATAATTCACCATCTATTCGACTACAATGTAATTAGTACGAATTAGCTAGGGCTCTTAGAGTCTTTCAGAGGGGCATTCTTCTGAACACCATTTGGCGGTTTGTTTTTCATGTGCAAGGGATTGTTCCATAGTTGGTTGGGTTTCATAGATTTCTCACGTGTCGAGTTAGTCTGAGGGCCGACCCCTCTATCAAGGGTCCTGGAGTCCATTGACTAGGAGTTAAGATCACTTCCATCTGGGCCATGGGCATCTGGGAGTTGGCCTTTACATCCAAGCAGGGGTTTCCATTGGACATGTTGCATTTGGTGCATAATGGCCTTCGAACCACATGGAAAGGTAGAGGAGGGTCTGTCTTATCCTTTTTTAAGTTTAGGAGCCTAAGGAGCGTCATACGAGCATAAGGCATCAATCAAGGATGGGACATCATCTTAAAGAGAAGAGGTAGCCTGTAGGGGTCACTGACTAGCTGTTGCCAAGGGACCATCGACTCCATAACCTGAGAGGACATGAGGTTGGGCTTTAGGTGGCATGTCTAGCATCTCGACTGTCAGCTCCACTTTGATCGACGGAGATGTTGTAGAGAACGAGTAGGAGGTTGTGGAATGATCAAAGGAGATGCAATGTTTACACTTCAGAGGGGCTCCATTCCAGTTCCACTAGGATCATCTAATGGGCACCCAAGAAGAACACTAAGGGAATGGAAGCAGGGATGGTCTTGAATGGGCGAATGGAGGTACAACAGTAGGTAAAATCCTCACGGTGACCCATGAAAGTGGCAGCATCCATGAAAAGAGGGATTCCCGACAGACTCATGAGTTTGTTGAGCACCGCGATAGAATAATGTCCAAGGCTAAAGCCAAGAGGCGCACCCACAAGGGGACTTTAGTGAGTAGATCCCTCTCAAGGAAAGACCCTGGCTCCCATCGTTGAAGGGCCATGAATCACCCTTTGAAGAGCCAAGGATGGTCTTCCAATATTCGTTGTCACTCCTCCTCTATGGAGAGCTGTAGGTAGAAGAAGCTGTTCTTGCGGGGGAATAGTTTATATTCACCAGAACATTTCCACACCTTCTCAACAAATGAGGGGAGGAGCTTACGGTACCACTTCTCAGACAAGGGTGTGATCCCAAAGTTGATCTAGCGCAATAGTTTCCTCTTCTGAGATGAAGGGCCACCACCTAGCCATCAACGATGACAGGAAGGACGTACACCACCCAACGAGCAGATGGCAACAAGGGGGAGGTCTCTCAGATATCACACCACAACGAGCAGTATGGAGGATTGGCGAGGAGGGGTGCCATGGTAGATGATTGATTCAGAGACGACGACAATGTATGGAGAGGTTCGGAGGTGGAGGAGGTGGAGCGATAGTTTAGTGATGGGTTTTTTTTGGGGGGGAGATGTGTGTGGGGTTGGGTCGAGTGCTGCCTTGAATGGACAGGGAAGAAGGAGAAGCGACAATGGAGGTGGTAGGGAGGTGACGACGGAGGGAGAGTTTCAGAGGGGGTGGAGGAGGAGGTGGAGGTGCTTCTCCTACGTGAGGGGAAAGATATATTTGACAAAGCATTTTCTTCTGTGAGTTGTGTTACATATTTTTTTATTGATTTTTGTTTTTTTAAAAACGTGCCACTGGTAATCAACTTCAAATCTAGCATTTTACGAAAATCCTTGGAAATTGTCTAACTATAAAGCTTTTGAATAATACTCGTTTAGCTTTTTTACTTTCGCCTCTTAAGTCCATGCTCATATTGTCTAAAATGTAAGGTGAGAGAATTAATTGAAGTAGAATTTATTACTCTGAATTCAATATGTCATCGTTAACTAAGAATGGGATTTTGAACCATTCTACGAACTCTACCTCGGACCACACTAGTTCTCTTTAACGAATCAAAATTTTGTGATTGTGTACTCATTGCATCGATGGGATCAAATTGCATCTACTTATTCAGACAAAATTTGAGAATACATAAATATGCTCGCACTTTGCATTTTTTACACACATCTATATTTTTTTAGTATTGCTCGAGTGCAGGATAACGTCCTTATATGCTTTTATCTTGGGGTGTTCGTTTGGAGGATAAGGGGGAATGGAATAAGGGGAATAAGCCCCCAACACGCTTCCCCGTGGTACGACTATTCCCCATTATTTCATCTTATTTCACTTTTATTCCTATCTTTATCCCACCTTACCTACCTTTATTTCACCTTATTCTCCTTATTCTTATCCTCCAGCCGAACGGAGAATAGAACCTTATTCCCCTTATTCCCCATCCTTATTCCTGCTTATTATCCTACCGAACGAGCCCTTAGGATAAAGTGTCTCGAGATAAAGTGGTCGCATTATAATTCCACCATTTATTACATCGTTGTCTACAATATATCTTCTTTTTCCTCCAAACTAAATGATAAAAAAAACAAGGAATAAATTTCATTCCTCCCTATTCTTCCTTATTCCTTACATTTCATTGGAGAGCTAACCCTTTTGTGAGTAGCATGTGCTTGGATGTTTATATGAGGCATGAATCTATAGATGTGATGTAATGTTGTTTATATGTTATATTGATTATATTTACGCTTAATATATATTTTGATGTTGACTTTTTTTTAAAGTGATTATAAATATTAGGGAATTTTACTCTAGGAACTCTATAACCATCATCAATTACCTCTACGATGTTTGAAACAACCTACCCCCTGGACTCTGTAAACTTGCTAACGTTTACCCCACGAACCCCGCGGTTAACTATAATCCATTTATCCATTAATGTAACCAAATTCTGTTAAAATGAGTTACATATTAACCTAATTGTTTAAAATTTTACAAACAATGTCACCCTCTCCTCCCCAACGCAACCGCCCCACATCGCTTCTTTTCCACTCCCACACCCTCCGCCACTGCAAACCCACAACCACCAGCACCTCCCTCCTCGACCCGATGGGTTGCTTTACAACTTCGAACCGGAGGAGTATGCATGATCGGAAACCACAAAGCTTCTTGTCGCCACGAAGGTGGATCCCTTATCAATGTCAATAGCCGCCCAATCTCAGCCAATCGGATGGCCGATGCTCATCATCCTCCTCCCGCCTCCTTTCCATATTTGGGCTCTGCCGCCCTCTAAACCCAATCTCGGAGCCACCACCCACCATTCTTCTCCCCTTCCCTTCCATCTTTGAATCCATTTACTGATCTCCCACGAATCCCGACCACCACCTTCCTCTTCCGGCCTTCGACCTTTCGCGAATCTCTCCAGCAATCAAGATCAATCTCGCCACCAATCTCCCCCCGACCTTCCATGTTCGACGATGCCTTCTCTCCCTATAAAACTTGCCGTTATGCTCCTCCTTAAGCTCGATCTACCGACTGCGCCAACAGAGGAAGAAGTCAGTGGTGACAACCCAACCGCTCTTCCCCCTTCTCCAGCGAGATCCGAGCCCTGCTAGGCTTGTTGCCACGCACTATGCTCTGCCCCCCGGTGCTAGGGATAGAGTGGTGGTCGCCGGAGTGACGGGGAAGCGAAGGACGTGAAAGGGTTGAGGTTGTGGGAGATGGGTTGTGGAGGACTGCCCCTCCTCGCCACACTCCTATCTTACTCCTCCACCCCCGCCACCCTCCTCCCATGCTTCCATCTGCAACAGGATCACCCCCTCCACCAGCTCCCCTTTCTACCATCCTCCAGCTCTGCCATTCTCCTCCTCTTGCTCCTCCACCCCTGCTAGCCTCCTCACATGCCTCTGTCCATAGCAGAACAGCCCTCTCCACCCCATCCCCCTCCTCCCCATGTTACTCCGCCCCCACCATCCTCCTTCCCCGACTCTTCCTGGAGTAGGAGTTGTCACCTCCCCGAGCTCCCCCTCCTCCTCTTAGTCCATGGTGATGGCACCCTCCTCCTCCCTAATCTCTACGTCTTCCTCCAGGTCTGCCACCCTTAAGGTCTGCCACGACTGCTTCTGTTTGATTTAGTAGAAGAAGAGGATGAAGAAGGGGGTATGAGAAGGAAGGAGAGAGATGGTGATTGAAGATCCACCGTCCGATTTGCTTCGGTTAGAATAACTCAAGTTTAATCCAAGTAATTGAATCCAATAAAGTTAAAGTTGACGGTAGGATCCGTGGGGTAATACAGAGCAAGTTTACAGGGTCCAGGGGGAATTAACTTGTTTCAAAAGTCGTAGAGGTAATTGACAAAGTGAGACCCATACTGTTTATTTAAGGGTAAAGAGAAGGATAATCAAGGCGCAAATATAAGTTGAGTTAAACTAGTTACTGAACCCCTCTAATGGTCGAGTGGCAGAAGCTGTGAGCTCTCACTTTAAGAATCATGGTCCCCCCAATTGGTAGAAAAAACCAAAGACCCCTCTCCCATATCATTCTTTTGAAGTGCGGGTCGGGCCATGCCATGGGTTAGGTCGAACGGTCTGAAATTTTAAAACCTCCCGTTCAGGACCAGAGCGGTGTCATCCAGGGTATAAAAAACCAGACCGGACCGGCCGGTCGGACCGGTTGGACCGGGAACCGGCTCCGACCCGGTCGGTTCGGCCGGTTCTTTGAAATTAATTTCAAAAAAAATAAAAAATAAAAAACCGGGTCCGACCAGTGGTCGGACCGGGTTGACCCGGATTGACCCAGTTTTGATGGTTTGGTAATTTTCAAAAAATAAAGGTTTAAATAATGAAATAATGTGGTTTTTATCATATATGCCCTTCTTAACTTCTGCGATATAAGGTATGTCCCTCTCTTTTTTGGAATATACACTATGTCAATACTTTCTTAGAGTAATTTTATTGAAACAAGTATAAATAAATGATTACAATATTATACTCTATATAATTCTAGAAAATACGACTAACTTTGTATAGTTTTACTCGAAAGAGGCAATCATGTTATTCTATTTAAAGATTTGAAATTTCTAACGATTATTTCATTGGTATATAAATATATACTTACATATATGTATCCGGTTTTATTGGTTCAAAAAACCGGTTCAACCGGGCTGACCAGTAAATTAAGCCCGGTCCGATTTTTTCCGAGTCGATGAGAATGATGACGTCATGCTGACGTCATCACCGGTCCGACCGGTTTGGACCGACGGTTCGACCCGGTTGGACCAAACCGAAGATTGACCGGTTCAATGTCCGGTCCGGTTTTTAAAACCTTGGTGTCATCCCAAGGACGGAATGTAAATTATTTATTTCTTAATTTTGTAATCTAATTTATTGAGCATCATCTAATATTTCTAAATCTAAGTAGTCATAATATGCGTTCACTTGACATGTAAACCATGCATGAAATACGATGCAATATTAATAATATAAAATAAATTTGAAGTATATTATATTAAATGTATGTAAATTGTATTTTTTAATACATATTTTATATTCACAAGCCAGGTTTTATGACAGATGTCAACGACCGCTCAATTGACTGACAAATCGGACCAAAATGACCCTTTCATAAAATCTTTTGGCCCAAGTCCGACTAACGAGTGGACTACAGGGGGAGCCCCTAATCCACTAACCATGTCTAGATATAAGTCCGGGTTAGGTTGTCCTTTCACCTCTCACGCATCTTATTATTGTTAAAATATCTATGGATAGATATAAGTCAAGCTAGGGGCTTTGACATAGATGTGTAACTAATTGTAGAGGTTGCGTGGGTGAACGATTGATGATATGGGGAATTAGCATCACGTATTTATTTAAAGAAGTACGCCTTTGACGTAAGCTGCATGTATGTTGTACTTCAAAACATATTCACAAGAATCCAAAGAGAGAGTTTGTTACTTCAAGATATCTTCACAACAATACAAAGAGTTTGTTACGAGTTAACGGAGTATGCACATTACCGAATTACTCTTAAATCAAATTCCGTCGGATCGAGTGTTTTCATTTGCTTGATCGTATTGGCTCCCGAGAGTTCTTTCTTTTTATAATCGTTATAGTCGAATCACTTGCTAATTCCCACTAAAACAACATTCCTCATAGTTTAGGCTAATTGATATTTTTTTTTGCCAGTAACGAAAGCAAACATGTACAACCACAAACAAGTAAACTATGCACACATGAATTTACAAGGTTTCCTATAATTAGGCTAAATCCTTGGATGTCAGTAGTCATTTTCACTGTATACAGATTGGGGGAAAATATATAGGATAATCAAGAACCCTTGGGATTTTATAAAGTACTCCAAGTACAAAATGAATGACAAACATATCCAAATACCCAAATAAAATTCATTTCAGGTTGGGGATGTTGCCCCATCATCCTCGTAAAGGCGCGACGAGGGCTTTTGCTCCCCTCAGCTTCATCCCCACCGCTCAATCTCACTGACTTGGTAGTGAGAACCTCACGATGGTGTGGTATGACACTATGTCGGAGCAGGTCATCGATGGCGGTTCGAAACTGCTAGCCATGACCTAAAAATCGCTAGAATTGACCATATGTCTCAATAAATGCTCCTTCCAACAATTGTATCGACGATTATTTATATACAAAATCAAAAACAAAGTAAAAAAAATTAAAATGTAAGGTCAACAATTTATTAAAACCAATATACAATTGTACATATTTATAATATATCTTAAAATCCTTTTTCTACATATGAACCCTACTTAGTCTCAATTTATTGTTGAATAGAATCAAAATGGAGTTCATATGCATGAGATTGTGATTGCAAGCTTATTGGATACTGGAATTTAAGTTTTATTAGTATTTGTAAAAGTTGAACATTTTGGATTATTTGTGTGTGCATGTTTATTTTTTTGTGAGGGGATAACGATATTTACGTTAAAAGACATTTATATAAAAATGTGTAGAAAAATATAACTAGCATTTACACGGCAGATGTACAAAAAGGGTCAAAAATTCAAAACTTAGTCCTCTAATCTTATTATTTTCATATTAATTTATGTTTAAAAATTTATTATAAGATGAATTTCAATGGTGAGTTAGTCAATCTGGAGATATATGAATGTATATACAAGCATGATAAATTATCAAATTAGCGGATTATAGTTTGTGTTTTCTTACCAATTATCAAGGATACTATTTTTGATGTTTTTTTTAAATTTTTTATGCTTTTTTAGCCACCCAATGGAGAAAGAATTATTTCAAAATGAAGTAACCATGAACGATTATGGTTGTGTGTATGTACATATATGCCAAGGATAGGTATGATGTATGATGAGTTGTAATAAGTAAATTGTACCACTATTTTGAAAAAAAAAATCTTCATTTATCTTATTTTTTATTAAGTCGACGAATTCTTAAGAACTTAGTCTGGGGATTAGAGTCTTACATGTTTGTTCCCTTTCATTTTTATCAGTTTTAAACATATATACAACCTTCCATATTTCATCTTATGTTTTTATTTTCTTCTTTACTTATTTCTATGCATTTTTTATGCCAATAACGGATTATTATTTCCAGAGCGTATTTATAAGAATGTTGCATGAACAAGTATTTACATATTTCGAAAGGATTTTAGTGCAATATGCTTTAATAAAGTTGATGAATTCTTCATTCTTGGATACCTTGATTCATCAGTTGGAGGAAGCCTGATGTAAGCCATGATGTGCATAAGTCAAGACATCTGTCATGCAGTGGAAGTAAAAATATTTGACTAATGATGCTATGGAGTTAAACACTAGACTATGAAAAAAAATCTTCAAGCACTTAAGGACTCAAGTCTATGTCTTAGCCTATGGAGATAGAGATCTCCAAGTCCAATTGTATTCTAACTCAGATATCGAAAACTTATATGGATGATAGAAATCCTCTCATGGTTACATTCTTCTTTTTATTTAATGGTAGAGCAAGAAGCATGGCATTATGGATGTTCAAAAGAATTGAATGTATGATTTTGTTGTACCACTAAATTGATGGCTTGAGAAGGTTAATATAAAAACGAGCTTGTTGTTTATGAGGATATATGACATGTATGATCTCTCAAAGAAATCATACATGTTTATACGTGATAAATCAAGAGAGATAATTTGCACATGAGATATTGGGGTAAAGTAAATTTTGTTGGTGGTCATCTTATTTTTTAATGATGTGAATTTGGGAATATTACATGTTGGTTAATTGAACCAGAGAGACTTAGGAATTCATACTTGAAGGGAGGTAATATTACCTCATGCATCATGAAAGCATTCAGAGAATCATATTCGACCTAGGTTGACTACATACGAGTCGATGGGGCGGCGAGAATTTAAAAAAATCGAACCGCATGACGTGGGAATAATTGCCATATCATTTCATCAATATCACATGAGTAATAGGATTACCTCTTGAAGAACGATCACAATTCACAAGTCTCTGAGAGAAGAGACCTCTTGTCTCAAGTTTGATCCAATCTAGAGAGCATTTGTGGGCACATAAATGATACACATGCTTCCCACGATCCAAAGCAATGATCGGAGCAAGGAATCTCCTGTTTTTATCTCATGAAATATGATGTGTCTTTCATGTGCACGAGGTGCCAAAGAGGATGGAGAACCACCAGCGATTTGTTCGGCAACACGACGACGATGATCATACTCTCATTAACACCATGGTGGATGACTACATGGAGTTGAGCGAGAGGGGACATGTAGAGAGAGATGTTGCAATAATTGATTTAATTGTGTGTTGAAGAATACTAGAGTTAGCCATTCTTTTATACAAGATTAGATGGCTAGGATGAAGTCAAGGGTTTTCTCCTTGCGCATCACAGAAGCATGGAGATCACATTGTATGCGATCTAGGTCGACTAGTCGCACAAGTCGTAAAGGGTAGCAGAAATTAAAATAATTCGATGAAATGACATGACATGGGAACCATTTCCATGTCGCTTCATCTTGATCTCAAATAAGTATTAGGGTTAGCACTTGCAACGTGACCGTGATCATCGTGTTTCTAAACGAAGAGACCTCCAGTCTCAAGTTCGATTCGACAGAGTGAGCACTTGCGGGCATGTGGATGAGACACGTGCTTACCGCAATTTAAGTTGATAATCTAAGCATGGAACCTCCTCATTTCATCTCACAAAATCCGTAGTCTTCCTCACGAGCACAAGTCATTGAAGAAGATGAAGATCCATAAGCAGTCGATCTGGCAACACAACGATATCGTGACGAAGGCGAAGCTCTCACGAAACCCTAGAGTGGACGTCCACTAGGGTTTCAGGGGAAGATATCTTGGACGTGTAGGTAAGAGAGAGAGAGAGAGAGTTTTCTTGATTCAACTTGTGTGTATAAAAATGTAGGGTTGTCTCTTCTTTTATACAAAACGAGATGGCTAGGATGTACTCCTAATTGAAATCAATGGTCTAGATTTTATTGCAACAATTTACAATAATAATTAATTAATTTCAAAGAAATAAAAAATTGAAGAAAATTTCCAATAAATTTAATATCAATAAATCAATTTAATATGGAATAATAAAGGAGGAGAGTCTCCTTCCAATTAGGGTGGGCGACCACCATGCAGACTCTCTCCATGTGCCCATCTACTCCTTAACAGGAATGGAGCTCCTTCTCTTTTCCTAATTTATGAGATTATCGAATCTCACCATATTTGTCACATGCAACAACTTTTGTTGCTTGATTCTTTTACCAAAATAATTTCAAATTATTTTGTGATAATTTCAGTCATGCCATTGATAATTATGAATCATATCCATCCATCGAATATTAAATGTAAATCACATTTACATTTAATTGTACAGTGTGAATCCAATTCACATTTAATTATATAATGTGAACCCAATTCATATTAACTTAATAAATTATAAATCATATTTATAATTAAACTCTCTATGATATTGTGAATCAAATTCACAATACAAATATAGTTATTTTGGATAGTGCTTTTGATAGAGAGGTTTTGCACATGTCTTCTAATCTAACAAGATAAGAAATCGATGTGGCAACTAGGTGCCTCAATAATCAACATTAACCCACAATAAATGTAAAGCAATGTGTGAATGTCAGTTAAACTTTATTATAACTCTTCAAAAAGTGTATATTTGTAAATAGTGAAAACTGTCGAACACAGGAAGCAAGACATGGATAGAAGTAAATGATTATTAATTATTACTATTAATAATAACTTTAGGTTTTTGGTTTTACTAAATTTAATGCCTTTTTTGTTTTTCAATACTTTTGTGGATTTTTAATTAGAAGCAAAATTTATGATTATTAGTATTTTATACCTTTAATATCTTCTGATTTTAAATTTTTAAATGTTTTTAATTTCTTAATTTTTAATTTTTGATTTTTAACATGTTTAAATACCAATATAATAAAGAGAAAGAAAATATATAAGGACGAGGTTAAGAAGTGGTATGATCTGCACATTAGGTGCAAACATTTTGTCATGAGGTAAAAAGGTATGGTTGTTTAACACCAAGTTGAAGATTTTTCATGGAAAAATCTAAATGGATAGGTTCTACATAGTTAAGGAAGTGCACAACAATGAAAGTGTAGAGATAGTTGATCTCATAGATGGTGCACGTTCCTTCTTGACTAATGGACAACTGCTAAAGCAACTTTGTCGACTCAAAGGGACAATTAATCCAAGTCGAGGTAATTGACTTCATGCAGAGCGAGTACCTTGCAGATGCTTCGAACACTCTTCATGAAGATGCCGCATACAAATTCAATAGCCGAGAAGATTCACCTATTCTTTCTGACTGACACTAACCATACACTTGATTTGTTCATTCTTTTAAAGTTCATGTTCCCTCTGTATATACTCACTCCTTACTTGGGCTATTTAAAGCTTAAGTATAAGGGAAATCCTAGCTCTTTTCTATTGATTCCCTTCATCACTTGAGACATTCCCTCCACCCTTTCCCTTTATCCATACAATTTCTAGACTTAGGATATTTTCATCCTAAGTATAGAGGGGACAAGCCCATTTAATCCATGTCGTTCTCTTCTATTCTTTTGTGCCATGTTCCTCAGTTCTTCCATCCTACACTTAGGTTATTTAATGCCTAAGTATAGGGGGGTCATACATGTTTCTCTCCTCATACCTTTCATCCTCTTTATGCTCAGTATGATCTACATCTTTCATTTCACTCTGTGCCGCGAGGACATAGCACAATCTATGTATAAGGGTGTGGAAGGATACATTACATATATAATATATATACTTTATTCCTAGCTCATACTTTCACATGTTTTACATATTTTTATGGGCTATGGGTATGTAGATTTGAAAATGATTTGTAAAATGTTTGGAAATTTCCATCTGTTTGACATGGTTTGCACAATATTTTACAAATTGCTTTGAAAATGAGACACCTTGTCTTGACATCTTGTTTTTTACATACGACCAAAAATTCTTTTAAAAAAACTAACTAATAAGTTTGTTTTTAATCCATGACACCTAAATATTCACACATACTTGTGAAGTTAAGAGTACTTGTTTTATGAGGTCTTATAATCCAGAGCTAACCATCCATGGTAATTTGGGGTCTTAGACTTAATTATTGACATTTCCCTCGTTTGGAAGATATGTGTGCTATATTTCATACTTAATCTCTACATTAAAGAATATGATCAGTACCTCACATGCACGACTGCAGTTATGATGAGATGATTTGAGGTATTACTTGAGTAAGCATGATGCGGGATTTGAGTTTGGACTTGATTTTATAATGCTCGAGGATGGGATAAAATCGATGAAGGATTCATGAAACTTGAGAGTCAACAACCTTAGCCACTATGAGAACAAGTTCGCATACTATCTCTTGGTATATATGTAAGTGCAAGGGTATGATGAAATCTAACAAAATATTGATCAGTATGCGCCAAATCGGTAGAATCATCGGATCTAGCCAAAAAAAGTTATTGTTGAAAAGCTCTCACGCTACAAAGATATACTCAAAAAGAGATTCCAACAAAGGCGAGCGCTCCTAATATTTCAAAATATCCACTTGAACCAACAATTTAGGCTTTTGAGTCAAGCTAGCACCCAAAAAGAGATCTATATCATATAGTGATACAAGTCTGGGTGTTGAAAAAGTATGATAGATAATCAAAAAAAGACACCACAGTGTACTCCCAAGAAAACAAGTGTAGACGACTCAACATTATCTTGACGGGCACATTGATCAACAAAAAAATATATGTGTTGCTTTAATAAGGCACTCAAGAGGATCCTAGTTCCAATGAGAGAGAGAGAGAGAAGAAAAGACACCAACTATACCCTCTGTCAATTGGCCTTCCATCTTTTTTTTAAGTATGACAACTAAAGATATGGTAGATTAGATACAATAAGTGATTTATTCCCCGGTATTGAGGATTGTTCTTTAAGAGAGTCTCTTGGACTGGAACTTTGAGTGATGCTTCAATTCTACACTTATAAATGTAGTCTAAACCAAATGCCATATCCTTATTCTATATGTATACAAAGAGAGTCCGATAATCATTGAAGTTGGATTCCTCTTGACTAGAGCTTGGTTCAGTATATAATTTTAGGATTACTAAAATCGAGGGTTCTTAATGAATCAAGTCTTATACATTCACATGCACAGGCATGGATTAATCTAGTTTATTCATTCTTTATTTGCTGGAGGACGAACAAGGTTTAATTATAGGGGGTGATATTCCATGATTTATCATATTATTATCTTTTTATTATCTCTCATACTTAAATTAATCAATAAAATTCATCAATAATTATCTAACATTAAAATCTAATAACTTGTATAAGATAACCCTATTATCGTGCTTCTATTTTTCTGTGTTTTCTTATTGATGAATTATCAATCGGCTAAAATGATATGCTCTCGTTGTAGCATGGGCCAATCAACGGCCACTCAGAATCGAGAGAAGATATCCATGAAGAGTTCTCGGTGAATTTATACGTGGTAAAGTCCATGGTCGAACATAGGAACACAAGCAATTATCTAATTAAATTTAGAAGTTAACTACTTAATTAAGCAATTTATAGGCTATCTAGGTTTAACAAGATGCAAAAGAGACAATGCATGCATTTTAAAATATTTTTATGCAATTATTTTACAAGATAAATAATGATACACTATACTCACAAAGTAGACATACAAACCACAATACGCTTCTCGTTAAATAACATTAATACCTACGAAATCAATTGATTAATTAATGATAAATTAATACCAAGAAGAGAGCAATTCAACCTAAATACAATTCAATTTTGAGTGAAGAATAAGGATGAATAGACAAAGTAATTACCTTAAAATTTAATACGTGAAATGTAGGTCACATCAGTAATTAAATTACACTAAATTAAAGAGCATAAAAATTAACTTTCCAAAGATACCAATTTCATCAAAAATGATAAATGGTTCACATGTTATTAATAGAACAATGTAGGGGCATAAATTCAATAAAACATGAATTATTTAATTACAAACAAGTCCAAATTGGACTAAATAACAATTATAGAAATCCACTTGGATATTAATACATTTTTCCATATACGGGACTTATCTGTAATTTTGTAGAGTTCTTGGCCCGATCTATAATTTGACCAATACCATGTGCCCTGTGCACATGACTGGAACAACACTTGATCGGCAATGGCTTGGGACACATGGCACACTCCTATGCTTTGACATTGGATGGTGTGCTCCAAAGTTACAGCTTGAATCGGTGCTTTGGAGTGATAATGTGTACAAGTCTGGAGCGTAGGATGAACATCAATCAAGGCAAATCGAATGAACTTTCTCCTCTTGTTCTTCCCCCTCCTCCTCGTGAAGTCGAACTCAGGAGGAGCTCCAACGAAGGCAACAATGCTCCTCCAAGGGTTGATGGACTACCAGATAGTCAAAAAATTCTGGTGGAAGTCTCGCAAAGACCTTGGAGATGCAGTGAAGGTCTGGCAGTGGCTGGATGAGTGAAGAGGTGGCGTATGGTTGGAGGCTTTGGTTTATCGGATATAGACTGAAAATTCTGACCAATCAAAGGAGAATTGAGTACATGCAGGGGTGAGTTGTGAACACCATACATACGCGAATCATCTAAGATTGAGGAGAAGTGGATTAGAGGGCTATTCAAGTAATAGATTAAATTCATGAATGAGTCTTCTTCTTCTTCTTGCGGAAGATGATGAACAATGTTATAACAACTATGTAGAAGCAAGGAGATTTCACTGGAGGTATACACAGAATATGAACTATTGGCAACAATTTAGGAGTGTTCAATTCAGATTAATCAAGACTTAGCACTAGAATGAAATAGAGAAATAATGACGAAATCGAGATTGGATATCCTACCTAAAGATGGAGACGATCATCTAGGATGAACAAGGAATGTAGAATGACATGCCTGAGGTGGAGCAATTAACTTCGGTCGTCACTTAACCAACATGGTTGTGGTTGGAAGCTTGAGAAGTCCTTCTAATAAGGCTGCAACAAGGCTAGATTGCCTTGGATCTCGATTGAAGCTTCCCTCCTTCATTTCTCTCTACTCAATGTCTAACTGTCACTTAGGCAATGGTGAAGGCTAGGAGTTGTTCGTATGATCTGTGGATAACTGCCTCAAGCGGCGTTGAAGGGGTCTATGAAGACTAGAGGTTAACGAGGGTTAGGGTCTCAGGTGGTGGTTTCTACCACCACCAATTACCATTGGAGTGAGGGTTAGAGATTGCAGACAAGTTAGCGTGAATAAGGTTTATTAGGTGAGGATGTTAGAGGTGGTGGTTGGTGGAGATGGAGGCTGAGGTCATCGGGAAAATTAGGTGAAGGTGGTGAGGTACGAAGTGAAAGTTTAGGCAGGCTGTTGGGAGGTAGACAACACACAACAGCCATTGGATTGTACAATTCAACGGTTGTTAAAGGAAACATGCATTGATGGATGATGATCAATCTAAAGTAATCAGATCAAACAACCCTAAGAGCACGCAGGTCAAATAAAGGAGCCGGATACGTGCAAGGGCACGATTGGGCCACATGGCCCAATCGGGAAAGTAGAAAAGAGTTAAATCCTTTATAAAAAGGAAAAGAATTAGTTAGGAATTGAATTGGAAAAAATGATGAACATGAAACTATAGATCTCGATGAGATCTATAACTTTCATGTAGAACTCAAAGAGAAATAATATCATCTATATACAATAACTATTTTTACAAGTAATTAAAATTGATAAATTACTTATTTTTATGTTCTCTTCTTATTTTTGTATTTTTTATACATTAGATTAAATTAATTATGTATAATATTAATCTAATTTTTATTAAATTTGTAATAAATAATAAACACATAAAATAATAGCATAATAATATGGATAATAATCTACAATAATTATAGGTAATTATTCAGAACACCTTGTTAGTTAATTAGTGCTAGTTGTCAATTTTTTTATTGGCTTTCCTAAGCAAGAGAGATAATATAAAGAAATAATGTATGAATCTAGGATTCAACAATCCCCTATACTTAAGTTAAGCTCGTCCCTGAGCTTATAAATAAAGAATCATTTAGAGAGTTAGATTAATCAGTGAATTCCATGACACGTGCATGTGAAAAGACAAAGATTGAGAAAACCTGAACAATTGATTTTAAAGATCCTAAGACTCTAAGATAAATGAAAAGGAATTCAACTCCTCTAATTATTAGACTCTCAATGTATACATATATAGTAAGAAGTATGATATTAATGTGTT
Source organism: Ottelia alismoides (assembly GCA_037367405.1). Taxonomy (NCBI): domain Eukaryota; kingdom Viridiplantae; phylum Streptophyta; class Magnoliopsida; order Alismatales; family Hydrocharitaceae; genus Ottelia; species Ottelia alismoides. Next base: position 402,209 of record JAZKJV010009390.1, on the reverse strand, counting down.
GACTGCATTCACAAGAGTAGAATTGAAATGTCACCTAAAATTGTAATACAAGGGATTCTCCTAGGGACCTAATCCTCAACACTATTGCTTCAATCCACCTCTCCTTAGTTTATCGGACTTTACAATGTGGATGATAGGCCAAATAATGGAGAAAATAGGATTGTGTCAGTTCTTCTCTCAATCTCATTGGAACAAGGTATCTCTCAAGTGACTTATTAAATCAACATGATATTTTTGTTGTTAATCAGTGTGTTCGTCAAAAGAAGTTCAGATGTATGTACTTGTTTTATTGGAAGTACATCGGGGTATATCATTTTCAAGCATCTTATATACTTGCATCCATACTCGTATCACTTACGATGCAGAGCCATTTTTGAGGTACTAGCCCGACTCATAAAAGCCTAATACTTTAACCCAAGTGGACATTTAAAGGTTGGGAGCGCTCTCCTTTGGTGTAAGCTCATATGAATGTAATTCTATAATATTTGAGATTTTCTTTTCATCATTATTTTTTTGGCCAGTGTACCAAGGATTGAGGCACGCTGATCAATAAATTAATTTAATGATATCACACCATGGTACTTGGGTTTTGATCAAGAGATTAGTATGATAATCATGTCTCATACTTGTTAAGATGCTAGCACTTAGGTTTAATGCAACCCTCATTAATCTTATCCCATCCTCAAGTATAATAAAATCATGTCCAAACTTGAATCTCAAACCCCAGTTCCTCGAGTGAAACCTCAACTCCTCTCAATCATGAATGCAGTCGTGCAAGTGAGTGATGGTCATATTATTTAAGGAAGAGATTAAGTGTGAAATGCATCACACAAATCTGTCTAACTATGGAAGTTTGAATAATTAAGTCTAATACCCTAATGATTAAGACATGTTGACTCTAAGTCCTTATACCTCATCAATCAAGTGTTAAATATTTCAACAAGCCTTAAGTGTAAAGTGAAAATATTAGGGAAGATAACGAAATTAATATGTTAATTATTTACATGATTTTTTGAAGAAGGTTCTGTTAACAAGAGTTAGAGAACATGCATCCTTAAGTGACAAAGATAGAACGCAACAACGAATGATACAACAGACACTTACAAGATAATACAAGGATGCTCACACAACACTACCAACTTTAGTTCCTTAAAAATCAGTCTTGAATCTTCGAGGTTTGAAATCATAGACTTCCATATTTTAACTTTCTTCCTTCTTACAGAGTAAACCTCAGAATATGAGTAAGAAAAATCTTCATCGACATGGAAAATGAATCGCTTGGAATGATGTCATTCTTCCTCAAATGTAATATCCATATCCATATAGGTAGACCTAAAATTCTCCAAAATAGAGGGAAGACATATCCAACCCTTGATTCCTGCAACAGACTTCTAAGTTTTCCTTAAAAGAGAAAAACTGTACATAAGAGGAAAATCTAACTTACAAGTAAGACGACAATCAAATAACTAAATATCCTCAATAAAAAGTGCAGATTCCTCCATATCTCACTCTTCTAACAAAATATCATCTTCCTCAAATGGCATCACTCTCTTCAAAGAACTCATCGACCTGTTCTTCCAAAATATCAAGTTTAAATCCATACATTCCTCCATGCTTGACTCTATAGAGAACTGGATCTAGATACCCTTTTATGGCCTAAAAATTTAACGGTCCAAAATCTAACGGTTAGACCCAAGGCACCCTTTCAGAAACTAAGACTTCTCTTGGAAAATCAAAGTAAGGTTTGATTTTTAAAACTAATTTTCATTTCATCATTTTTAAAAGAAAATATGTAAATATATAAAAAATAATGAGTATAAAGTCAAAATAAAATCTGTACCTATTTGAAAATAAGTTGTAAACATTTTACAAACCAAGTAAAAAATATATAAATTATCCAAACATTTTACACACTATTTTTGTAAAAAGTTTTCAAATCCACATATACATAGCTAAAAATAAATATAAAAAATATGTGAAAGTACGAGCTATGATTGAAAGTATATATGCAATATATGCAGATAACCCCTATACTTGTTGTGCAATGTCGTCATAGCACAAAGTGGAATGAAGAACATATCTTGTACTAAGCATAAAGAGCATAGAGAAAAGAAAGGATAAGACAACATGTCAGACACCCTATACTTAGGCTTTGAAAAGCCTAACCCATATACTTAGCCTAAAAATAGGATAAGTATAAAGAGTGAAAAAATAATGAAGAGACTAGTTGGGGTTCTCCCTTTACTTAGGCTCTAACAAACCTAAGTTCAGAATAAGAAAGAAATAAGAGAAGAATCCACAACCACAAAAGAACATAGTCAGAGTGAGTATAAAAATAAATGAAACAAGAAGATACTGAACCTATATGATATGAATCTTTTAGCTGTGACTTCATCCTGTATCTGAAATGTCTACAAATGACTCAATCGACATGAAATAAATAACTTCAACTAGAGTCGGCCATTCTTTGGATTCGACAAAGTGTTTCAACAGCTGTCTATTGACCAAGAAGGAAGGTACACACTGTCATTTCCATGTACTTCCTTTATTATATAAGAACTCATCCATTTAGACTTAAGTTTCCCGTAGAAAATCTATAACTTCATATTAAACAACCATATCTTCTGTCAGGGACAAAGTTCTTGCATCTAATATGAAAATCATGCCACTTCTTAACTTTGTCCTTATATATCATATTGTTGTCATATGCTCGTTTGCGGATCTCCACAATCTCATTAAGTTTCAGGCTTCTACACAACTTTCCTAAGTGATAGCTTCAATTAATCTTCTTGATTGCCCATTTAGACTTGTGAATTAATTTAGCGAGCAAATGACATGGCTTGCCATATATCATTCTAAAAGGTGAAATGCCCAAAGGGGTCTTGTAAGCCTTCCTATAGGCCTACAGAACTTGGTCCAACAATTGGGACCAATTCTTCCTATCAGGACGAATGAACTTCTAAAGAATACTCTTCACCTCCCTATTGGAAACCTTTGCCATGCTGTTCGATTGGGGTGGGTAAGGACTAGTTACTTAATGTTCAAACTGGTAGTCCTTAGCTAATGACTTCATTTCTCTGTTTACAAAATGGCTACCCCCGTCAGATATCAAAACTTTTGAAACCCTGGATCTTGAAATGATATGATCCTTTATGAACTTACAAATAGTCCAGCCTCCACCCATCTCGAAAGGTAGTCAACTGCCAACAAGATGTATTCAAATCCATGATTATTGGGAAAGGGACCCCTGAAACATATGCCTTGTGCATCAAAAACATCACAGAAAATCACATGCTACATAGGCATCTCTTCTCTATAACCAAATGTTCCTCCCATTATTTGACAAATAGGGCACAACCTTACAAAATCACTGGTATCTCTAAACAAGGCTTGTTAAAAGAGTCCACATTGAAGCACCTTGTGTGTTGTTCTTTTTCCTGAATAGTATTCTCTAGACTCATGAGAATGACAATATGTGAGGATACTCTGGTATTCCTCCTGAGGAATACACCTTCTTCAAACACAATCCGGTCCTTCAAAGAAAAGGAATGGATCTCCCAATGGTATTTTCTCAAATCTGACTTTAGTTGGTCAATACTGGTCCTAGTCTAACCTTGGAGAACTTTCTTGGAGACACGATAGTTCACCATGTTGGCATACCATGGAAGTGAATTAACAACATAGATCGACTCATCTAGGAAGGTTTCTCTGATAGGTTCTAGATCAGGGGAATCTTTCAACTCTATTCTCTATAAATGATCATCCACTACATTCTTGACTCCAAGTTTATCCTTAATTTCCAAATCAAACTCCCGAAGTTAAAAATCCACCCAAGAAGATGTGCCTTCTTGTCCTTCTTTTCCATGAGAAACCTAATGGTTGAATGTTTTGTATAAAATGTCACTTTTGCACCCAAAGTATATGACCTAACCCAAGCTATGATGAGAATTTCCTTTTCGGTCACTATGTAATTTTTCTGAGCAGGGTCTAAAATTTTACTCGCGGAGTGAATGGAAAATGAGATACGATCTTTCCTCTACCCCAATACATCTCCTATAGCAAAATTCGAAGTGTTAATCATGATATCAAAAGGAAGAGATCAATCAGGAGTTAACAGAATAAGTGAATCACATATATTTCTCTTTAAGAGCTCAAAGGCCTCTAGACACTTCTGATCTACAATGAACTCAGTGTCTTTCCCTAAGCGATCAATCAATGATTGGTTAATCTTATAAAAATCCTGAATAAATCTTTTATAAAATCTAACATGCCCTAGAAATGATCCCACTGACTTGATGTTGGTTGGTGGATCAAGTTTCTAGATGGCATCCACCTTGGCAGGGTCAACTTCCATTCCCATTTTGGAGATGACATGACCTAACATGATATCCTCCTTAACCGTAAAATGACTTTTCCCAGGAGAGTACTAGATTGATCTTCCTACACCTTTAAAGAACTCGATCCAAGAGCACTAAACATGAATCAAATAAATCACCATGGGCTAAGAAATTGTCAATGAAGACCTACAAGAAATCCTCCACCATTTCAACAAATACGACGATCATGCACCACTGAAATGTGCATGGGACATTGTAGTGGCATCCGCATGAACACGTACAAGCTGAAAGGACAAGTGAAAGTGGTTTCTTTCCTGATCTTCGGGGGTGACAGCTACTTGATTGTGGTCAGAGTACCCGTCAAGAAAATAGAAGAGTTCATTCCTCGCTAATTTCTCCAAAATATAATCAATAAAAGGTAGGGGAAAGTGATTTTTCTTGACCGCTGCATTAAGAAGTTTGTAATCAACACAGACGCACCACGACGTGGGTACCCATGTCGCAATCTCAACTCCCTCCTCGTTGATGACCATATGAATTCCTGAATTCTTTGGGACAACATGAAGGGGGACCATCCACTTGGAGTCAGAGATGGGGTATATATATCTTACTCCACATCATTTCTCATTTTCTTTATGAACTACTTTTCGAATATTTGGATTAAGTCTCCTATGAAATTCAAGGGAAATCCTAGCATTTTCCTCAGCATAAATGTGGTGTAAGCAAAGAGCATGGTTAATACTCACTAGATCTAACACTGTCCATCCTATGGCATTGCAATTCTTATCAAGCACTTCTAACAACCTAGACTCCTATTCTACAATCAACTTAGAACTAATGATGATATGGAATCTATTCTTATGTCTCGCAAGAAAGAATCCATGAGTTTAGGAGGTAGTAGCTTCAACTCTGACAATGAAATATCATCAATAAAATTCGGCTGAACTATCGCTGAATCTGGTTCCGTGTTGCATGAAGGTGTTGCTAACTCTATAGTGTTGGCCACCAACTGTATTGACAAGGATTCAAATCAACAAAGAAGTGTGGTAATTCATTTAAAGCCATGTCTTTCTCTAAATCTAACTCCTTTGACTATTCCTTATGAGTAGGAACTAACATATTGGCATAGATATCGGAGTCATCAAAGGAATAGATAGATGATCTGTCTCTAAAGAAACCTGATAATACCTTGCAAAATACATCAGATACACTATCCTCTCTAGATGAGAGGGTCTCGCTCAGTTCTGTCAGTTTATGTTTTCATGCTGCAGCTGTATTAACAAATCTGCAATCTACTTTGGAAGATTTAGATAAATATGTACTTGGCTCTGAGTCAGGTCGCTGAAATTTCATTTGCTTCATCTCAAGTTCCACTTCTCCTCATGGGGAGTGGAACTTCATCATCCTTATCTGATGTTCGAAGGAATCATTAATGATCCTAAGGAATGGTTTCTCAAGGATAATCTGTAATTGTCTCTAATGATTGTGGATATCCATTTCAAGACAATAAAGTCCACTCTATAATCTTGTCCCTCAATCGATATGATAACGTCATTGACCTCACTCTTTTCCTTCTTCATAGATTTATCAATGAACTGGAGTAATGCTCTGGATTTACGAAGTGGACCTAACTCTCGCTTCTCATATAAGGAAAAAGGAAGTAAGTTGACCAAAGAACTATTATCAAGGAGAGTGTGTGCAAACTCTATGTCATCAATATGACTCACCACATAATGCATGCCTAAATCTCTCTTTTCCCTTGGTAGTTGTTGGTTCTTGAGATATTATGTAGTGGCAACCAACAAAACATGTGTCTTGACATAACTGTTCGGTTTCTTCTTGCTAACCCTGTTCGGTGTACAAGGTATTTTCAAATACTTTTGGGAAGCAAGATTAACTACCACGTACTCATCAAATGCTACTTTTACCATAATATCATCCTCACAATAACGTGCTATTTCAGGATCATATTTCTGAATGTTTTTGATATTACGCTTTCCTGTCGCTAGAGCATAAGGGAAAGTGATTGAACAAGCAGAAGAATGCAAAGAATCTTAATCATAAATAGAAACATGTTTTTTATTACTTGAAACAAAGTTATTCACAATTGAATCTTTTACAAATAAAATGAAATCAGAAATACAAGTATCTACTGAAGGTTGGGGATTGCCCGCTGAAGGTGCATTCTCATCAACCGAAAGCGCAAGGTCCTCCGTAGACTCTGAATCTTCTCCATACTACAATAGTGCTCTCATACTCCTTCTATTCCATCTCATAAATGTCTCTGCCTCATGATGAAGATGATGTTGGTGATGCATGGCCTCGTCATCTTCTAAAGTCTCCTTAGGGTGAGCTTTAGATGTCCTCTCCATATCCCTTGCTCGATCGGGAACAACCATGGTCCTTCCTCTCCTGAGTGACATGGGATTAATACAATCAAAAGGAAAGATCTCGTCTCATATTTGTAAGAATCTGAGCAGTATACATGATCATATATTTGTTATTGTTGAGTCTTGTTCAGGATATTCGGGTTAGCCTGAACCTGGTGAGAATGGATGTAGAAGGGACAGTCTGCTCATCGTAGCAAAGGGATAAATGGTTGAGGTAAACTTGCAAATCATATACCTCTTTCATATAGGAACATAGATCCTCGAGTATCTGTTGCTAGAAATTTATGGGACCTGACGATGACGGCCTCTATTGTAAATAAGGATGGAAAGAATGCGAAGATTGGCCTTGATGGCCATGGTACTGCTGCAGTTGGGACTGATGCTACACATGTGGGCCCTACTGGACCTGGTTGTACGTCCCCTGACGTATGTATGACTGTTGCTGCCTTGGTGCATGGGAATGAAAGTCTCTAGAGATCTCCGGTGCTGGAAGAGGTGTAGGGGTAATCGATGTGTTGTAAAAGATCGGGGATGTTGGTAAGAAAAACGATCCCCTGAACTCCCCTTCTTGGCAGGGTCATGTGTATACCACACACCATTTACGTCCCACACTTGGGAAGGTTTCTTTTACTCAAATGGTGTCTGTTACTGGAGGGAATGGGTAAAAGTCAAGTCCTCCACCCATGGTTGTGGTTGCCCTCACATCGACTTCTCCTTAATGTTATGAACACGATACAGGGGAGCAACAGATACAATCACAACATATATCTTAATCTTAGATACCTTCTCTGACAACTCTACCATCCGCTTTGGCAATTTGGATAAATTATTATCCAACTCATCCATCTTCCTATCGATCCTCTCTACAATTGTTAAATTATATGTTATGATACCCATGTCATATGAATCAACTATAGACCTCGCTCCTACTCTAGGTAAAAGTGGTAGGGGGTATCTGTCTGAACTTTTCTTGTGGTATGTGTTCAACTCGTCTCCATCATCCTCTTGAACACCTTCCAAATGGTTTACGCACCATGTCATGTGTATCTGCCTCCACAAGCAACACTAAACAACCCCTCCATCTCAAGGTTAAGAACACAATACACTGACTGAACCAAGATGATAGGCTCTAAATCGGTGACAAGTACACTTCTGCAAGATATCTTTAAATCTCTCCCATGTATCACGGAATGCTTCATTGGGAAGTTTGGAGAAACTATTGATGTGTGAATGCATCATGATAGTTCTATTCAAATGGTAGAGCTTCTTCAAAAAAAGGTCATTGAATTGCACATAGATAGTTACAACTACCCCCATGTTCTTCATCCAATGGTCAACCTTATCTTTCAAGGCAAAAGGAAGGGCTTTGATATTAATGTAGTCTTGTCTAAACCTAGGTGCCTAAGGATAATACAGGACAACTCAAAGCCCCTAAGGAGTGCATATTATTCCTCATGTGCATTCTCGTGAAAATGGGGCAATAAACTGATAAACCGTGTCTTTAACTCATATTCTACTTCATGTTTAACTGGACTCAACTAATTCGTCATTTGATACTGTCCAGGGTTATATGTCACGTCCATAGGTGCATCTAACTCCAAGTTTAGTTGGCCAATTTGCACTCTCAATAATGTTGCATTCTACTCAGAAGCTGCTAGCCTAGATAACACCATTTTCATTGGATCTTCACGCTCTTCCTCCTCTCTGTTTTGTCTCTTTGGATGCATCATGAATGAATCTTCTAAACCTTCATCAGAAAGAGGATTGGACTAAGATCTTAAGAAAGACATTGAAATCAAGTCAATCTCACCAAGGCAATGGTCTCTATCAGTGAGAAGAGAAGAAAGGGATCGGTTGGTATGTAACCGCTTCCTAAGAATGAATCATTATACATTGGATTGAAACAAGGATTATTTCGGATCTGGGAAGGTCCACGGGAAGAAGGTGAGTGGACATTGGAAGATGAGATATTTGGACGGTTCAAGGAAAGGTTCACGAAGTTCGAACAAATTTCTTACCAATTATTCATCTTCAATATTAAAGAGAATAGAAGAAATAATTACATTCGATTCAAAAGATGCTAGTACTATGGTGCACATAAATTTGCGGAATCAACTCACACACTACAATGCAATCAAACCCATTTGAGTAGATTCACCAACTCAACACGTGAGGCCATAAGAGTTTGACCTACTTTTATCTTGTTAATTTTAATTGGTGATTCAAACAATCTTATTGAAGTACACAGAGAGTCTCTTACTACACCTAATTGAAGTCCTATAAGCCCTCAATCAATGGAGTGATCTTTGAAATGGCTCTTACTACCCTTGTTAATTTAATCAAATTAATGGTTAAATTAATGAATTGTCGTTCGTTGCAGTCGGATAATGAGAGCAGATAAAAAAACCACTTTTGATGAAAGCAAGTTAATCTCGAGCGATAAAATTTTTTTACTTGGGCAAGCTCAAGTTCGAACTCAGGGAGGCAGCTGTCTCCTTAGGTGAATTTTTAGCAAAGTACAAGGTTTGATTTTCAGAGGATAATTTTTTTGGTCCTTTTCGGTTTTTTTATGCAAGACACATGCACAATCCAACCAGTTTAGGAGTTAATTCTAGATAAGTATTCAAATTAAGTCCAAAAATTATGAAACTTGGCCAGATGATGATATGGGATGAAATTAAGGTCCTCTATTTTTTTTAGAATTTTTTGACACTAAATGAATTTACTATAAATTAAAAATGAATGCAAGGTGATTTTCACTAAATTAATTTTAATAAATACCAAATCATACTATTTTCAGATATAAAAATTATCTTAGATAGATCTAAGTATGAAGAATCCAGGAAAATTAATAAACCTAAATTTTTATGTGAAATGGACCTATTAAAAATTAATTAAGGAAATCACTAAATGATATATTTAGGCCTCGAGATGTGTGCAAAGATAGGGGTATAAATGCAATTACAGGAATTAAAATTGCTGAAAATAAAACATGCTGACAGTGACTAATGTGCAATTACCAATAGTGTAGGGGTGTATGCAATTTCTCCACGGGACGCGTGCTCCTCACGTGGGGTCGCCCGATAGGGACTGAAATGTAATATTGAAAACCTTCAGGGGCCTCAATGAAATTTGCCCGGGACTCACGTGCGGATCATGTGAGGTTCCTTAGGTTCGGAGGACTTCGGAGGCTCGGAGCGAGGCTCGGGCGGCTCTGGAGGTTCAGATCTGGCTCGGAGAAGCTTCAGGTGATCCGAGCCTAGCGGTCGGGGAAGAGGCTCGGATCGGGTGACGTGGGCGTATCTAGACCGTGGGATCAAGGATGATCCAACGGTGATGAAAGGCTGGCGCTTGGCGTGTCTTGACCCGTCGGATCACGATCGATCCAACGATCCTTGAAGCTTGATGAAGGGGGTGACATGGCGTGATCAGGTCCGTAGGATCAAGGATGATCCAACGGCCGCAGAATGAGGTGTCGTGGAGTGCTCCTGACCGTTCGATCAGGAGGATCAAATGGCTATTGGCTGTCGTCCCCCAATGGCCCTCCGCCTCCTGCAGCGGAGAAGGCTGGGCTCCAGAGAGGCTGGGCTAGCTCCGCCTCGTCCTCCCGTCGTCGACGAAGGATGCTGAAGGCTCTGGCGTAGCTCAGAAGATGCGTGGAAGGCTGGCGAAGCGTCCGATGGTCTCAGGGTGGAGGAGATGCTCTGGAGCGCGGTGGCGGAGGAGCTCGAATTCAGCTCCGATGAGACTGCGACCGATCAAGACGAAAGTACCTGTAAGGGGGTTAGAAGATAGCCGAGGCGTGCGTTGTGTCTGTGGAGTGGAATGGAGTAAGATGCGAGGCCTATGAAGCTGTGAAGGTAGCCGGTGATCGAGCTCCGCCACGGTGGCGGAGCTGGCGTCGGTGGAAGGTGAAATTCCTCGTCTGAGGAAGCTAAGGGGGCGCTAAGATCAGAACTCCTTCACGGAGCTCGGGGGATGAGTTGTGGAGCGAGAAGATGCTCGTGGAGGGCGAATTAAATCGGAGAAAAAGACGGAAAAAGAAGAAGAAGATCGGGAGGAAAATGGAGGAATCTACCTGGGGTTAGAAGCTCCGGGGAAGCTTCCAGGTCTTCGCTCGTAGTTCGGTAGAGGACATGAGCTCGTGCAGCTCGTTGGAGGAGCTGCGGCACGGCGTGTCAACGTCGTGGATCTCGCCGAAGGCGGCGGCCTGTCTTCGCTCAATTTTATGCCCAATTACTGTCACCAATGGGCGGCTCTGAGCTCTAGGGTACCTCTCGTAATGGCGGATGATGAACAATGGAGAAGGGGATGAGAATATAAAGGAAGAGGAGAGGGAAGTTGGAGAAGAAGTTGGGAGAATGGAGTGGTGGAGAGAGTAGAAAAAATGGTGGCTTGGAGTGGGGAATAAGAAAGGAAGGAGTAAAAAGGGGGGATAATATAATATAATATAAGTAAAATAAGTAGGCTACTAAAAATAACAATAACTAAAATAATAATAAAATAATAAAATCCTAAAATAATAAAAAATAAATCTGAAAATAAAAAATTGGGGTGACATGTGGCGGCTCCAGGAGCTGCCACATGTCGCTCCCAGAAAATTCAAAGATTAAATGTAAATAAAATCAAATAAATAACAAAAGGGATTAAACTAAAAAGTATCAACACGAACGTTGCTCGTCTCGACGAGATCTACAACTTTCGTGAAGGGCCGAAAATCAAATGAGATCATCTGTACAAAATGTATTTTTGGGTGGTACCTTATAGGTATAAAATACCACATTTTTATATTTTGCATTTTTTGTTATTTTTAAATAAGAGAAAAATTAAAAGTTAGAGAAAATATGAAAAGAATATTTAAAACCTAATCTATTATTTTGGATTTTTAATAATGAGGAAAAAATGAAGGGCAAAACGGTCAATATGTATAATACACAAAAGGGGCCCAAAACCCAAGTTTTGCATACGAGCTCTGATTTTAATGAAATTGGTCTTGTTTCGAAGGTCTTTGAATGTATATTACTTTAAAAGTGAGTAGACCTAAATCGAACACTGTTTAAGAGAGAGATATGTGCATTTTAAGGTCTAAGGTCTTCAACTGGGTTTGGGGTTTTATTGGGTAATTTTACAAGTTAGTATTTTTTTGATATTTTGTTAATTAGTGTTAGTAATATATACACTATAGAGTTGATTTTATTGGATTCGGAGTTAGTATTTTATATACAAATAGGTGAAATATGGTGAATATACAGGTGAATATTTACAAGTGAAATGGGCTTCTTATTTAATGCAATATGAATGCTAAAATGCAGATGTTATCAATGCATGCATGAATGCTAATTATGCAATATAAGTGAAAATATGCAGCTAATTACTCGGGAACAAAGCTCTATTTTCAACTTTTAGAGTGATGAATCACAGATTCATCAACTCCCTATACTTAAACTTTGCTCGTCCCCGAGCAACTAAAATGAAATGCAAGAGCGAAATGAGATTGGGTTCCATACCATGGTCATGAACAAAAGTTGAAAATGGAGCTTAAATCGACCTTTGGATTAATTGTGTGACGGAACCTTATTTGGATCTGAACTTAAGACCTAACAGACTTCAAGTTCCACAAGTCTTCTATTCAAGACGCCTCAACAGTCAGGTTAGAACAAATCCTCAAACGCAAATTTCTGATGACTGTGATTCTTACTTCTACTGTGTAAGTGATAAATATCTCTCCACATCAGAAATGGCTCAGAACCAGCCTCCTCTAACAAGGTAACTCAAATAACCCGGTCCAGTAACTCTTTCCTCGAGGAGCGGGGTATTCCCTTCTAAGTTCAAGTGCGACTAGCTCAAGAGGAGGGGGTAAAGAGAAGAATGGACGGTAGCTAGTGTAGCTACCTATCCCGGGATGCCTGACCAGTGTAGCCAAGTCATCCATCTGCATACTTCTTGCTAATATACATACTCCGATAGGCAATATTTTTTTTGGCCTGTCTAATTTTTTTTGGAGTTCTTGCATTTTTTTCTCTTTTTTTCTTTTCTTTTTTTTGAACTATGTACAAGGTGCGACATGTACATCATGAGTTTTTCCTCTTGAGCCAATAGACTATCCCTCTTTTGAAGCATTATTGCAACCCACAGCGTCCCGTCCTCAGATTTCAACACCACCAGATTAGGTTGAGATGCACTACCCTGCCTAGAGGAGGACGGATGTTTCCACTCATGTGCTACTCCAAGCTAAAGGATTCTACCTCCTCACCACCTCATCAATGAAGAGCTACGTTCATTGTGCTTGTCCAAGTTAGGTCACTGTCTAAAAGAATCATGCGTGTGTACGAGATATTCTACTTAGACTAATCAAGATGACATGTGAACATAGAATTGCGGACTCAAAGAATTAAGTCACTTGACCTGAAAAATCTTAACTCCAGTTCCTATAAGGTTCCTCTGAAATTAGGTGGATTAAGGTCAAATCAAGTCCATCCTCAATATCTACTCATAACTTGGTTCAGAACCCACTACTTTTCACCTTGCATATGCAAGATATGCAGATGACATGCTATGTAGATGAATGCAAGACCTTTTTTTTCAAGGATGATATGCAAGAGTAAATAAGAAGCCTTTTTGTTTTATTTTCTATTATAAAACAATTTTTACATAATTTTTATTTTTAACAATATACATAATATACAATTTTTTTGGTTTACATCCTATTTTACAACAAATCTTACAAAAGTATGTTTTACAAGAATTTTACAACTTTTTATACAAGTATTATACATATAGTACAAAATTATACAAGTAAAATTTTTTTTCAATTTTTACCCACCCCATAATTATTGCATAATATATACAAAAATAAGCGAAAATACACGAAAGTAATATATACAAAAATATGCGAAAATAAGCGAAAGTACGAGCTATGGGTAAAGTATATATATGTAATATATACGCGCCCCCCTATACTTAGCGTGTGCTATGTCCTCAAAGCACGAAAAGCGAGGAAAATGACATAGATCTTGCTAAGCGTAGGAGAGCGAAAATTACAAAAAGTATAGAAGTCGTTCTGCCCCCTATACTTATGCTCTGGCAGCCTAAGTGTAGAAGAAGATCAAAAATGGGGCGGATGAGGACAAGAGGCGAAATGAATGAGTATATACATGGCGGGCAGCGGTCCTTACTTAGGCTCCGATCAGCCTAAGTATAGGACATGAGTGAGTATGAGGACCAATGTGATCTGGAGGATGTACAATGAATAGTGAATAGACTCGGGTCACTCTCCCCCCTATACTTAGGATCTGGTTATCCTAAGTATATTCATGAAATGATTTGGAACCGGGACAAGTGATTCGAATCACTGAGAAGGGAGGGAGAGAAAGTATATACAAGAAAGAATGAGAATACACAAGGATTAAGAAGGTTTGTGACGAGCCTTCTTGCGGATACGAGGAGGTGGATAATATACATATTTGTGGTTGTCGTAATCGTCCTCAGATGAATAATAGTGAGGTGTAGGGATCGTCCAATGAGGGTCGACACACGACTGCTTGCTTAGATAAGGCTTGAGAACAGTGGAACTGAGCTCACTCATATAAATCACCTTATCTGAACCAGATGAGGACTCCTCAGAAAAATCCTTCTCTGGTGTGTTGAAGGAAACTTTCTTAGTCCATTTTCTAGAACCTGAATCATTGAGAGGGAGATGAGAGCGACACGCCTTGGGGGGTTCGGGGGAACACCTCGAGGAATCAATTTTCGACTTCCTCTCATTAGATAGCCGACTAGAAGAGGGAGCAACCGTGTTTTTATGGGGAGTTAATTTAGTCTTGGTTGTCTCCTTTGAAGGTCCGGGACGTTGTGTGGTGCTGACCATGGGTTCCTCATCAGACGAGTCACCATATAGATTGTAATATTCCTGAAGGGTCAGCACATGTCTCGGGAAGGTGCTAGTGGTCTCAGTTGGCTTGGCATTATTGGGCTCTTGTATCGGGTCATCACAATGGTCAAGGCAATCAACAAAGGTCGTATCCGATTTAATGATTGCTTCTGGTCGTGAGTCCTCCTTAGAAGCTGTCACGGTGGTGGTGCAAGCAGTTGATGAAGAGAAGGTTTGGGGAGTCTCAGAACCAACTGTCGTCCGGATAGTTGGTCTCTCAGGTATAGAAGAGAGGTGGGACTCATCTACCTCTCGATGGTCACGACTGTCAACGAATGTGCGGGGCACCTTAGAATAGAGTATGTCAAAGAATGGGTGAGGTCGGAGTGCTCCCAATGCTGAAAACTCAATCTCCCGAGTCTCACAATCTATAATTGCCTTAGCTGAGGCTAAGAACGGCTTCCCGAGAATAATCGGAGACTGGGTGAACTCTCCTCGGTGCTCAATGTCAATGACTATGAAGTCTACCTGGAGTAGAGCACCTTGGAAAGTAATGATGACTGAAATATTTCCTCTAGACCGTTTGATGGATCGATCAGCCAATTGAACGACCTCTCTCGACTTTCTGATTGGCCTGAGTTTAAGCTTGTTAAACACAGAGGTCAGGAGGATATTTATCGGAGAGTCATCATCGATTCTTGCATGGGTAAAGATGGTGTCTTTGATTTCACATTCCACCCTAGGCAACCGCTTAACTCTGCGGCTCTTGGTCTTTCTTCCCATCACCAATGAGGTGGCCATGGACACTATGTGTCTCTCAGTCCTTGTTCTCTTAGTACCCGACCTCTTGGGAACCAATTTACTCTTTACAAATCTCTTGAGGTCGGAGAAGTGATCTATGGTCTTTATTAAGGGAAGTTTGAAAATCAATTCTTCATCGAGTGCTTCCCTTTGGGTAGGATCTAATTTTTCTAAGTCTTTTTAATTTTTATGGATTTCTCTGATTTTTCAATTTTTTAGTGTTTTTAGTGGATGAATGATCAGACTCTGGATTGGAGGGTAAGTGGTTAGTAGAAGAGGGAGATAGAATGGACTCCAGCTGTACAAACGGTGTGGGTTCCCTGATGCTCGCTCGGTTTTCAACATCAAATCTACTTACTTCCTTCTCCACTTTCATACTCAGGCTGGCAGATATTGAGTGCAATATTTCCATGACATCTCTTAACTCGTTACCAACTGATTCATTTTTCTTAATAAGTCTAGAGATGTCATCCTCCACAAAATTCCCATGACAAATCATGGGAGAGTTCTGCTCAAGTGAAGGATACTGCTGAGATATTGGGGTCTCATACTCAACATACCTAGACTCTGGCATGTAATCCTGGGTCGATTATGGACCATCTAGATGTCAAATATTGGTCGGAGCCTCATATGATGAAACGGGGACTGATAAGTCTGGCTCATAAGCCCAATCTTGTGAATGTATAGGCTCTCCGAATGAAGGCTGATTAATGGAAGCTTGATCACTAAAGTCAATCAAGTCTGGGAAATCATGATGTTCAGGCCTCTCTATTCGGGTTGTTCGATCGACCAAGTTATGCCCTAAGGTCAAGTCAGGATGTGTATATATAAATTGTTGTATGGTCCCTACTTGAGGTGAGAATGAAGTATGTGGGGGCATATAATTTTGCCAATCATCTGTCTCAGCAGTGGCTTGATCTTCATTAGATTCTTTGATTCCTGCAAGCTCTCAAGAGTAAGGACAATCATCCCAAGGTGGAAGTGGATTTGGAGTGTTAGAATATGGAGTAGGTGAGAAATGCGAAGAAATGGAGAAGTCAATCGTAGTTCTGACTTCATCATCAGGTTGAGGTGGAACCGACCACGGGTAAGGATCTCCCGTGGATGGCGGAGGATATATGGAAGAAGGTGAAGGCGAAGATGATCGGTATATGGTCGAGGAGAAATGATCAGAGTTGTATGGGGACCAATATTCCGACATCTTGAGGAGGAAAGGATGTAAGCAGAACGAGGTAGAAAATGCGCAATTACGCAGGATAACACACACGGACAGACACGAAGACAAACATAAGAGAAAACCCTGAGTTCACACTCAACACGGTGAAGGACCTGGAACCGAGTCCGATTAGTCTGGTTGATTTTAAGTGTGAATTTTCAGACAAGTAGCAAAGGTTACGCGACCTATAGGGGAGTCGGCTAAAAGCCGGACGCGTCTCCGCAGTTTAACATGTCACCTTAGATACCAACGCCCTTCCTTTCTTCGCTCCTATCCCAAGTTGATGGATTCAGAAACCATGCCCTATCTACCTGCAAGCAGGCGGAGGCTGACAAGGCTGGAACTTCGCCCCGAAGGGTTACTAGCAGCTTGTCGCAGAGTATCGCTGGTTCACCCTTGACTACCTGTAAATAGGCGGAGGCTACTTGGTACTAGTCAATGAACCTGAAATTATTCAACTCGTGATATTTGCTAGGATCAATTGGAACGTGATATGGGAGGCGGGGATTTGGGCTCTGCCTTAAGGTGTTCACACACACTCAAGTACCCTCACTCAGCCTGAAAACATGGTCGGGGTTACTCTCCCGCAAACAAGGGTTAATTTTAGTCAATTTTTTGTCCAATTCAATTAGCAGTCCTGATTTTATAGATTAGTTATCACTTATATTAATACACACAAGCAATCACGTCTACCGTCCAGTCCCAATTCCTTTATCCTTGGTTAGAAAATCGAGAGAGAGAGAATCGGAAAAAGCCGATGCATTCGAGAAAACGATGATGAATGCTTGAGTAAGAAGACTTACAGTGCTTCCAGCACTCTACAATGTGGGATGTAGTACTGAATTGAAAATTTTACACTAAATGGAATGCAAGCGATAAAAGCCGCTCCTAGACAGGCAGTTCTATTAGCGAGTGAAGAACATGTTGATTTGACTAGATCTGCGGTCTAAGTGCGTCTTTTAAGTGATGTGTGGTCCTAGAAAATTACGAGCACAAGCAAACCCTAGAGTGGCTCGAGGAACCGCTAGTGCAAGCCTATTCTAAAATTTCAAACCACACAGCAGATGGGGACACAGTTCCACTCTGTTTAACACACGCGAGAATCCAAACGGGAACCGGAAACGACGCCATTTTGAAATGGTGATGAAGCCACATTTCATCATCTTTATCTATCATTTTGGCATCAAAAACCATGACAAATTCCTGTAAATAGCATTAAAACCATCATCTTAACATCCATGCATGTGCATGTAATTAGTGTATAAATTACTGTAACTAAAGCTAAAATTATAGAATAAATAAAAGAAAAGAAAAAGAATAAAATATTGTAAATATTTTCTGACCCAAAACCCCGAGACCTAGGCATCTTGATGAATGGGTCGACAAGGAATAAAGTAGGGGGAGATAAGGGTCAAAATATCTTTATATTTATTCATTCTTTATTCATTTTGGGACCCATTTGTGCTTCCACTTTTTATACATCAAATAAAGAAACTTTGTACAATAGATAATTTAATAAATAAAAATACAAAATTGATTTCAGTGAAAAGTATTGTACAGATAAAAGATATGATCTAAATAAGATTCCAGAACTCCAACTTCCCAGACCTGTATATTGCAAATAAAAACTCGAAATTACCAAACTCACCTTTAATTGTATATAGCATAAAATGATCTATTTAATGAAGGTGGTTTCGTATTTTTTTCCGAGTTACGGTTTCAAAGTGAAGTTTTGGACCCTTGTAGTATACTTGTACAGATTAAAATATTCAATTTATTATTTATTCATTATTTCTATATTCTTATATTTTTATAAATTTTTAAATATTATTTATAACTTATTTGTACATTAAAATCAGAATAAAAGCTTAAATAAAACTCAAATAAAAATACATGTATATAAGATACATAGGTATACTACATATACTTATACCTGTATAAACTAAACTTTTATTTTATTAAATATATAAAACAAGTCAGAAAAATAAAATAAAAATATAATTAAGTGTATAAAAGTCTTTTATGATTTTACAAAATAATAAATAAACGTAATAAAAATAAATACACAAAAAAATAAATTAATTAAATATATAGGTATAGGTACCTACAAGGGTATAAAAGTAAACTTGTAAAAATATATTCCATAAAAATAATTAAAAATCAGAATAAAATACTACAAAAAATAATAAATATTTTTTATTTAATAACCTAAATTTAATTCAACCTTTTTCTGTTTTTAATCGAATTAATAAAAGGATTTTCCAGGATTTTTCCTGGTTGGTCCACGTGGACCAACCAGGTGCAAACCCTAGTTGACCCCGGTCAACTAGGTGTCCTAGCCCGCTGTGCCTCTGTCGGACTGCGTTTGACCCAATTTTCTCGATTTTTTCGAGGCCTATTCTTGCATCCTTTCGTGTTAGCATCTTCTTGGCTTTTGATCCTCGATCAAAAGAGATACCCGCCCTGATGCAACCTCGGTCGAAGGATCACTGCGCTCATCGCTGTGCCTCGTTCTTTCTCCACCATCCGTCAACCCCATATAACCCACCTCCGATTTTATTTTGAATTTTGAACCCCATTTGTCTGGTCCTTCGTCCCCATTCATCCCCCCTTGACTCCCTGGAGGGGACAGCTCCAGTTTGGAACCCTCGAGGCGGCGGAGCGGCGAGGATTTTGGCCGTTCCACCCCACCTCCGGTGACCTTCCCGTTGAGGTACACTCTCCCTCTCCCTTCCTGGGCTTGAGGCTGTTATTCCCCTCTTTTTCATCCTCGTTCTAGTCTTTGTAGTCCTAGCATCTCTTAGGTACCATTATCTTGTCCAATCATCCATTGATTCGCTAACTCGATTCCCTCGTCGGAGCTTGCTCCGGTCGAGTTCCCACATAGTCGTTTACCCCTTCCTTGAGAGCCACAGGAGGTCGAGGCATTTCGCCCTCGACATATTTAACGTTTCCTGCAGGTGTTTGGAGCGCGACGAGCACCTGGGTTTGATTTTGACTTCGCCGGAGATACCTGGGCCCCTCCTCCTTCTCCGACGTCGCGGAGGAGCCCTGGTGTCCCTTGCTGTGTTTTGAGACCCCCGGCGTAGAGAGGAACCTTGCAGGAGCAGCTGGAGCCATTTTGGAGCGTGAAAGCACGTCGGAGAGAGGCGCTACCATCGGAGGAAGGTCTCCACGGTGGACCTTCTTCCCTGTTCTTTCACCACCCGCCTCTGCCGTCCGATCAGGAACCAAGGCCCAGATGCAACAGCAACCGTTTGATCCCCTGTGCCATCAACCATCGATCTCACGTGGATGATTCTGATCGCAGCCGCTGCAGCCGAACCGTCATCGTGCGTCGAGGGTGCGCCACGCGTCAAGTGGATGGTCCACAGTCGTTCGTTCCCGCCTTAGCCTTAGGTATTTTGCGACTCCACCCCTGGCATTTTTGTTATTTGTCTCGTAACGCTTAAAATTTCATCTGATGAGTAAAAGTTTTGTAAGCTTTAACTCGAGACCCTGTGCTTTCCGTTATTACATTTAGGTCCTCGGCCATGTCACCTCACGTGACTAGTTCACGTGAGGTGCGGGGCTTTGCAGCGAGGCCATTGGCCATTTTAGTATTTCGTTTCAGTACGAATATTTGCACATTAAGTGTGAAAATTTTGGAATATTTTCATGGTAAGCCCTCGGGAATTTTGAAAAATGCAGGTAGGTCCTTTCCAGGCGCATGCAAATCACGCGCCCTGGTGGACATTTTGCACCTGTACCCGTGCGGGTTTGGAAATTTGTGATTGGTGCTTTAAATCGAATATACAATGTTCTATGTTGTTGGTAAATTGCATGTATATCCCTGGATGTTTTGATATTTGCATATATACCCCTGCCAGGACAAACACTTTTGCTTGCTTGCTCTATTTATTTCATGCATCATATTAACTCGAAAAATTACCAAAAAAATATCATAGGCTCCTGTTGCATCACTCTTTTACGCCATAATTTTGCATTGCATTTTTATTGCATTTTCATATTTATTAAAAATAAAAAACATGCATTTTTCCTACTGTTAGCATTAGAAAACCCATAAAAATGATAAAAACGTTTTGAAAAATTCCAAAAAAAATTATATTTGGTGTGTTTTAACATCTATTAGTGTTGTCCAAAAACTACTAAAAATTTCAAAGTAAAAACCTTAAAAATTATAAAACACTTAAAAACATCAAAAAAAATATAGAAAATCATAGAAAAAATCACAAAAATGTAAATTCAGTTGCTATGTCTCCTTATTTTTTGTCTATATTATAAAATTAATTTGAGGAATTTTGGGTACTGTTTAGTATTTTTCATCCTCACTTTGATTTCGGCCAGCAACCTAGTCCATTGTTTTCTTGTATTTTAGCTTTTAAAAATTCTAAAAACATTTAGAAAAATCCCCAAAAATCACAAAAACAGTAAAAAATTATAAAAAGACCAAAACACTTCATTTCCCAATTTTTGAGCATTTTTCACTATTTTTATAAATACTCTACCCCTCTTTTTCCCTATATTGTATATATATTTCTATATTGAAAAGGAAAATATAAAAAATATAAAATATAAAAAGAAAAATACAAAATCAGTAAAAAGAAAACCAAAATGCAAAATAAAAATTAAAAATAAAAGAAAAATATAAAATTAAAAACCCATAAAAACATTTGCTTTGCATAGTGTAGACATAACATCATTTTCACAGACACACACTTGTTGATCTATCCTGCCTTGCTCCCTTTGTTCAAACTCTCTACGTACTTGCTTTCTATACATCATTTATGTAGAGTTAAAAATAAATTTTAACTTCACATCTGCTTGTCATTGCTTGATTGTTTGAGTGTGGGTTAATTGTTGATTAGATCCGGATTTAGAGTGGTCAACACTTCGACTGTGTTCCCGCCTTGTGTGGAACATATGACCGCTCCATTTTTGGGTTTATCAAATGGCGTCGTTGCCGGGGAGCAACAGCGCATAGTTCGGCTTTGTGCTTGTGTTGTGATTATTTGTCTACCTTTGCGGCTTTTATTTCTGCTCATTTTTTATATATCCTTTGAATTGTCTAACCACTCTTCTTGTTTGACTTTGTGTGAGGTACGCGGATCGAGGGAGGCACTCTTTTATAGGAGCGCTCGTGCACCCACGTGAGGCGGTTTGAGCTTCGCACCAAGACGGACTTGGACGGATTTTTGAAGACAATTCCCGAGCCCTTTATTTCAGTACATTTATTTGTGTAATTTATTGAGAGAGAGACTCTATTTTTCTAATAATACAGGTACATAGGACTTTGGACTCTTGAGCCTAATTTCTAAGTGTTTGTTCACTTGGGGGCTCGCCGCGGTTTTTACGACTTTCACCGCCTTTTTCATTTTGTTTTCTGATTTTGTTTTCCTTACTTTGTGTGATTGAGCCCCTAGTTTTAGGATTGCTTGCGATAGATTAAGGCCAAACACCTAATATATTTGCATGTACCTATAGCCGCGTTTGGACTTAGTCAAATTCTTAAACAGTCATTTCATCATCTTCGAGCCTACGTGCCGCGAGCCCACCCTTTCAAGCGCTACTCCTGAACTCGATTTGTCGAGAAGAGGAGGGGTGAGTCTAGACCGGACTTCTTGGATTGAGGATCGGTGACCGACTTGTGGTGCTTCACGTTAATAGCAATTTCTGAAACTTAGGGCGATTTCATCGGCTTGCATTTGCATATAGATAGGTTTCAATTCTGCTGAGCATCCTTGCATTAGTGCCCAAATCCCATTGAGTCCCTAAGTGTTTGTTCAACTTCTTGACTTCTCACCTGACTCTAAAACAGATAAGATTAAAAGATCGAATTTTCGGTCTCTACCGAGTTGAGTAGGTGAATTGAGGGTTTGTATTGTGTAAGTTTGTTTGTGGTTGTTTGTGTGCATTCTAGATCATCTCTGCGCATTTGCGCCTTTATCCACACATCTCTTGACTTGACCATCGTGTTCTCCCGATAATTTTTCTCTTGTTTTGAGATGGATCCCTGGAGCGATTTTTATTCGGATTTTACGGATTCCTCGTACCCTCCAGCCGGTCCACCTCCCTTTTATCAGGAGGATCCTTCTCCTATTTTTTCTGATTTTTGTACATACCCACCTCAGCCACAGTATCAGACCTCGGACTTCTACCCACCTCCACCTCCACCTGTATATTATCCACCACCACTTTCACATCCACCCGAGTCTGACCTGTTGGAGTCACCTCCCTTGATCTCTATGAGTGATATATTGAACTACATGATAGAGCACATTGATTTGATGAGAGAGAATCTTGCCACTTTGCGAGAATATCGGACTAGTGCTCTTTTCGTCGAGGATACAAATTTACTTGTGGGAGATCATGGGAGCTTGCAATCGCCAAAAATACAAAAAAATGAGAAAAACATAAAAACACAAAAAGATTTTGGGAGTTACACGATCGAGTCGCATTGTGAGGAGAGGGGCCAATTGCCCAATCATTTGACCACACATCCATTCACATCTTGTCCCATCTCCAACCCCGAGGGTGCCCATGTACAAACTACTCTGGGCACTCCTCATGTACATGCTAATTTCGACTTCCTCCCTTGTAAGGAAGTCCAAAAATTCAAAAAAAATGCTATCTGAACCTGAAGTGGTGGCCACTATTCATGAGATCATCCGTGCCCCACTTCAACAGGCCATGCCCCATTTATCGGCTCCTCTTCCCAAGAAGAGAAAGCGGAGGAGCAGATCTGAGCGTCACATTCTGACCATGGCCACTGCCCACACCATCACACACCGGCCCATTCCTAGAAACAAGAACACAGCTACTCCTTTCATCACCTGCACCATCTCTGACCATACTTGTGATCACACTCTCCTAGACGGCGGTGCGTCTATTAGCATATTACCCTTCTCGTTGGTATAGTCTCTTCACTTAGGGCCTCTCAAGAAAACCAGGATGATCGTTCAGTTTCTGATGGATCTATCAAGAGGCCGAAGGGTATCCTTAAAAACGCCATCATTGCTATTCAGGGCACGAGCTACCATGTTGACTTTATCGTGTTGCCCATGGAGACCTCCACAAGGGAGCCATCTCCAATCATCCTGGGACGACCATTCCTCACCTCTACGTGGGTCGTTATTAACTATGGATCAGGAGAGGTTTGCTTCCGTCCTGTTGACGAGAGCGAAGTGTTGATCACCGCACCTACAGTTGACCAGAGACCTGCACCTGATGAACCTTCACCGATCATAGCTGACTTCGAGGCCTATGACCGATCTGATGCTATTAGAGATGTTTGCTTAGCGAAACCTAATGAGACCCGACGGATTCCCCGAAAGGGGAGGAAATCGGAAAGCATAGACCTCGTAGTTTCTCCTCCTGGTGTATGGCGATGTGTTGATGAAATCCAAAGTATTTACGTGATTGATCCATTTGAGCGGAGGACAGATACCAAGACTAGACAGGACGGGCCTGGTTTGACTACTTCCACCGATAAGTCCGTTCTTGGTCCTTCACAAGTAAAGATGATTGAGGTCGGTTATGATGTTGCCCATTATTTTGAGAGACCTCATGAGGAAACAAATGACCCAGGTGAGACGCTTGAGGACGAACAGAGTTCGTATACTTCCACACTGATGATTTCGTTCCTTTTGATTTTGACCTGGACGATCCCTCGCAGGACGACTCCGATTGCACTTCTTTCGAGGATGATGAGTTTGTCCCATTCCACTTTGACATCAGCGAGACCTCCAAGGCCAGACCTGACCACACTTCTTCCACTCATCCGTCTGCGCCTTCACACCATAGGACCACCAAGGCCGAACCTAGCCATACTACTTCCACTGATCAGTTCGTGCCTTTTCGATTTGATTCCACTGAGGGCCTTCACTCTGTCGACCCTGATCGGCTTCCGTCCACTGTGGACCCCGATGTCAAAGCTTTCAACCTTCTTGATCCTATGTATATCCACCTCTGTTGTATATTCTCTTGTGTACCTTTGTTCTCTCTCCCGTATTGCTCGTCCACCCATTCTCGTGTTCGCCTTGCTTAGGACACACTTTGTCCTAAGTATAGGGGGTGGACGAGCCGAGTGTTCATCGTTCCGTTTCATCACTCCTGTTGTTGCCTATACTTAGGGCTTCTTTTACCCTATGTATAGGGGGAGCGATGTATACATTCTCACGATCTCATTCTTTTAGCTGTTGATATCTTTTCTTCTTTTCCTATTCTATCCTCTGTATCTATCAAAAAGGTGTCGCCCCTTGTAGACTGTTTTCCATACTTAGGACGTACTTTGTCCTAAGTATAGGGGGTGTTCACCCCAAGTATCTCTATTCTTTGATCCTCTCCATTGTCTCCTCTCCTTGTCTATATTTAGGGATATCTTACCCTAAGTATAGGGGGAGACAATCTGAGTACGATCTGTTTATTCCCACCTTTGACCCTCCCTGCTTTGTGTACAGTCTGTTATACTTAGGATTATTTGATCCTAAGTATAGGGGGGACGGTCAACTTCTCATTGGTTTATTCATTCATCTCTTATTCAATCATTCTTTAGACTTGCCAATACTTAGTACGAGTTATGTCTTCTCTTTTCTCTCCGATCTATGAGGACATAGCTCAAGCTAAGTATAGGGGGGTCGTATATACTGTGTATATACTTTAGCCATAACTCGTACTTTCATATTTTCCTAATACTATGGCTAATTATTCTTATCAAAATTCATTAAAAACTTTAATAAAAAGATGCGATTATTCCTCAAATTCTTTTTGTAATTACTGATTAATAAATCAGGTGAAAATATTTTTTGCAAAATGTTTGAAAAATAGTTTGAAAATCCTTGTGAAAAATCTTTTGAAAACTATTTTGAAAACGTTTTGTTACATGTTTTCAACCTTTGTAAAAACAGTTTGATTGTAAAAATCTATTTTCCTTGTGTGAAATAAAATGTTCGAAAAATGATTTGCAAATGGTTTGAAAAAAATGGTTGCAAAAGTATTTGAAAAATCTATATATCCTGTTTGGAAAACCTTTGCAAAATGATTTTCAAATATGTGTACATATGTGTAAAATTGTTTGTAAAAATTATTTTGGACTATAGTTTTCAAAAACTGTTTGAAAAACTGTTTGTCAAAAAAGTTTGAGGAATACATACATCATACCAAAATCTACTGTATATATACTTATAAAATTGACCACTTACCCTTGTAAATTCTTAAAATTCACTTCTTGTTCATATAAGAAGCACTCCCGTGTATACATTTGTTTCTAGTTTTTAGCCAAAATTTGTTGTTTTCAAAAATCCCCAAAACATTTGCAAAATCGAAAATCCAAAAACATTTGAAAATCTTTTTGAAAAATCTAAAAAAAATGCATATGCATCATCTTTTCAAAAACCCATAAAAAGTTCAAAATCTTTGAAAATTGCATCACAAAAAGATTTCCTGCATCGCATTGCATAGCATGAGCATTTTTCGGATTGAGTTTGATAGTTGAACAAGTCTAAGTAAAATCCGAAGATTGGAGCTTGGTTGGACCTTAAATCTACCTAATTAACAGGAACCTTATAGGAACTGGGATTGAGGTACTTCAGGTCTAGTTGACTTAATTCTTTGAGGATAACAGGACTTGGTTCAATGGATTCTTAACTGCCTAAGTAGAGTATTTCGGAGTACACGCACGACTCTTGTTGATAATGACCAAACTTGGACACTTGCACCTTTCACATGGCTCAACTCAGTTGGAGTGGTGAGGAGGTTGGATTTGCCGGTATGAGACGTACACAGGTGGAAACATTTGTCCTCCCCTAGGGAGGGAAGTGCGCCCCAACCCGTCCAGTAATGATGAGTTTCGAGGATAGGAGATCGTGGGTTGTAATAAAGCTTCAAAAGAGGGATAGTCTACTGTCTCAAGAGGAAAAACTCCCTATGTAAATGCTGCTGTGTATAGTATTCAAAAAAATGCAAAAAGCAAAAACTCCAAAAAAGTGGATAGGCTTGTACAAAAATAAAAAATGCCTGCCGGAGTGTACATATGTTGTAAAGTCAAATAAGCAAGCTTGAGCTTCAAAGTC
Source organism: Ottelia alismoides (assembly GCA_037367405.1). Lineage (NCBI taxonomy): Eukaryota > Viridiplantae > Streptophyta > Magnoliopsida > Alismatales > Hydrocharitaceae > Ottelia > Ottelia alismoides. Next base: position 375,525 of record JAZKJV010009390.1, on the reverse strand, counting down.
AAATCATGTGAGCCTGCAGCTGGATGACTTGACTACACTGGTCTTGCATCCCAGGATAGGTATCTACACTGGCTACCATCCATTCTTCTCTTCACCCCCTCCTCTTGAACTGGTTGCCACTTGAACTTAGAAGGGAATACCCTGCTCCTTGAGGGATGAATTGTTGGATTGGGGAATCATTGGGTTATCATATTGGAGAAGTCAGTCTCTTTGTCATTTCAGTTGGGGAGAGCCACTATCACTTACACCGTACGAGTCAGATTCATAGTCGTAAGGGTTTGCGTATGATTTGAAATATTTCTGACCTGGCTATTGAGGAGACTTGAGCAGAGTTTTGGGATTCTCAAGGACTGTTGGATTTCAAATCCGGTTCTCATTAAGGTTCCGCCCGCACTAAAATTCCAAAGGTCCGACTTAAGCTCCAAACTTTGATTTTATGAAGACAAGTTTGATAATCGAATTAAATCCATCTTCTTCTTTTTCTTTTCTTTCTTTTTCTTTCTACACTTATTGTATAAGTGTTTGCTAGGGACCAGCAAAGGTAAAGTATAGGGGGATGATGAAGCCACATTTCATCATCTTTATTCTATCATTTTGGCATCAAAAACCCTGGCAAATGCATGTAAATAGCATTAAAACCATCATCTTAGCATTCATGCATGTGCATGTAATTAGTGTATAAATTACTGTAATTAAAGCCAAAATATAGAATAAATAAAAGAAAAGAAACAGAATAAAATATTGTAAATATTTTCTGACCCAAAACCCCGAGACCTATGCATCTTGATGAATGGGTCGACAAGGAATAAAGTAGGGGGAGATAAGGGTCAAAATACCTTTATATTTATTCATTCTTTATTCATTTTGGGACCCATTTGTAGTTCCATTTTTTATACATCAAATAAAGAAACTTTGTACATGAAAGTTGTAGATAATTTAATAAATAAAAATACAAAATTGATTTCACTGAAAAGTATTATACAAATAAAAAGATATGATCTGAATAAGATTCCAGAACTCCAACTTCCCAGACTTGTATCTTGCAAATAAAAACTCGAAATGTACCAAGCTCACCTTTAATTGTATATAGCATAAAATGATCTATTTAATGAAGTGGTTTCGTATTTTTCCGAGTTACGGTTTGAAAGTTGAGTTTTGGACCCTTGTAGTATACTTGTACAGATTAAAATATTCAATTTATTATTTATTAATTATTGATGTATTCTTATATTTTTATAATTTTGTAAATATTATTTATAACTTATTTGTACATTAAAATCAGAATAAAATCTTAAATAAAACTCAAATAAAAATACATGTATATAAGATACATAGGTATACTACATATACTTATACATGTATAAACTAAACTTTTATTTTATTAAATATACAAAACAAGTCAGAAAAATAAAATAAAAATATAATTAAGTGTATAAAAGTCTTTTATGATTTTACAAAATAATAAATAAACATATTAAAATTAAAATACACAAAATAAAAATAAATTAATTAAATATATAGGTATAGGTACCTACAAGGGTATAAAAGTAAACTTGTAAAAATATATTCCATAAAAATAATTAAAAATTAGAATAAAATACTACATAAAATAATAAATATTTTTTATTTAATAACCTAAATATAATTCAACCTTTTTCTATTTTTAATTGAATTAATAAAAGGATTTTACAGGGTTTTTCCTGGTTGGTCCACGTGGACCAACCAGGTGCAAACCCTAGTTGACCCCGGTCAACTAGGTGTCCTAGCCCCCTGTAGCCTCTGTCAGACTGCGTTTGACCCAATTTTCTCGATTTTTTCGAGGCCTATTCTTGCATCCTTTCGTGCTAGTGTCTTCTTGGCTTTTGATCCTCGATCAAAGGAGATACCCGCCCTGATGCAACCTCGTCGAAGGATCACTGCGCTCATCGATGTGCCTCGTTCTTTCTCCACCATCCGTCAACCCCATATAACCCACCTCCGATTTTCTTTTGAATTTTGATCCCCATTTGTCTTGTCCTTCGTCCCCATTCATCCCCCCTTGACTCCCAGGAGGTCACAGCTCCAGTTTGGAACCCTCGAGGCGGCGGAGCGGCGAGGATTTTGGGTGTTCCACCCCACCACTGTTGACCTTCCCGTTGAGGTACACTCTCCCTCACCCTTCCTGGGTTTGAGGCTGTTATTCCCCTCTTTTTCATCCTCGTTTCAGTCTTTGTAGTCCTAGCATCTCCTAGGTACCCTTATCTTGTCCAATCATCCATCGATTCGCTAAATCGATTCCCTCGTTGGAGCTTGCTCCGGCCGAGTTCCCACATAGTCGTTCACCCTTTCCTTGAGAGCCACAGGAGGTCGAGGCATTTTGCCCTCGACCTCTTTAACGTTTCCTGCAGGTGTTTGGAGCGCGACGAGCACCTGGGCTCGATTTTGACTTCGCCGGAGATACCTGGGCCCCTCCTCCTTCTCCGACGTCACGGAGGAGCCCTTGTGTCCCTTGCTGTGTTTTGAGACCCCCGGCGCAGAGAGGAACCTCGCAGGAGCAGCTGGAGCCATTTTGGAGCATGAAATCACGTCGGAGAGAGGCGCTACCATCGGAGGAAGGTCTCCACGACGGACCTTCTTCCCTGTTCTTTCACCACCCGCCTCTGTCGTCCGATCAGGAACCAAGGCCCAGATGCAACAGCAACCGTTGGATCCCCTGCGCCATCATTTGTCGATCTCACGTGGATGATCTGATCGCAGCCGCTGCAGTCGAACCATCATCGTGCGTCGAGGGCGCGCCACGCGTCAAGTGGATGGTCCACAGCCGTCCATTCCCGCCTTAGCCTTGGGTATTTTGCGACTCCACCCCTGACATTTTTGTTATTTGTCTCGCAACGCTTAAACTTTCATCTGCTGTATAAAAAGTTTTGTAAACTTTAACTCGAGACCCCTGTGCTTTCCGTTATTACATTTAGGTCCTTGGCCACGTCACCTCACGTAACCAGTTCACGTGAGGTGCGGGGCTTTTTGCAGCGAGTCCATTGGCCATTTTAGTATTTCGTTTCAGTACGAATATTTGCACATTAATTGTGAAAATTTTGGAATATTTGCATGTAAGACCTCAGGAATTTTGAAAATTACAGTTAGGTCCTTTCCAGGCGCGTGCAAGTCACGCACCCTGGTGGACATTTTGCACCTGTACCCGTGCGGGTTTGGAAATTTCTGATTGGTGCTTTAAATCGAATATACAGTGTTCTATTTTGTTGTTAAATTGCATATATACCCCTGGATGTTTTGATATTTGCATACATACCCCTGTCAGGACATACACTTTTGCTTGCTTGCTCTATTTATTTCACACATCATATTAACTCGAAAAATTACCAAAAAAATATCATAGGCTCTTGTTGCATCACTCTTTCACGCCATAATTTTGAATTGCATTTTTATTGCATTTTCATATTTATTAAAAATAAAAAAAACATGCATTTTTCTTATTGTTAGCATTAGAAAACCCATAAAAATTATAAAAATCTTTTGAAAAATTCCAAAAAAATTATATTTTGTGTGTTTTAACATATATTAGAGTCAGTCCAAAAACCACTAAAAATTTCAAAGTAAAAACCTTAAAAATTAGAAAACACTTAAAAACTTCAAAAAAATATAGAAAATCATAGAAAAATCACAAAAATACAAATTCAGTTGCTATGTCTTCCTTATTTTATTGTATATATTTTAAAATTAATTTGAGGAATTTTGGATACTGTTTATTATTTTTCATCCTCACTTTGATTTCGACCAGCAACCTTGTCCATTGTTTTCTTGTATTTTAGCTTTTAAAAATTTTAAGAACATTTAGAAAAATCCCCAAAAATCACAAAAACAGTAAAAAATTATAAAAAGACCAAAACACTTCATTTCCCATATTTTGAGCATTTTTCACTATTTTTATAAATACTCTACCCTTCTTTTTCCCTATATTATATTATATATATATTCCTATATTGAAAAGGAAAATTTAAAAATATAAAATATAAAAAGAAAATACAAAATCAGTAAAAAGAAAACCAAAATACAAAATTAAAAATTAAAATAAAAGAAAAATATAAAATTAAAAACCCACAAAAACATTTGCTTTCCATAGTATAGACATAACATCACTTTCACACACACACACACACACACTTGTTGATTTATCCTGCCTTGCTCCCTGTGTTCGAACTCTCTACGTACTTTCTTTCTATACATCATTTATGTAGAGTTAAAAATAAATTTTAACTTCACATATGCTTGACATTGCTTGATTGTTTGAGTGTGGGTTAATAGTTGATTTGATCCGGATTTAGAGTGGTCAACACTTCGACTGTGTTCCCGCCTTGTGTGGAACATACGACCGCTCCATTTTTGGATTTATCAAATGGCTCTTACTACCCTTGTTAATTTAATCAAATTAATGGTTAAATTAATGAATTATCGTTCGTTGCAGTCGGATAATGAGAGCAGATAAAAAAAATCACTTTTGAAGAAAGCAAGTTAATCTTGAGCGATAAATTTTTTTTACTTGGGCAAGCCCAAGGTCGAACTCAGGGAGGCAGCTGTCTCCTTAGGTGAATTTTTAGCAAAGTCCTAAGGTTTGATTTTCAGAGGATAATTTTTTTGGTCTTTTTCAGTTTTTTTATGCAAGACACATGCACAATCCAGCCAGTTTACGAGTTAATTCAGATAAATGTTCAAATTAAGTCCAAAAATTATGAAACTTGGCCAGATGATGAAATGGATGAAATTAAGGTCCTCTAATTTTTTAAGAATTTTCTGACACTAAATGAATTTACTGTAAAATAAAAATGAAAGCAAGGTGATTTTAACTAATTAATTTTAATAAAATACCAAATCACACTATTTCCAGATATAAAAATTATCCTAAATAGATCTAAATTTGAAGAATCTCGGAAAATTAATAAACCTAAATTTTTATGTGAAATGGACCTATGAAAAATCAATTAAGGAAATCACTAAATGATTTATTTAGGCCTCGAGATGCGTGAAAAGACAGGGGTATAAATGCAATTAAAGTAATTAAAATTGCTGAAAATAAAACATGCTGACAGGGACTAATGTGTAATTACCTATAGTGCAGGGGGTGGATGCAATTTCTCCACGTCGCCTGGCATGGACTGAAATGTAATATTGAAAACCTTCAGGGGCCTAAATGAAATTTGCGCAAGACGCACGTGCGAATGACGTGGGGGTCCTTCGGCTCGGAGGACTTCGGAGGCTCGAAGCGAGGCTCGGGCGGCTCTGGAGGTTCGGATCTGGCTTAGAGAAGCTTCAGGTGATCCGAGACTAGCGGTCGGGGAAGAGGCTCGGATCGGGAGACGTGGGAGTATCTGGACCGTGGGATCAAGGATGATCCAACGGTGATGAAAGGCCAGAGCTTGGCATGTCTTGACCCGTCGGATCACAATCGATCCAACGGTCCTTGAAGCTTGATGAAGGGGGTGACGTAGCGTGATCAGGTCCGTAGGATAAAGGATGATCCAACAGCTGCGGAATGAGGCGTCGGTGGAAGGTGTCCATGGAGTGGAATGGAGTGTGATGTGAGGCCTATGAAGCTGTGAAGGTGGCCGGTGATCGAGCTCCGCCACGGTGGCGGAGCTGGCGTTGGTGGAAGGTGAAATTCCTCGTCTGAGGAGGCTAAGGGCAGTGCGAAGATCAGCTTGTGGAGCGAGAAGATGCTCGTGGAGGGCCAATTGAATCGGAGAAAAAGACAGAAAAAGAAGATGAAGACCGGGAGGAAAATGGAGGAATCTACGTGGGGGTTAGAAGCTCCGGGGAAGCTTCCAGGTCTTCGCTCGAAGTTCGGTAGAGGACCTGAGCTCGTGCAGCTCGTTGGAGGAGCTGCGGCATGGCGTGTCAACATCGTGGATCTCGCCGGAGGCGACGGCCTGTCTTTGCTCAATTTTACGCCCATTTGCTGTCACCAATGGGTGGCTCTGAGCTCTAGGGTACCTCTTGTAATGGCGGATGATGAACAATGGAGAAGGGGATGAGAATATAAAGGAAGAGGAGAGGGAAGTTGGAGAAGAAGTTCGGAGAATGGAGTGGTGGAGAGAGTGGAAAAAAATGGTGGCTTGGAGTGGGGAATAAGAAAGGAAGGAGTAAAAAAGGGGAAAATATAATATAATATAAGTAAAATAAGTAGGCAACTAGAAATAACAATAATTAGAATAATAATAATAAAATAATAAAATCCGAAAATAATAAAAAATAAATCCGAAAATAAAAAATTGGGGTGACATGTGGTGGCTCCAGGAGCTGCCACATGTCGCTCCCAGAAAATTCAAAGATTAAATGTAAAGAAAATAAAAAATAAATAACAAAAGGGATTAAACCAAGAAGTGGTCAACACAAAAGTTGCTCGTCTCGACGAGATCTACAACTTTTGTGAAGGGCCAAAAACCAAATGAGATCATCTGTACAAAATGTATTTTGGGTGGTACCTTATAGGTATAAGATACCACATTTTTATATTTTGCATTCTTTTTGTTATTTTTAAATAAGAGAAAAATTAAAAGTTAGAGAAAATATGAAAAGAATATTTACAACCTAATCTAATTTTTTTTGGATTTTTAATAATGAAAAAATAAATGAAGGGCAAAACTCAATATGTACAATACACAAAAGGGGCCCAAAACCCAAGTTTTGCATACGACCTCCGATTTTAATGAAATTAGTCTTGTTTCGAAGATTTTGAATGTATAATACTTTAAAAGTGAGTAGATCTAAATTGGACACTGTATGAGAGAGATATGTGCATTTTAAGATTTAAGGTCTTCAACTGGGTTTGGGGTTTTATTGGGTAATTTTACAAGTTAGTATTTTTTTGATATTTTTCTTTAATTAGTGTTAGTAATATATACACTATAGAGTTGGTTTTATTGGATTCGGAGTTAGTATAAAACATATACAAATAGGTGAAATATGGTGAATATACAAGTGAATATTTACCAGTGAAATGGGCTTCTTATTTAATGCAATATGAATGCTAAAATGCAGATGTTATCAATACATGCATGAATGCTAATTATGCAATATAAGTGGAAATATGCAGCTAATTACTCGGGAACAAAGCTCTATTTTCAACTTTTAGAGTGATGAATCACATATTCATCAATCTTCTTAGGTTGCTAGGATCAATATCACACCCTAAAAGGAACTTATAAGTGTAGAAAACCAAATGTATTTCTAATGTCGGAGGCAACCACTTATAGCTCCTGAAATCCTTGAAAGTTGGACCTGGAGACTAAGGGTGGAAGTATATGGTTTTGGCCTCTATCCGTAGGGATCCATCCTCACCCACTCTGTGTGGGAGTAGGTACCTACATACAATGAGGATTTTACTGCATGTAATACAAGGAGAATTTTATTCCAAATTAATTAAAGTCAACTTGCATTAATTCAATTTTAATTTTAATTGTTGGTAAGCAGTTGAATTAAGTGACCACACAAAAATTGCCTAAGGTACTATCCCTTTTTCATTTTCCTTAGGTTTGTAAAATCGAGGGAGAAGACAAAAAACGGAATGCAGTCAGAAATCAATGATGCATGAAGACATTTAGGAATACTTACAGTGATTCCCAGCACTCTCCATGTGGATGAAAGACTGATTATAAAAATATTACTCTACATGATGCAAGTCGAAAAAGTCCCACCTAGTAGGAGTTCTATTAGAGATGAAGAATATTGATTTATTTTTCTAGATAGAATGTAGCTTAAATGCATCTCAATTAACCTCTTAAGATTTTAGTGAATCTTATGATACAGAATTTCTGTGTCCTAAGTTACGAGATAGACCAATAAAAAAGAAAATAATATATCTCTATTTGAAGCAAAGTGTCTTGACCTAAATCACTATTCAATTCGATAATCACTCTGAAAACAACCATAAAATTAATAAAAAATAGAGTCCTTTCTTATCAAGCGAGAACTCTATCGAGAACCTTTGTAAACTATGTAATTAAGTACAAATTATTTACAGAATAAATTACAATAAGTACTATACAATAGATTACAACACAAAATATTAAATAATTGAACTAAAATTTCTTCTAATAAAAATTGTTTTGAGGTCTCTTCAGGTGAAGTTCCAAGCTCCTCGCCTCCGCGGTGCTCCAGGCTTCATCAACTTTGCGACCCCTATAACAAAACAATTAAAGTTTCAAAATTATTCTTAGAAGAAATTTAGTAAATTTAATATCTATATACCACAGAGAAAGTCAAGACAAAGATAAAAAACAATTACACAATAAGAACTTGACCGAAGACGCTCTAGAATCACAAAAATAAAAAATTAACACTAAATAAAATCATATAATGTCCCACATCTCCGGCAAAGGTGTCATCTGATGAATCGTCAATAGGTTAATATAATATTCTCTTGTTATAGCATGGGCTAATCAACGATCACTCCAAATCGAGAGAAGATCTCCACGAAGAGTTCTCATCATGAATTTATACATGGGTGAATCCGAGGTTGAACACATGGACATGAGCAATTACGAATTAAATTTAGAAGTTAACTATTTAATTAAGCAATTTATAGGATGTCTAGGTTTAGCAAGATACAAAAAAATCCATGCCTTTTTAATATTTTTGTGCAATTATTTTCCAAGATAAATAATGATGCACTATACTCACAAAGTAGACATACAACTCACAATATGCTCATGATTAAATAAAATAAATTCTTGAGAAATCAATTGATTAATCAATGATAAATCAATACCAAGAAGAGAGCAATTCAACATAAGTACAATTCAATTTTGAGGGAAGAATAAGGAAAAATAGACAAAGTAACTACTCTAAAATTTAATGTGTGAAATATATATCATATCAGTAGTTAAAATGCACTAAATTAAAGAGAACAAAATTAGCTTTCCAATGACATCAATTTCATTAAAATGAATAAGTGTTTCACAAGTTATTAAAAGATCAATGCATGTGCATAACCACAATAATATATGAATTATTTGATTACAAACAAGTACAAATTGGGTAAAATAGCAATTATTGAATTTCGCTAGGATATGAATGCAATTTTCCACGGATAGGACTTATCTATAATTTGATCAATATCACATGCCCCGTGCACTTGACCGAAACCAGGCTCCGTTGGCAGTGGCTAGGGACACGTGGCACACTCCTATGCTTTGGCACTAGATGGTGTGCTTCGAAGATGCAGCTTGAATCAGTGCTTCAGATTGATAATATGGACATCACCTACTCCTATTATTCTTCTCCCTCCTCCTCGTGCGACAAAACTCAGGTGGAGCTCCAGAAAAGGCAACGAAACTCCTCCGAGGGATGATGGTAGGGATGCAAACGGATGGATACATATACGGATATAGGTATTATCATATCCTTATCCGTTTCAAAATATGGATACGAATATAGAAACGGATATTATACGGATATCAAAAATTGAATACTGTATCCTTAAATACAGATACAGATTCAGAATCGGATAATCATGATTCGGATACAGATATTTAAGAAACGGATAGGGATTATCCTATAAATGTTAAGTGCCTCCTCATACTTTTAATTAGAAATGATGTCTTCATGAACTTGTAATTGATGGATAACTAATCTTAAATTTAATAAACTTACAATGTTATATAATAAATAAGAAAATAAATTAAAATATTGAATGAAATAAACTGAAGAGCATATAATAAAATTGTACGATGACGTACCTTTGTCTTCCTTCATTTGAAATGTTTCCAAAATATAGGTAATATTGTAACATTGTAACCAATTAATAAGATAAAGGTGAGGTGGTATATTTCGTGAAACGACATTATGATAAATTATAAAAGTTTATTACCTTTTTTGACATTTCATGATGAGGTACAATTTCATGTCAGTGCTACATTGATGCATGCAAAACATTTGTGAAGCTGAAATATTACTTAAAATATGGATATCTTTATCCGTACCCATGAAAATTATATACATCTGTATTGATATCCGTATCGGAATCCATATCTACAAAAAAATTAAAACTGGTATCCGTATTTGTATCCACTAAAATCCAAAAATGTATATCCTTATCTTCTTAAAAGTAGATACGATGGCGGACAGATACGGATATATTCGTATCCAGTTGCATCTCTAGTTGATGGACAACTAGATAGTCCAAAAATCTTGGTGAAGGTCTCATGAAGACCTTGGAGATGTAGTGAAGGTCAGACAATGGGTGGAGGAGCAAAACCGTGGCGTAAGGTCGGAGGCTTTGGTAGAGATCGGATATAGATTGAAAATTCCAACCAATCAAGGAGAGTCGAGTACCTGCAGGGGTGAGTTGTGAATACCATACACAAGAAATCTTCTAAGATTGAGGAGAAGTGAAATGGAGGTATATTCGAATGATTGATCAAAGGCTCGAAGGGTCGTTTTCTTCTTGTAGAATATGAAGATGAATGAGGTGACACTGATTATGAAGAAGCAAGGAGATTTCTTTGTAGGTATATGCACAGAAGATGAACTATTGGTAACGATTTCGGAATGTCTAAATAAGAGATTAATCAAGACTTAACATTTGAATGAAATAGAGAAAGCATGAAGGAATCAAGATTGGATATCTTACCTGGAAATGGAGATGATCAACTAGGATGAACAAGGAATGTGGAATGACATGCCTGAGTTGAGTAATTAACTCTGATCGTCGCTTAACCAATGTGGCTGAGGTTGGAAGCTTGAGCAGTTCTTCCGATAAGGCTTCAACAATGCTAGATTACCTTGGATCTCGCTTGAATCTTCCCTCCTTCCTTTCTCTCTACTCAGTGTCTAACTGTCACTTATGCAATGGTGAAGGCTAGGAGGTTTTTGTATGAGCGACAGATAACCTCCTCAAGCGGTGACAAAGGGGTATATGAAGGCTTGAAATAAATGAGGATTAGGTTTTTGGGTGATGGTTTCAACCACTACCAAATACCACTGGAGTGAGTGTTATAGGTTGCAGAGAAGTTAGTGTGAATAATGTTTATTAGGTGAGGACGTTAGATGTGTGGTTCAAGAAGATGGAGGCTGAGGTCATGAGGAAAATTACATGAAGGTGATGAAGTACAAAGCATTTTGAAGGCCTAGGCAGGTGGTTGGGAAACACAAAGCAGTCGTTGGATCAAGCGATCCAACAGTTGCTAAAGGAAATGTGCAACGACAGCTGATGATCGATTTAAAAGAATGAGATCAAATGACCCTAAGAGTGCAGGGGTCAAATAAAGGAGACAATTAGTGAAAGTAGCCCAATAGGAAAAGTGGAAAATAGTTAAATACTTTATAAAGAGGAAAATAATTAGTTAGGATTTGAATTAAAAAAATGATGAACATGAAAGTTATAGATCTCAATGAGATCATTGAGATCTACAACTTTCATGTAGAACTCAAAGAGAAATAAAATCATTTACAATAACTATTTTTGTAAGCAAGTTCAACAAATTATTTTATTTTATTTTATTTTATTTTCTAATTTTTTGAAATTTTATTTTATAAGTTGGATTAAATTTATATGTACAATATGCACAATAAAGTGGATAATAATATACAATAATTATAGGTAATTATTTACAACACAATGTTAGTTACTTAGTGTTAATTGTAAATGATTTTTATTATATTTCTTAAGAAAGAAAGATAATATAAAGAAATAATGTAGATGAATATTTAGGATTCATCACCTATTATTAAAAATCCCATAATTATTAGAGTAATTTTGTACATATTTATTTTGACATTATTTATAGATCAAGAATAAAAAATAAAAAATAAATTAAAATAAGAATTTTTAATTAATTAAAATACTTGCAAAAAATTTTATCTTACATATGTTACATTTTCATTTTGATTTTGCATGAAAGTTGTAGATCTCAAAAAGATCTAACTTTCATGTTGACCAATTTTTGATTTAAAGCTCGTAAGTATTTTATTTTGATTTTTTTTCTTATTTTCCTTCTTTATCGTTTTTCCTATTGGGCCACATGGTTCTCTCTAGAGAGCCCACGTGGCCCAACTCACCTGCCTCTCATTTCTGTCGTTGGATCCATCAGATGGATTCGACCTGATCCATCCACTCCTACTCGCCTCATGTCTGTATGTTAGATTCGATCATATGCGATCATGGCCTTTCATTCATGCCCTCTTCTCCAGCCGTTGGATCTCCATATCCTATGGCCATGCTTCATCTTCCTCCTCCAACTGCTTTCTCTAGCCTCATACAAGATCGCCAACTGTTCATCTTTAACCCATTTTCCCGATGCCCTCCCACCTCTATTCTCCTTCTCACCCACTCCCGATCAAAGTCCTCACACCCCTCACTCATGCCAAGGCCCCTCTAACCTATAGTTAGTTACAATGGTTGCAATTTTGATGGTGGCCCTGACGAGTACGAAATTCGCATGTTAAGAAGATGTTTTTATGTGGTCGTGCGTAAATAATGAGTCGTTCGTTGTAGGCGGCAATCGGAATCGGTCAAGAAAATAACCACACAAAATATTCGTCAATTTTAATCAATGTGATTTTATGTTTATTTTACTTGAGCAAGTCTCAAGGTCGAACACAATGAGGCAAAGGAACAACCTAAATTATGTCTGTCAAAATTCGTGCGTGGTTTTCGAGACGATCTTTTTTTTGGAATTTTTAATGCAATAAAGGATGCAAAATGCAATTTCGGCCTATTTTAGGGACTAAAATGTGAATAAAGATAAAATGATGTCCGAAAAAAATGAAACTTGGCCAAGATGTAAATTATAATGAAATGAATGCACTATATTTTTTTTGGAATTTTTGGATGCAATATGAATGTTTTATGAATTTTCAAATGCAAACAGAGAAAATTTCAATATTTAATTTCAATAAATATTAAACCTAATTATTTTTAAGGAATAAAAATATTTAAGATCTATCACTAGGTAATGGATCTTAGAAAAATCCTAAACGTCGAAAGTGTGAGATCCAATGCCTATTAAAAATTAAATACTGAAATATGCAAAATGATTTTTACAAGGCATACTATGCATGCAAATGCAAATCGTTTTGAGCACAATGTCAAGCACACATAATTCTACAATATGTGAGTTTTCAAGAATTTTTAGAGCAACGGTTAATTAAATACAAATTTCAGAGCAGAAACTGGGCAAAATATGCAATTTTCCACAAAATAATTAATTATTCATTAACCATCAATCACAAAAATGTCCACAATATGTCAAACTGTAGATAATTAAAAGATGAACATCGTGCTATTTCTTGAATAATAAAATAATGTCGAGAAGAGGTTCAAAACATAGGGGGAACACCGGGGTATTTTTGCAAAATAAATAATTAACATAAATAAATAATGTGTGAGAAGGATATTTATGCAATTACCGATAAATGGGGGGGTATTTCTGTAAAATACCCAAGGGAGCACATGCAGCACACGTGCTCCTTGGATGTCTAGACTTGAGCGTAAATCAGAGGAACTTCGGGGTGCCTTATGCAATTTTTCCAAGGTCACATGCAATGCACGTGTCCTGGGGTTGAGATCAACGGTGTTCCAACACGCATGTGTTGAGCACGTGCGGAGGGGCCTCTGGCTCTGAGCCTGGCCTGCGGGGGTGGAGGCGAGGAGGAGTCCGGCCTCTACGGGCGGTGCTGCAGAGGTTGTTGATGAGGTGGTCGTTGGTGAGCGGCGAGCGGCGGAGGAGTACAGTGGTCGTCGGTGTTGGAGATGAAGGTCGGAGATCAACATTGAAGTTGAATTTGATGGAGTCGTAGGCTCGACGGGCACGGAGGCTGGAGTTGAGCAGCAAAGGCGGATGTTGCCGCGACTGCAACGAGGGTCGGGGGGCCTCGAATCTCGTCGAGGAAGAAGAAACCGGGCGCTGTCACCGCCGCAGGACCTTGAAGCGTAGTGTCGGTGGATGGTCTTCTCGTGAGGACCGGCAAGATTTAAATAGGGCTGAGGGTTGCCGGCAATGGCGAAATCCGAGGGATTCGATGGGAGTTTAGGTGATTGGCGGTGATTGGATTTGATCGAAGGTGCAAAGATGGAAGGGGATCTGGGCGAGGTGTGGCGGCGCGAGAGATCTCCAGCGGAGATGGCGAGATTTGTGACGGGCGACCGTGAAATTGGGGGCGGCGGTGGTTCCCAATTGGGAAAGGCGACAGGAGAGGGAAGACGAGGAAGATGACCCAGCGACCATTCGATCGACCGAGGTCGAACGACCGCGAACGTGCCACGTGGCGCATGGGATGGAAGGGGTGAGGCAAGTGCGGAGCACGTGCTTGGGAGGCACGTGCGACACACGTGCGTCATTTAATTTCCTTTTATTTTTTTAAAATGATAATATAAATAATCCAAAAATGGCTTGACACGTGGAGGCTCCAGGAGCGGCCACGTGTCAACACTAGAAAAATCCGAGAATTAAATACTTTGTAAAATCAAAAATAAATAGTAAGCGAACTCGGATCGAAAAAGTGTCTTCATGAAAATTGCTCGTCTCGATGAGATCTACAAATTTCATGAAGACATAAAAATCAAAATAGATCAAATGCACAAAGTGATATTTTTGGGGTATCCCATGTACATAGAATACCTTGATTTTTGGGTTTTGTAATTTTTATGTCCTTTTTAAACCAGATACAAATCCGGAAAAATATGGTAAAAATTAGAGATAAATATTTACACATTAATATAAAATTTTTTGATTTTTATTAAAACGGAAACTGTATGAGGAAGATATGAGGGTTTTAGTCTGAAAATCCTGCAATTAGGGTTTGGGTTTTTGGTCCACTTATTTGGGTTAGTTATTTTTTTATATTTTTCATTTATTCTTGTTAGTGATATGTACACAGTGGACGTGGTTTTGGCTTATTCGGAGTTAGCATGAATGAGTTAAAAATTCGAGAAGTTTGGCTATTTACAAGTTAATTTTAGCTTGGATTTTTGGCTTCTTATTTTGTGCGGAAATTAGTGCTAAAATGCAATTCTTATGAAAACATGCATGAATGCTAATTATGCAGAGTAGATGTAGATATGTTGTTGATTTTGAGGGATTTAAGCTTAATAAATGAGATTTAGAGTGATGAATCCAAGATTCATCATCCCCCCTATACTTAAACCATGCTCGTCCCTGAGCATCAAAAAGAAATGCCATGAAATGAAATGAGATTGGGTTCCATACCAAGACCATGAGCTAAATGTGAAAATGAATCTAGACTCGACCTTTGGATATTAGTGTGGTGGAACTTCTGCGAGATTTAGAATTTTAAAATCAACAGCACACAAGTTCTACAAATCATTGCTACAGTTTCGGCTCAGAAGTCATCTTAGATCCATCCTCTTCCCAAAGCATACTCTATGAACATTGAACAATTGACTCATTAGTGTGAAAGGTTTTAGCTCTTCCCACCCAGAATGTCGGACTACCGTGAAAACCTCCTCTCCGGTAAATCGTCCTCGGGGAGTCAGGTATTTCCTTCTATGGTCTGTCACGTTGTGTTCACAATCGAATTGGGGGAGAAGTGAGAAGAAGGAGAAAAGAACTGAAGGGTGGTCAGTGTAGTCACCTCTCCTTGTGAAGCTGGCCAGTGTAGCCGAGTCTCCACCAAGATCTGCAGGTTTCTTGAAGCTTGGACCTTTTTGGTCAGATATTTACTTGGTAGAATGCTTCTTTGTATTTGGAATTTTTGGTTGTTCTGCTTGGATCTTGTTGTACCCCTACGAATATAGAATCTTTTTGTTTCCGTACGTTTTTTTGGGGTCTTAGAAAAAATTGTGCCCAGCCGTCCATCCCTTTTCCGAAGCTTTATTTCAACCCGTGCTCCAGTCTTTAGATTTCCACTCTACCAGAAAATAAACTCACACAGTCTCCCAACATCCCGTCTGAGTTGAGCTAAGTGCATAGTGCGGGAGTACAAATTAATTTCCTATTCCAGAGTTGTACCCAGAATGAAGAGACCAGGTTAGACACTAAGAGTCAAACTCTGTACATTGTTATGTGAACTCAAAGAATTAAGTCAATGACCTGAAGTTTCTAAAATCCTATTTCTTGGTGAAGTTCCTCTTAAGATTAGGTGGATTAAGGTAAAGTCCAGACCACTCTTGATTTCTGCTCATAACTTGGTTCAGAACCCAAAGACTTTTCACGGATGCAAATGCATGAAAATGTTGGATGAAGTGCGTGAAATGCAGACACATTTTTTTTCTTTGATTTTTTTTTCTTTTTGAAATTTTATGCAAGGGTTTTTTATGCAAAAATGAATAAGAAGCCCTTTTTCAAAAATTTTGGGTTGGTCACAGTTAGTGGCAAAACTCTTTTTCTTTTTTTTTGTAGTTTTTTTTCTTTTTTTTTGAATTAATTACCCACCCCAAAATACATCTAGACTTATGCAAAAGTACGAGGTATGGCTAAAATATATACACAGTATATATACAGACCCCCCTATACTTAGCGAGTGTTGTGTCCTCAAAGCACAAGAAGTGTAATGAAGACATAGCTCGGGCTAAGCATAAGAGAGTGAAAATTTGATATACAATGGTCCGCCCCCCTATACTTAACGGTGCCATTTTGATAACGGCTCCCATTACCCTTATTAATTCGATCAAATTAATGGTCAAATTAATTAGTAATTTTGTTGCAGTCGGATAGAGAGAGCAGATCAAAAACCACTTTCAATTATAGTGAAATTAATTTTGAGCGGCAAATTTTTTTACTTGGTTGGAAGTCCAAGGTTGAACTCAGGGAGGCAGCTGTCTCCTTAGGTTGATTCGAAGCAAATTTCAATGTTTGATTTTTAGAGGAGATATTTTTGGTCTTTTTCGTATATTTTATGCAAGACACATGCAAAATCAGGCCAAATTACAAGTTAAATAAGAAACTTGGTCAAATTAATTCCAAAAATTATGAAACTTGGCCAGATGATGAAATCTGATGAAATTAAGCTACACTAAGTTTTTTAGAATTTTCTTACACTTTATGTTTTTTTTACGAATTTTTTACAGAAAATAGAGCGATTACAGGTATTTAATTCCTAATAAATCCACGAAGTTAAATTATCTAAAGATTGATTTATCTCAAATAGATATTTTCATAAGGAAACCAGGAGAGTTGAAATTTCTCAAAAATATTATTCTGAATTAATTAAAAATCAATTACCTAAATCACCCTAGAATTTATTTTATACACAAGACAACTCCTAATTGGACAAAATTTGGATAGTAATTAAAGAACATGTAGAGGAATCATTTACAATTTGTTTGCAATTTTTAGAGCAATAAATATGGCTGTGTGATTTTTAGAGCAAAAATGGGTAAAATAGCACTGATTTTCAATCTCTGAATTTTAATAAATAATATAATGCTCACAAAAATGTAAATAAATAGCCAAAAGATAAATAATTAGATGCTCATCAACATGCTATTTTTCTGATAAAAAAGGTGCAAAAATATTATCCAAATTACTTCTCAAAGCCAGGAATATCAATGCAAACAGAAACTGAAATAATAATAAACAAACACTGTGCCTAAGGGCACTTTTGTAAATACTGAAGCTTGATGAGAATAAAATACAATTTTCACAAGATATATATATATATATATAAACCTTCTCTACCCTAATCGCTATGGCAAAAGAGGCGTGCAAGGGGCTGGGTCGGCGGTGGCTGGTCGCACGAGATGGACGGTGGCGCGCGGACCGACAGCTACGGATGAAGGCGGAGCTCGATGGCGGAGTCAGCGCGAGGCGTTGGATGATGCGCTGGGCGCTCACGGCCAGCGCGAGGAGCGGAGGCCTGCCGCGGATCTCGCCTGAAAGGTTGTCGTCGCTCAACTTGTCTCCTTCAGCTGTCACATGTAGGTTGAAGGGGCTCGACCTCTCTTCTCTCGAATCGGCGGATGGGGATGAATGGAGGAGGAGATGGGAATATGAAGAGGAGGGAGTTGGAAAATAGTTGGAGAAAGTGGGGAAAATGAGAAGTTATTTACTTGGAGTGGAAGACAAGTAAGGGATAAGAGGTAAAAGGGAATAAACTAATATAATAATATAATAGGCTACTAAAAATAATTAAAATATCAATAGTAAAATAATAATAAATAATAAATCCGAAAATAATAAGATAAATCCGAAATTAATAAAATAATAAGAAAAATAGGGAGACACGTGGCAGCTCGAGGAGCTACCACATGTCGCTCCTAGATAATTCAAAAATTAAATATAAAGAAAATAAAAAAGAAATAACAAAAGGGACTAAATCAAAAAGTGGTCAACACAAAAGTTGCTCGTCTCGATGAGATTTACAACTTTCATGAAGGGTCAAAAATCAAATGAGATCATCTGTACAAAATGTATTTTTGGGTGGTACCTTATAGATATAAAATACCGCATTTTATCTTTTATAATTTTTTTGTCATTTTTAAAAGAGAGAAAAATCAAAATAAAGTTAGAAAAAATATGAAAAGAATATTTACAACTTAATCTAATTTTTGGATTTTTATAATGAAGAAAATAAATGAGGGGCAAAACGGTCAATATGTACAATATACAAAAGGGGCCCAAAACCCAAGTTTTGCATACGAGCTCTGATTTTAATGAAATTGGTCTTGTTTCGAAGGTCTCTGAATGTGTATTACGTTAAAAGTGAGTAGAACTAATTCGGAGGATGTATGAGAGAGATATGCATATTTTAAGGTTCATGGTTTCAAACTTGGGTTGGGGTTTTATTGGGTAATTTTACAAGTTAGTATTTTTTGGATATTTTTCTTTAATTAGTGTTAGTAATATATACACAATAGAGTTGTTTTTATTGGATTTAGAGTTATCATAAAATATATACAAATAAGGTATTTTAATTATATACAGGTGAATATTTTACAAGTGAAATTGGCTTCTTATTTTATGCAAATATGAATGCTAAAATGCAAATATTATGCTTGCATACATGAATGTTAATTATGCAAGATAAGGGGAAATATGCTGCTATTTACTCGGGAACAAAGCTTTATTTTCAACTTTTAGAGTGATGAATCACAGATTCATCAACCCCCTATACTTAAACCTTGCTCGTCCCCGAGCAACTAAAATGAAATGCAAGAGTGAAATGAGATTGGGTTCCATACCATGGTCATGAACACAAGTTGAAAATGGAGCTTAACTCGACCTTTGGATTAATTGTGTGGCGGAACCTTATTGGGATCTGAACTTAAGACCTAACAGACTTCAAGTTCAACAAGTCTTCTATTCAAGACGCCTCAACAGTCAGGTCATTTCTGATGACTATGGTTCTTACTTGTACTGTGTAAGTGATAAAATAGCTCTCCACATCAGAAATGGCTCAGAACCAGCCTCCTCTAACAAGGTAACTCAAATAACCTGGTCCAATAACTCTTTCCTCGAGGAGTGGGGTATTCGCTTCTAAGTTCAAGTGCGACCAGCTCAAGAGGAGGGGGTAGAGAAAAGAATGGACGGTAGCCAGTGTAGCTACCTATCCCGGGATGCCTGACCAGTGTAGCCAAGTCATCCAGCTGCAGACTTCTTGCTAATATACATACTCTTACAGGCATTTTATTTTTATTTTATTTTTTTGTCTTGCGTGTCTATTTTTTTGGAGTTCTTGCATTTTTTTCTTTTTTTTTGGGAACTACATACAAGGTGCATCATGTACATCAGGAGTTTTTCCTCTTGAGCCAGTAGACTATCCCTCTTTTGAAGCATTATTACAACCCACAGCGTCCTGTCCTCAGACGTCAACACCACCAGACTAGGTTGAGATGCACTACCCTCCCTAGAGGAGGACGGATGTTTCCACCCATGTGCTACTCCAAGCTAAAGGATTCTACCTCCTCACCACCTCATCAATGAAGAGCTACGTGCATTATGCTTGTCCAAGTTAGGTCACTGTCTAAAAGAATCATGTGTGTGCATGAGATATTCTACTTAGACTAATCAATATGACATGTGAACATAGACTTGCGGACTCAAAGAATTAAGTCAGTTGACCTGAGAAATCTTAACACCAGCTCCTATAAGGTTCCTCTAAAATTAGGTGGATTAAGGTCAAATCAAGTCCATCCTCAATATCTACTCATAACTTGATTCAGAACCCACTAGCTTTTCACCTTGCATATGCAAGATATGCAGACGAGAGGTAGATGACATGCTATGAATGAAATGCAAGATTTTTTTTTGAAATACAAGGATGATACGCAAGAGTAAATAAGAAGCCTTATTTTCAACACATTTTTTTGGTATACAACAAATTTTATTATTTACAAGCTCCTGACTGGTCTCTCCCCTTTGAGATCATGACCGATGCTTCAAATTTCTCTATAGGAGTTGTGTTAGGACAACAGCGAGAGGGGATTCCGTTTGAGATTCATTATGCAAGCAAAGTTTTAGATTCTACACAGAAAAATTATACAGTGACTGAAAAGGAAATGCTCGCGGTAGTATGGGCCCTCGAGAAGTTCAGATCATATATTTTGGGCTCTAAGGTGACAATTTATACATATTACACAGACATTCGATACTTAATGGAAAAGAAGGACGCGAAGGCGCATCTTCTTAGGTGGATTTTACTCCTCCAGGAATTTGATTTGGAGATAAAAGATAAACCTGAAGTGAAGATTGTTGTGGCTGATCACCTTTCTCGGATTGAACTTAAGGATTCTCCTGATTATGAGCGGATTAGAGAGAGCTTCCCAGATGAGTCAATTTGTGTTATTGACTCACTCCCGTGGTATGCCAACATGGTGAAATATCTTGTCTCCAAGTAGGTTCCCCATGGTTGGACTAGGAGCAACATTGATCGACTGAAGTCAGATTCGAGGAGATACCACTGGGACGATCCTTTCCTTTTCTTCGAAGGACCGGATTATGTTTGGAGAAGGTGTATTCCTCAGGAGGAATACCAGAGTGTCCTCACATATTGTCATTCACTTGAGGCTGGAGGACACCATTCGGGAAAAAGAACCGCTCATAAAGTACTTCAATGTGGATTGTATTGGCCGACCTTGTTTAGAGATGCTATTGATTTTGTACGGTCGTGCCCTATCTGTCAAAGGATGGGAGGGACAGTTGGACAGAGAGATGAGATGCCCATGCAATCGATGATTATTTGTGATGTTTTTGATGCACGGGGCATAGATTTTATGGGTCCCTTTCCCAACAGCCAAGGACATGAGTACATATTTGTTGGCGGTAGACTATTTATCCAGGTGGGTGGAGGCTATCCCAACCCGAACCGTAGACAGCAAGACTATCTGTAAGTTTGTGAGAGACCATATTATTGCTAGGTTCGGGGTGCCTGAAGTTTTGATATCTGATGGGGGTAGCCATTTTGTGAACCGAGATATGAGATCTTTAGCTAAGGACTATGGATTTGAGCATAGAGTTACTAGTCCTTACCACCTACAGTCCAACAGCATGGCAGAGGTTTTAAACAGAGAGGTAGAGATTATTTTGCAGAAATTGGTTCGTCCCGATAGGAAGAACTGTTCTCAGCTCTTGGACCAAGTTTTGTGGGCCTATAGGACAGCCTACAAGACACCACTGGATACTTCACCATTTAGAATGATCTATGGCAAGCCATGCCATTTGCCCACAGAGTTGATTCATAAATCCGAATGGGCAATTAAGAAGATTAACTGGAGTTGTCACCTAGGGAAGCTTTGTTGAGACTTGAACTTGAACGAGCTCGTGGAAATCCGAAACAGGGCATATGACAACAGTTTGATTTATAAGGACAAAGTAAAGAGATGGCATGATCAGCACATTAGGTGTAAAGACTTTGTCCCTGGACAAAAGGTATGGTTGTTCAATGCCAGGTTGAAGATGTTCCATGGGAAACTCGAATCTAAATGGACGGGTCCCTTTGTTGTTAAGAAAGTGCACGAGAATGGAAGTGTAGAGATAGCTGATCTCACAGATGGTGCACAATCTCATGTGGTGAATGGACAACTGTTGAAGCATTTTGTTGATTTGAAAGAGCAGTTAGTCCAAGTACAGGTCATCAACTTCATACAGAGTGAGCACAGAGCAGATACATCTTATTACTCGTCATGAAGATGCAACATCAAGATTCAACATTTTAGAAGATTCATTGCTCTTATACATTCTCCCTTCTTTGTATATTCTCCAGATCACATCGGTTCTCAAAATTACTCTTGTCCTATACTTAGGCTGACCAAAGCCTAAGTATGGGGGAACCGATGTCCGACATGTGTACATACTCATCTATTTCTCCTCTTGACCTCGTCCGCCCCATTTTTGCTCTTCTTCTACACTTAGGCTGACCAGAGCCTAAGTATAGGGGGGGCAGATCGACTTCTACTATTTATTGTTTTAGCCATCCTACGCTTAACACGAGCTATGTCTTTTTCTCGCTTCTTGTGCTTTGAGGGCATAGCACATGCTAAGTATTGGGGGCGTGTATATATTACATATATAATTTACCCATAGCTCGTACTTTCACATATTTTTGTATATATTATACAATAATTATGGGGTGGGTAAAAAAACTTTTTCAAAAAAAATCTCTTAAAAAAACTTTTCAAAAAAAATGTTTTTTGTTCTCTTTCCTTATTTGCTCTAAAAAATTTTTTCAAAAAAATGTGTCCTTTCTTATTTACCTATATTTTTCAAAAAAAAAAGAGAAAGAAAAAACCTTTTCAAAAAAAACCTTTTCAAAAAAAACTTTTCAAAAAAAAAACTTTGCAAAGAAGAAAAAAAAAGAAGAGCGCACAAGAGGCGGTCAGGATATGTAAATGAGGAGAATATATACAGGTGAGTGCCGGTTCCCCCTATACTTAGGCTTTGGTCAACCTAAGTATAAGAGAAAGGTGGAAATGGAATGATCGAGAGAAGGAGAGTGATGTGGGAAAATGGTATATACATATGGCATCGGTGCCCCCCTATACTTAGGCCTTGGCCTAAGTATAGGAAGAAGCTGTACAAGGAGACCGATGTGGTCAGGAGGGAGGGTGGGTAGCCGATGATTAAGGAGGTTTCCGGCTGATCTTCTTGTGAGCCTGTGGTGGGATATCGGTATAACGAGACGGAGATGAAGCATATGATTCCCAACTATTATCAGTGTCATCCTCAGAAATCATGATGGATAGTGGATGAAACATTTGAGTCAGATGAAAGGTAGCCATCATCAGAGTTATCCTCAGAGGAATAGTATTTGAAAGTGGACACACTCCAGATATTCATGTCTTTTTGTTTCTTCAATTGTTTCCTCAAAATTCGTTCCTTTTTAAGATCAATCGACTTGTCCTCAGATGAATACTCAGAAGCATCGGTCTCAGTCATCTCATAAGAAATAATTTCGGTGTACTTGTAGAGGGCAGGAGCATCAGCTTTGGATGAATAGTCGTTAGGAACGGGAGTTATCCAACGAGAATCGAATTTTGGATCCTTGTGAAGATATGTCTTTAGAGTTGTCGAACATACTTCACTCATGTAGATTACCTTTACTGGATCTGATGAGGGATCGTCAGCTGATTCCTCTTCCGAAAGGTCAAAGTTGACTCTCTTTTTCTTGTTTCGGGAAGTTGTTGGTTCACTTGAGTATCCAGATGAATATCCATTGGAATTCTTCTCCTTGGTCGGTATGTGGCTTGCGTGTTTGTCCTTAGTCTCCCGAATGTTGGTACACTCTCGATTTGGGATGATTTGGTCAAGATATTCAGAGAATGTTGCTCCAGGGTGCGACCATGCATATGTCTCAGGATCATAGAAGAAATTTTTATCTATTTTGAGATCCGTGGGAATTGAAATACTGGGGAGAGTCTCTACATGTTCTTTCTTAATTGATTTGACATTGGAGCATTCCTGTGTCGAGTTGATGCAATCCATGTAGTCAAAGTAGGTTGACCCAGGGTGTGCACATGCATAAGTCTCCAGATCATATGATTCACATACATGATTCTCCACGGTGAGCGTAGCTGGGAATGGAGTAGGGGGAAGATTATCTAATCCAATAGTCTCATCAACAACCGCTATCTCAGGTGTCATAGCGAGGTAGGGCTCTTCTACCGTTTCATAGTTACGGTTGTAGGGGACTTCGTGGGTTGCCTCAGAAAATCGTGGTTCCTCAAAAACTGTATCAGATCGTAGTGATTCCAATGCTCTAAAATTTATTTGCTGAGTCTCTTAATCAATAATTGCCTTAACCAATGCTAAGAATTGCTTTTTGATAATAAGTGAAGACTGGGTGAATTCTCCTTGATGCTCAATATCAATGATCGTGAATTCTACTTTGAACAGAGCACCTTGGAATGTCAAGATGACAAAAATAATTCCTCTCAGCCTCTTTATTGATCGGTCATCCAGTTGAACAATCTCTCGTATTTTTCTGATCGGTCCGAGTTTGAGTTCGTGAAATACATAGGTCAGAAGGATATTGATTGATGAATCGTCATCAATTCGAGCATGGGTGAAAATTGTGTCTTTGATTTTGCAGTCAAATCTGGGCAACCGCTTCATTATGCGGCTTTTGATTTTTCTCCTCAACACCAAGGAGGAGGTGATTGACAAAATATGTCTTCCAGTCTTTGTCCGTAGCCTACCCGACTTTTTGATCAATAATTTGTCTACTAAAAAATTTTTAAGGTCGGGGAAGTGTTCAATGGCCTTTATAAAAGGAAGTTCAAACATCAATCTTTTTTCCATTGCTTCCCGTAAAGTAGGATCCAAATTCTTCAGATCTTCTTCAGTTTCAATTTTTATGAAATTTTCTGGATTTTCGATTTTTTGGTATTTTTGAATATTCCCGTTTTTTGGTATTTTCTGTGTGGTGTGGTGATGTGGTATGTTCTTCAGATGAGCAGGAGCTGTGATGTTTGGAATAGATGTCAGAGTCATAGTCATTCCTAGGGGAGTAATATGCAGAGGTGTCTATGTTGGAATCGTCCCTAGGTTTTTGAATATCCCCAAATTTTTCATCATGAGATCCAATCATTTCCTCATTCAATTTAATGTCCGAGCCACCATAGAATGAGATTAATCGGTCGGTAAGTTTTAGAAATCTATACTCCATTGATCCGAATATTTTATTTATCCTCATAATATCATCTTCAAAATTATGTTCATGATCAATCATGGGAGCATTCGGTTTTTGTTCAATGATTTCATCTTCCATTTTTCTGTATGTGCGGAGAGAAGAGTTTCTCAGAATACCTGACATATGATCCTTATTTTCTGAAAATTTCTCCTCAAAAATTATGGAAGGAGGTTGCTCATGTGATCCATGCCTGTGGAATTGGTTTGAGTAGAATTCAATCCTTTGATCATGATTGGTCAGACCATTTTATTGTGGAGTCAGCATACAGGGTTTATGTGTTTCTATGTGGCCAGTCCAGTCCTCTGTATGAGTATCATGTCTGATGAGGTGTTTGTCATGGTTAATCCAATGATGATGATCATTAAGTGTGGGTCTTTCCATCTGGGTTTGGTTTCTCGGCCAATCAAGAGACTCAAAGGTATTTTGATCTTGAAATGTTTCATTAGCGAGAAACTGAGAATAAGATGGTTTAGTCCAAGACGGTAGGTGGTCATGCGCGGTCTGATGATTCGAGTAGGAATTCAATGAGGGGATCGAATTCATCCGCGGTTGAAAATTTCCCACAAATGTTGGAGGATTATTGAAAGAAGAGGATGTAGTTGATTTGGGCCTAACTGAGACAAATTCATTTATATAATATATCTCTAAAGGAGTTTTAGATAAATGTTCAGTCATATTTGAAAGAAATGATGGGTTGGATCTGCAATTTGAAAAAAATTCCATGATGAGATTTAAATCAAGAGATGAGAGAGATGATTGCACGGGATAGTCAAAAGAAATTTTATCAAATGTGCGGCTTTTGATATTTGATATCAATTTATGCACACCAATAAAAACACAAATCAAACCCCGGGTTCACCAACTCACACAATGAAGTCGTAAGAGTTTGACTATTATCTTTTCAATTTTAAGTTGGTGATAAATCAATCTTGGAAAGAATTTAGCGAGCTATTAGGTGCCAAAATTTTCTTAAAGACTGTCCGGAGTTTGTATGACTAGTTGCATCTACTTTCAGCCAGTATAGGTATAAGTACGGACCGTAAAACGGCTACTCGTGTTACTTAAGGACAGAGCCTTACGCCGTGTCCTTTAAACCACCCACTCTGCTAAGGAAGTCTGGACCGATTACCAGCTACCCGTATTCCTCACTGAAAAGTAGCTAATCGTTTTTAAAATCAGTAGTCTGAATAAAAATGTCGGAGCTTGGTTCTAGCCTTAAGCGTCGTCTCTCACTCACTCAGAAAATAAAAGAATCGAAGGCCGGGGTTGCTCTCTCGCAAAAGTTCTTGATTTTATGGGTTAATTTGAAATCAACTATATTTAGCAGTCCCAATTTTAATTAGGCGATCACTGAAGAATTAAATGAGCACAAATATACGTCTACCATATAGTCCCAATTTCCTTTAAATTTATGTGACAAAACAGAAGGGAGAAATTCGGGAAAAGCCGATGCACGTGAAAACAACGATGTATGCTCAGTTAGAAGACTTACAGTGAATCCTCGCAATCTTCATGAGGGATGCTAGACAAAAATTGAAATTTATTCTATATGTATGCAAGCCGATGAAAAACCGTACCTAAGCAGAACGTTCTATTAACGGGGAAGAATTGAGTTAAATTTTTGGCTAAATTGAACGATCTATGTGCGTCTTAGTTAATAGTGCAGTGTAGCTTAATCCTACGAGCACAATCAAAAATTAAAATGCTCTGAGAGCTGTATGTGCAAGTATATTATAATCGCCACTCAAGTCAGGCCCCACCCTCACCGGATTGTGAAACAGGACACGGCACACCACAAGAATAGTTCAAGGTCTTTTTACACACGCGAGGGTCCAAACGAACGTCACCGTAAATGAACAATTAATTACAGAAATTAAAAGTTTGCAGAAATTGAAAAACCTAGACTCTACGTTCTCTCACGACTCGACTCAATCTTAAATTAATTGCGGCTTTTCAGAAGCCGGTGAAGATGCGTCGGTTTCTTAAAAAAACCGCTCCACGTATGCCATGTACCTCGCAAGAAAAATAAGAGAGATAATATAAGAGAGTGACTCAAAAATAATCAAAAATAAAATAAGAGAAATAAATGCTGAAAATAAATGCGGGAAAAAAATTATGGAATTTACAATGAAAAATTCGGGGTTCAGACTACCCGAATGCTGAAAATTGAACGAAAATTTTCAAGACAAAAATCTTAGTTGTTTGCCTTCCCGGCAACGGCGCCAACTGACGAGTCCAAAATTCGCGTGTTAAGAAGATGTTTTTAATGTGGTCGTGCATAAATAATGAGTCGTTCGTTGTAGGCGGCAATCGAAATCAGTCAAGAAAATAACCACATAAAATATTCGTCAATTTTAATCAATGTGGTTTTATGTTTATTTTACTTAGGCAAGTCCCAAGATCGAACACAAGGAAGAAAAGGAACAACCTAGAATTATGTCTGTCAAAATTCGTGCGCGGTTTTCAAGGCGGTCTTTTTTTTTTGAATTTTTAATGCAATAAAGGATGCAAAATGCAATTTCGGCCTATTTTAGGGACTAAAATGTAAATTACGATAAAACGATGTCAGAAAAATATGAAACTTGGCCAATATGTAAATTATAATGAAATGAATGCATTGTAATTTTTTTGGAATTTTTGGATGCAATATGAATGTTTTATGAATTTTAAAATGCAAACAAAATGAATTTCAATAATTAATTATAATAAATATTAAACCTAATTATTTTCAAGGAATAAAAATATCTAAGATCTATCACTAGGTAATGGATCTTAAAAAATCCTAAACCTCGAAAATGTGAGATCCAATACCTATTAAAAATTAAATACTGAAATATGCAAAATGATTTCTAAAGAGCATACTATGCATGCAAATGCAAATCTTTTTGGGCACAATGTCAAGCTGTACAATATGTGATTTTTCGGGAATTTTTAGAGCAACGGTTAATCTAATACAAATTTCAGAGCAGAAACTGGGCAAAATATGCAATTTTCCACAAAATAATTAATTATTAATTAACCATCAATCACAAAAATGTCCATAATATGTCAAATTGTAGAGAATTAAAAGACGAACATCGTGTTATTTTTTGAATAATAAAATAATGTCGAGAAGAGGTTCAAAATAGAGGGGAAACACAGGGGTATATTTGCAAAATAAATAATTAACATAAATAAATAATGTATAAGAAGGATATTTATGCAATTACCGATAAATGGGGGGTATTTTTGTAAAATACCCAAGGAAGCACGTGCAGCGCACGTGCTCCTTGGACTTGAGCGTAATTCAGAGGAACTCCGGGGTGCCTTATGCAATTTTTCCAAGGTCACGTGCAATGCACATGACTTGGGGTTGAGATCAACGACGTTCCCCCATGTGTTGAGCACGTGCGGAGGGGCCTCGGGCTCTGAGCCCGGCCTGCGGTGGTAGAGGCGAGGAGTCCGGCCTCTGCGGGTGGCGCTGCGGAGGTTGTTGACGAGGTGGTCGCCGGTGAGAGGCGAGCCGCGGAGGAGTACGGTGGTTGGTGGAGTTGGAGATGAAGGTCGGAGATGAACGTTGAAGTTGAATTCGATGGAGTCTTAGGCTCGACGGGCACGGAGGCTGGATCTGAGCAGCAAAGGCGGAGGTTGCCGCGACTACAACGAGGGTCGGGGGCCCTCGGATCTCGTCGAGGAAGAAGAACCATGGCGATGTCACCGTCGCAGGACCTTGAAGCGCAGTGTCGGCAGATGGTCTTCTCGTGAGGACCGGAGAGGTTTAAATAGGGCTGAGGGTTGTCGGCAATGGAGAAATCCGAGGGATTCGATGGGAGTTTAGGTGATTGGCGGTGATTGGATTTGATCGGAGGTGCGAAGATGGAAGGGGATCTAGGCGAGGTGTGGCAGCGTGAGAGATCTCTGGCAGAGATGGCGATATTTACAGTGGGCGGCCGTGAAATCTGGGGCAGCGGTGGTTTCCAATTGGGAAATGAGATGGGAGGGGGAAGACGAGGAACATGACCAGCGGCCCTCCGATCGGCCGAGGTCAGACGGTCGCGAACGTGCCACGTAGCGCATGGGATGGAAGGGGCGAGGCACGTGCGACACACGTGCGTCGTTTAATTTTCTTTTCTTTTCTTTTCTTTTTTTAAAATGATAATATAAATAAGACAAAAATGGCTTGATAGGTGGCGGCTCCAGGAGATGCCACGCGTCAGCACCAGAAAATTCCGAGAATTAAATAATTTGTAAAATCAAAATTAAATAGTAACCGATCTCGGATTGAAAAAATGTCTTCACGAAAATTGCTTGTCTCGATGAGATCTATAAATTTCATGAAGACATCAAAACCAAAATAGATCAAATGCACAAAGTGATATTTTTGGGGTATCCCATGTACATAGAATACCTTGATTTTTGGGGTTTGTAATTTTTATATCCTTTTTAAACCAGATAAAAATCCGGAAAAATATGGAAAAATCAGAGACAAATATTTATACATTAATCTAAATTTTTTGGATTTTTATTAATAGGTTAAATATGTACATAAAATATCAGGTCAAAAACTGCTAAAATAAACAATATACAAAATAGGCCCAAAACCCAACTTTCACATATGAGCTCTGATTCACTTGAACTTGGCCTTGTTTTGAAGGTAATTGAATGTACATTAGTTCAAAAGTAAATAGGATTAAAATGGACACTGGATGAGGAAGATATGAGGATTTCAGTCCGAAAATCCCGCAATTAGGGTTTGGGTTTTTGGTCCACTTATTTGGGTTTGTTATTTTTTGTATTTTTCATTTATTCTTGTTAGTGATATGTACACAATGGAGATGGTTTTGGCTTATTCGAAGTTAGCATGAATGAGTTAAAAATTCGGGATGTTTGGCTATTTACAGGTCAATTTTAGCTTGGATTTTTGGCTTCTTATTTTGTGCTGAAATTAGTGCTAAAATGCAATTCTTATGAAAACATGCATGAATGCTAATTATGCAGAATAGATGCAGATATGCTGTTGATTTTGAGGGATTTAAGCTTAATAAATGAGATTTAGAGTGATGAATCCGAGATTCATCAGACCCAAACTTAAACCACTCCTCCTGCAAGTTCATATACCCCTCCTCCGACCATATTTGGACACATCCTCCCTTGTGCTAGGAGAGACCTAGCTTCCACCTTCCTTTCCATGACATGAAGAGAGAGAAAGAGAGAGCGACAATACTCTAATCTCCTCCGATGTGATCTTTATCATCCGACCAAGTTGCAACTCTATCTCCGAGTTGTTCGAGCTCAACCTCCATCCAAGGTTAGGAGCTTCCAACTCTACTTCCTATGCTCGTCCATCCTCCTAGTTTCTCCTTTGTTCTTCAGCTTCTTCTATAGGTAACTCCCTTTGTTCTTCCTCTTTGTTGCTTCTTTGTTTATCACATTTTATATTACGTACACCACCAACTAAGGACACTCACATATTTGTTATTCACTTGACTTTCATGCATACCCATCCTATTCTTCTCTTCGCTTCTTCATGATCACCTACACCTTGATCTTTCTCGACCTTGAAAAGGTTGGGAACCCATTTTAAGGCCCCATTCCTACAACCATCGCAGCTCTTCATTTCTCTCCCTTTCCATCTCAATTGACTCCTTGCTTCAGCTATTTGGGGAACTATCCTTATAGGTACTCAATGGACGGAGCTTCATCGGAATTATTCAAAGATCCTCTGCCCCCAGCATACTAAGTTTGATCTGACACCACAGAGGCCTCAATACCATGCTGGGACCCACAGCTCCTTCGCTAGATGATCATCAACCTTCAACAAGCATATAGAAGCACAAAGGAGCAAGGAGGAGGAGAATAAGGGTTACTGGAGCTCCATTGCTCCGCCACAAAACGCGACCAAGGAAGGTGACCTTGATGAGCAGATACCATCGGATTGGATCCTCCTGATCTAATTTAATGGCTGGGATTCATTTCCAAGCCTCCCTTC
The DNA here is from genome assembly GCA_037367405.1 of Ottelia alismoides. NCBI lineage: Eukaryota > Viridiplantae > Streptophyta > Magnoliopsida > Alismatales > Hydrocharitaceae > Ottelia > Ottelia alismoides. Next base: position 344,480 of record JAZKJV010009390.1, on the reverse strand, counting down.
TATTCAATAGTTCAAACCATAGCTTTGGGTTTCTGAGCCTATGCTAGAGAACTAGAGCCTACCATGTCGCCTGAAGCAGCTCAACACACCGATCCTAGCCCCATGTACCTCGCCTCACATTAGAGGGTAATTTGCAGCACATGGAGTGCACTTCTTGATATTTATATTTTAGTCCACCACATGCGAAGTACATGCCTCTTGGGAAAAAAATGAAGATAAGCCATGCCCACTTGTTTTATTTCCATTTTATACCCTTGCACGAGTTACATTGCATGTTAAACCACAACTGCTTGTATATATTGCATCTCGGTCCTTTTTCGACCTTTTGTTATATTTTTGTTACGATTTTCTTGTAATTAGACCCTTGATTTGATGATTTAATGTATTCTTCATCTATGTACATATGACATGAAATTAGTGTTATTTAAAGGTCTCTTCAAGCTTTTTGCTGTGACATAGTTATTTCTTCGATATGCTCTGTAATGGATGAATTAAAATTCAAAGAAGTTTATTGGCCATTAGATATGATTAATTAAATCAAGCTTGCATATTTATGGAATTTATCGCATCATTAAGCCCTGATTTTTTGTGAATCTATCTAAATTAATCAGGACCCTTGCTTATTTGTTGGCTATTAAATTATTGATTTAACATAATATTAAGGAGCTTTAGTGTGTTAAGTGCTTAATCGTTCAATTACATGAATTGAATTTTGCATGGATTGATATGATGCTTTAATTGATGTAATTTTAGACCAATTGATTCTATTTAAATGTAACTGTTAAATCATTAATAAAGAGGAATAACTATAAGGTTATGTTTCATTGTGTACTTGTATTGTGTGCTTGCATTCATACCTATTTTATCGAATATCTTATATTTTTATAAAATAAACCCATAAAAACTCAAGCATGCATTTTGTAACATCATTGCACTCTTGACCTAGGTAACATCTTAGATAAATAGACCATGTAATTAGGTCCAAAGGATTAGATAATTCAGTAGTGTCCCTGAGTCTGACCCTGGATTTATCCAAGAGATTGTAGCCGAGCCACTACCTGCGTAGATGCTCAGTTCTAACCAACTCGTAATCAATCGTATTACAATGAGCCACAATTAAGTTAGTCGATAATGATTTTATCAGTATCTCATGCAGGGAAGTTAATCTCTAGAGTCTTTTAATATATAATTACTCTAGCTAGGTTAAGAACAGCTTCCCGAAAATGATGGAAGACTGGGTAAACTCTCCTTGGTGCTCTATGTCAATGGCCATAAAGTCCATTCTGAGTGTATCACCTTGTAAAGTAATGATGATTGAGATAGGACATCTCGACATTTTGATGGATTGATCAGCCCGCTACATGATCATTCCCGACTTCTTGATTGTACCAAGTTTGAGCTTTTTAAACATGGGGTCATGAGAATATTAAAAAAGAGTCATCATCTATTCTAGCATAGGTAAAACTAGTGTCTTTGACTTCTATTCAACCTTAGAAAACTGTTTCACTGTATGACTCTTGGTCTTTCTCCCGATTGATGACACAAAAATCCGATCAGTTAAGATGGAAAAATAATCACAGGTCATTGTTCTCAACCAATCAGTTCGGTCAATGAGAGAAATATATAAAACCAATTAATGAAATATGAATCAATGAAAAGCGTAATGTAAGTGGTCTTGACTATTCAATATACCTGTTATAGCGACCAGGGTCGAACACAAGGAGCATGATTGAAAAAAAAACTAAGTAGTCAAATTTCAATAATAAAGGATTTTTAGTGGTTTTTATTCTTCAATTTTTATAAATTTTTCAAACAAAATGCACAAGATATAAAATAAACACACCACACTTTTTTTTATATTTTTAAAAATGGTAAAAAATGCTCAAACAATTGTAGAAAAAATGTTTTTGTATTTTATAGGTTTTTAAATGTTTTTGATAAATGTTATGGAATTTTCATGTGTTTTTATATTTTTCTAAAAATCAAACAGTGACAAAATTGATAAATAGTACACAACCTGGAGTAATTTGCAACTTAAAAATACTTTAAGTTCCTAAAACTTCTGGGAATTATTTTTATGCTAAAATATAGACAAATATCTACACACAGGAACTAAAATCACAATGTTTGGATTTTTCTACAATTCTATATGATTTTTATCATATTTTTGATATTTTTCAATTTTTTGGGTTTTAAAAATTGTTAATGCGTAAAAAATGGATAGAAAATAAAAGACAGTTAAATACACCTAATCAATTTTTTTTGAATTTTTAGAGCAATATTTAAATTTTTATGATTTTTCAACTTCTAGGCAGAGAAAATGACTATTTTTATTGTTTTAATAATATAAAATAAAAGTAAAATGTAATAAAATTTTTATACAATGAAGAGACAAGAGACATAAATATAACATAATTTTATAGAATTTATAGAGCAATCAAAACATTTATTTCAATCAAATAAGAACATAATTTTAGAGTATAGAAATGAAGGACTGAATTACAATTATTTAAAGTTTTTACATTAAAATATAACAATAATAAACAGAAGGGAGGATGCCACAAATTACCTAATATTTGCATGCCACGCACGTGCTTAGGCTCTGGCATTGGACCATTTTGTAATTTTAGACACTTAGGGGGACTGATATGCAATTCTTCCAAAAATTATATTCTATTCTAACCCCTCGGTTTTCTTGTAGCTTTCATTCTTTATTTCCAAACAATAGGGGGCGCCGCCCACCCTTCTTCTTCTCCAAGCGAGGGTAGCAAGAGTCAGCGACGATAGAGGGTACAACGGCTAGGCGTGGCAGTCCAGGAGGTGCCGACATCGAGGACTTCGAGGTAGCGGTGGCGGTGGACCCCAGACTCCAGATGACAGACGATGATAGCGCTCGAGGGGTGAAAAAGTGGAGATGCTCCTCACGTGGGCTCATGACGGTGGAGTAGATGGAGTTCCAAGCTCCAGGCGAAGGTCGATCTGAAGGTCGGCGGCAGCTCCGCCAGGCAAGGTGGCTGGTCGGTGAAGGCTTCAGGGAGAGGTGTGGTGGTCCTTCGAGGAGGAAATGGATCTTCGCACTGGGGTGGCGGGCGTCGGTGGTTGAACAGGGCGGCTTTTGTGGCTTGTGCGAGGCGGTCGACGGAGAGGCTGCAACGACGAACGTGATGGAGAAGGTGGTTCGGTTGTGGCTCCTCCAGGCGGTGATCAGGTATTGGTGTGCGACAGTGCATATTTGCTGGAGGGTGGTTTGGCAGAACTTGAAGGGGTCGCGATGAAGGAGGTGGTCGCGGGCTCGCGCAGCTGGAGAGGGAAGGCGCCGAGGCAGAGGACCGCGCGCTGCTGGGAAGAGCTGCTTGCTCTCTCTTTTTTTATTTTTTTTATTTTTTAAACAGAAATAGAAATACATGTTTTATTCTTTTATATTTTTTAAACAGAATCTATAAATAAGATTTTTTGTTTATTTTTTATTTATTATTTTTTAAATTCCTACAAAACAAATGTTAAAAAGAGAAAATATATGATTTTTTTATATTTTTTGTATAAACAAATGGGGATATGAGCACGAGGGCTCAACCCAAGAAACACCAAAAATGGAAAAATGTGCGCAGATACGGATCTAGAAAAGTGAGAGATAGATCCAGATCTCCGACCATTGTGTGTGGTCGGAGGTGATAGATTATGTGAGGTAGAATGTGAAATGTAGATATCGAAAAATGAGATGAAAAATCAGATTCGAGAGCAGATCAAATAAGGATGGAAAATTTGGGAATTTAAGATCTAAAAATTAGCAATGACATTGAAGCAAAAATTAAATCTAAAATGACGAAGGAAAATAAATTGGATCTCACATTGGGGTCGGATACGTCGTGATGGCCTCGACAAGTACCGACTCACAGTCACCGGACGGCTCAGAGGCTGGGCACCCTTCTGCGACAAGAAACTCTTGGATATGAGACTCCTCTCCACCAAAGATTGATCAAGAGCAAATGAGGAGGAGGAGCCCAATAAAAAGAGGAGGAAAAATTAAAAAGGAAAATATGTACAAAGAAGGAATGTGTTTATTGGTTAAATAAATAAATAAATATTTAATTAATTAAAAATAAAATTTGGAATTAAATAAAATAATTAATTTACAAAAATTAATTAGCCACCTTAATGGTGGTAATTTAAGGCATAAAATCAAATATTTATATACAAGGTAGGTTTTCAAGATAAATGAATAAATAAAATAAATAAATAAAATTTTTATAATTATGATTTTTATATAAGGAAATTAGTTGTATACAAGTATTATATACATATAGTACAACATACACATGTACAAATAAGGAAATTATTTTTAAATATTTTTAAATTTAATTTTATTTTTATTAACGAAGAGAATATTTACAATTATATACATTATGTATAAAAAATAAATATAAATAAATATATACAATAAGTGAATGGTAAAATTACACAAGCTACCCTAGAAAACTGACTTTTCAATCGTAACTCCAAAAATTATGAACCCATGGCCATTTCAAAGATAATTTAATTTAGAGTACAATGAAAGTGAGTTTGATTTAATTTGAGTTCGTACGGACACGGAATTGGTCCTTCTATTATTATTTTATGCCTTTTTCTGAGTATGGATACTTTTAATCTGTACATGGTTTTACTTTGCAATTATTTTTTATTATTTACAAAACATTTTTATTTACAAATTTTGTTAGAAAAATATTTAATTTGAGGTCAATTGTATACAAATAAAATAGTATACATTTTATACAAATATACAAGGAATAACTGTACATATTATTTTTTTGGATTTTTGGATTAAAGACCCTATCTCTCCATACTTTATTCCTGATCGATCAGGTCAAGTCTTGACCTTCTCTCCGGGTTCGGGTTAGTCTGCATTTATTTCATATACATCATTTATTTTTCTTTTCTTTTTCTTTTTTTATTTATTCTTTTATTCGAGTATAAAAGGTGGCAGAAATGCATATTTAACAAATGCATGCAAAATGGTAATTTCATGAAAATAAAAGAATAAAGATGATGAGTCATGGATTCATCATTTACATATACTTTACCTTTGCTAGTCCCTTAGTAAACACTTATTTGGAAAATAAGTGAAAACAAAATAAAGAAAAGAAAAAGTAAAGAAGCTAGAACAATGTTGAATTTTAATCTTATGGTCATAAAATTGTAGTATGGAGCTCTATCAATCCTTTGGATTATTAGTGTGGCGGAACCTTATTGGGAAATGGATTTAAAACCTTATAGCCTCTAAGTTTCACAAGACTCCTATTCAAGTCTCCCCAACAGTCAGGTTAGAACAAGTCTACATACACAAATTCTTATGACTATGAATCTTTACTTGTACGGTGTAAGTGAAATATAGCTCCTCGTCTCAAAAGTAGCAAAGAAATAGCCTCTCTCTCAACAAGGTAACTCTAGTCCCCTAGTCTAGCAACTCTTTCCTCGAGGAGTGGGGATATTCCCTTCTAAGTTCAAGTACAATCAGCTCAAGAAGAGGGGGTGGAGAAGAGAATGGACGGTAACTAGTGTAGCTACCTATCCTTAGATGCGTGACCAGTGTAGCCATGTCATCTACTGCAAGCTAACAAACATTTGACTTTGAATCTCTTATTCTTTTTTTCATTTGTATATACACTCCAGTAGGAATTTCCTTTTCAATCAGGCATGTCCACTTTAGGAGATTTTACATTTTTTTGAAAATATATACAAGGTGCATCATGTACATAAGGAGTTTTTCCTCTTGAGCCAGTAGACTATCCCTCTTTTGAAGCATTATTGCAACCCCATAGCATCTTGTCTTTAGACCTCAACATTGCCAGATCAGGTTGAGACGCACTTCCCTCTATAGAGTACGAGAGGTACCACCTAGATGCACTACCCTCGTATGTTACCGCAAGCCAAAAGATTTTGCGTCTTCACTACTCCGCCATGAAGAGCTACGTGTAGAGTTCTTGTCCAAGGTCAGCCAGGGTCTGAAAGAATCATACAGTGTTGTTAAATATTCTACTTAGACAAATCAAGATGACATGTGAACACAGTCTTATGGACTCAAAGAATTAAGTCACTGGACATGAAAAGTCTTAACTCCAGTTCTTATAAGGTTCCTCTGAAATTAAGTGGATTAAGTCCAACTAAGATCCATCCTTTAATTTTATTCTAGACTTAGTTTAAATGTCAATATTATCCTGAAAAATGCACACACCAATGCAAGAAATATGTACAATGCAAAGAAAAAGAAAGTAAAATCTTTTTGTGAAACAATTTTCTATTTTTGAACTTTTTATGGATTTTTGAAAGATGATGCAAATTTTTGTAGACTTTTGCGTTTTGTAGTTTTTAGGGATTTTTTTATTTTACGAAAAAGGGTTAGTAATATATACAAGTATATATAGTAATTTAATTTTTTATTTTTTTAGTTTTTTTTGTTTTTGTGTGATTCATATATTCCTCAAACTTATTTGAAAATAATATTACAAATAATTTTGAAAACTATTTTCTAAAATATTTTTCAAATAATTTTATAAACATTTGAAAACAATTTTGCAAATATTTTTCAAACACTATATATAGATTTTCAAAATGATTTTTTGACCATTTTAAAATATTTGCAAATAGTTTTACAGAATAATTTTATTTCACACAAAGAAGAAAAAAATTGTACAAGCCAAAAAAATTTTACAAAGGTTGAAAATACTTTTCAAACATTTCTCAAATAGTTTTCAAAAGATTTTCAAATTAGTTTTCTATCTACTTTCTAAATATTGTAACCTAACGTATTAATCAGTATATACAAAAACAATAACAAAGCATTTTCCCACAATTAAGTAGGGTCGACTACGTGGATTCTTCACGTCCATTCAAATCTATCTTGGGTCAATCCCGTGCTTATATCCACAAAACTAAGATCCCTTCGTATGGTCTCTTTCCAACACTTCTTGGGTCATCCTCGCCCTCTCTTAGCCGACTCAACATCCCAACACTCGCATCTCCTAACCAGTGCTTTAGTTGATCTTCTTTGCAAATGTCCAAACCATCTGAAGCGATTTTCTCTCATCTTGTCCTTGATCGGAGCTACACCAACTTTCTTTCTGATTGCGTCATTTCGAATCCGATCTTTATGTATGTGTCCACACATCCACCTTAGCATTTTCATTTCTGCTACACTCATTCTCTGCACATGTCTATGGCATAAGCCAACATTCACAAAATATATACCAAAAAAATTTTTGTGGAAATATCTGCATCTTTTTATCAGTTGGTTTTCCTTTATTTTACAAGTATTTATTCAGTATCTTAGCCATATTAAAAATACAAAAGTACTAGTTATGGCTAAAGTATATATACAATATATACAACACCCCCCAATACTTAGCTCGAACTATGTCCTCATAGTGATCAAAGAGCGGCAAAGGAAGACATAACTCATGCTAAGTATAGAAAAGTGAAAAGAATACTATACTACAATGACGAATGAAAGAATACAATCAATATAAATCGGTGATCCCCCTATACTTAGGATCAAGTAATCCTAAGTATAGAAGACTGTACACAAGGGGAAAACCGAGGATTAGATTGTACTGGATTTACCCCCCTATACTAGGGTAAAATATCTTTAAGTACAGGCATCAAAATAGAGATAAAAAGAATCAAAAGAATAATCAAAAGTCTGATACCCCCTATACTTAGGGTAAAGTACACCCTAAATATAGCATAATCACAAGATGAAGATAGGGTGTTAGACAAAAGAATGTGCGATATGGACAACTGGATATATACTGTTGCGAGAGGAAGTGATAATCATGCATGAGAGGCAAATGATGTGAGTCAAAGACCTCATCTCATGCAAAATGAATAGGAGCAACATCAACGATCAGCGGATCATGATCTAGATATGGCTTTAGGCGCTGACCGTTAACTTGAAAGGTGGACTTAGATGATATCTTAGATATATAAATGCTGCCATTGTCATGCACCTTTCCGACCAAGTATGTTCCCTTCCACTTGCTCTGCAACTTCCCTAGAAATAATTTCAGCCTAGCATCGAATAACCATACTTTATGGTTTGGCTCAAACTGCTTATGGCTGATGTGAGAATTATGCCATTTCTTTACTCGCTCCTTATATTGTAGGCTACTCAAAAAGACTGTATCTCTAAGCTCCTCCAGGGCTGCAAATTCTACCTTCCTCAGATCTCCTACACTCTCTGGATCCAATAATATCTCAGTGACAGCCCATAGTGACTTATGATTTATCTCCACAGGTAAATTGCATGGCTTGCCATAAATGAGATGAAAGGGAGGTGTACCCAACGGTATCTTGAAGGAATTCCTATATGCCCACAAGACTGAGTCCAAAAGTTGTGACCAATCCTTTCGGTATAAGCAGATGACCTTCTGCAATATCGTCTTGATCTACGTATTTGATACTTCAGCAAGACCATTGGTCTGAGGGTGATATGAAGTGGCAACTTGATGGTCTATGTTGAACGCGTTAGTAAGGGACTTTACCTCGTCGTTGATAAAATGAGACCTTCCATCCCATCAGATATCTAAATTGTAGGCACCCAGAACTGTGAAATGATATTTTTCCTCAAAAAACAACAAACAATCCTAGCATCTGCGGTTCGAGCTGGAATGGCCTCAACCCAATGACTAACGTAATCCACAATAAGCAAAATGTACTCCCTAACTCTTAGGAAATGGACCCATGAAATCAATGCTCCATACGTCAAAGACCTTACATAAGTGAATGGGCTGCATCGACATCATATCTCTCTATTCACAAGTGCCCATTTTCTGATAGTCAGTACATCTCTTCATGAATTCATCTGAATCCTTGAAGAGGGGAGGCCACCAAAGGCCAGATTGAAGCACCTTTTGTGATGTCCATCTCCTAGAATGTGTCCTCCTGCCTCAAGCTTGTGGCAATAGGTTAGGATGCTATGTTGCTCTTCTTAAGGAATACACCGTCTCTAGATGCTATCCCCCCCTCATGATAAAGAGCGGAATTTTCCCAACAGTACGACTTGGCCTTCGCAGGAAAGGTCTCAAGTCGTTGTCTGGGCCAACTTTGTGGAACTTTCTTTACGACAAGATAATTCACAATGTCAGTGTACCATGAAAGTGAGGTGATCGCTAGGATCGTCTCATCTGGGAATGTCTCTATAATAGGTGTGATCTGATCTGAATCCCCACCACTACATTTTTTACTCCAGGTTTATCCTTAATCTCGATGTCAAAGTCATGTACTAGAAGGATCCATCTGGTCAATCTGGCTTAGACATCCTTCTTTGCCATTAAGTATCGGATAGCAGTGTGATCAGTATAAATAGTCACTCTAGATCCAAGAATGTAAGAGCAAAACTTATCCAAGGTAAAAACTATGACTAGCATCTCCTTCTCTGTTACTATATAGTTCTGTTGAGCAGTATCCAATATACAGCTAGCGTAGTGAATGGAAAATGGTAATCCATCCCTCCTCGATCCTAGCACGGTTCCTACAGCAAAATCAGAGACACCCATCATGATCTCGAATGGGAGAGACCAATCATGCGGCTGAAGGACAGGAGCTTCAATAACTAGATTCTTGAGAGTCTCAAATGACGCAAGACACTTATCATAGATAAGGAACGTGGTGCCTTCTGTCAACAAAACAATGAGCGGTCTGGCAATCCTGCTGAAGTCTTGTATGAACCTTCAGTAGAAACCGACATGCCCCAAAAAAGATCGTAACCGTCATAAATTGGACGGTAGATTGAGTTTCTTTATGATATCCACCTTGGTCGGGTGGACCTCCATGCCCCTGTTGGAGATGATATGGCCAAGGACTGTCCCCTGAGTCACCATGAAGTGACTCTTCTCCCAAGATAATACTAGGCTGACCTCGATGCAGCATTGAAGTACTCGGTCTAGGTAATCAAGACATGCATCAAAACTATCAACGTAGACCGAGAAGTCATCCGTGAAGACCTCTAAAAATTCACCAACCATGTCCGAGAAAATAGAGAGCATGCACCTTTAGAATGTAGCTAGGTCATCACATAATCCAAAGGGCATTCGTCTAAAAGCATACGTCCCAAACAGACAGGTGAAAGTTGTTTTCTCTCGGTCTTCAGGAGCTATGACCACCTAGTTGTATCCCGAATACCCATCCAGAAAGCAGTAGTAACTCTTCTCAGATTGTCTCTCGATGATTTGATCTATGAATGATAGAAGGAAGTGGTCCTTCTTGGTGGCCTGATTCAATCGTCTATAGTCCACACAGACCCTCCAAGAAATAGGTATTCGGGTAGCTCTCTCCCCTCCAGACTCACTCACAACTGTGGTGATACCTGTCTTCTTGGGTACCACATGCAATGGACTAACCCACTTGGAGTCGAAGATGGGTAGATAAAATCGGTGCTCCACCACTTAAATATTTCCTTAATGATCACGTCTCGAAGATTTGAGTTCAGGTGTCGTTGGAACTCACGCAAGGACTTGGCATATTCTTTGAGATAAATGTGGTAGGAGCATAGGGCCGGACTTATCCCTTAAAGATCAGGTACACTCCATCCTATTGCCTTACAGTTTCTTTCAAGAACCTCCATCAAATGAGATTCTTGGTCTTCAGCCAAATCTGTTGAGATAATGACTGGGAACATATCTGCTCACCTACAAGGAATCTATACTTCATGATTTGCAGTAAGTTCTTTAATTATGGACAAGTGGGAGCTGGTAAATCTGGCTTTTGGAATGTCTGAGTGAGTGCTACCAGATATGTGTGTGAGAACTCTCACCGTAGTGGTAAGTCTGATGAAGACGACCCTGCTGGTATATCTGTCAACGGACTTGGCTCGCTCTCCGCCCTAGCTGTCAGTTCTGTAGGTACCAGACATGGTAAATATTCATCGAACTCCTGCCAATCAAAATTGGTGGATGTGTCTGAGGGATCTGAATCTGAAGCGTATGAAACGAAGTCGACTTCTCTATCCTGATCTTGATAAACAACCTCTACTTTATCCTGTGCCATGAGTGTGTTCTCCGAACTCTCATATGCTATGATTTGTGACTCTACAATGCCTGAAGATGTGGCAAGAGCTCGTAATGCGGGATCTGCTCAAAATACTTCATCATTTGTAATCACAAAGTCACACTCTTGGTGGATGCCTAGCTCTGCCTCTGTCATGTACTCTGAGTTGGCCATCTGATCTGAGCACTCTAAATCTTTAACTCCGGTCTCCTCGATCGTCTCTGTTTGTACACTTTCACCCTCGACGTAAAGGTATACCTTCCCACTATCATGGTCGGACACTTCCTTAGCTATGGACAAGAGTGGTCATCCCAAGATGATGGGGGTATCTGTCACGGATTCAGGGATCTTCATGTCCAATACAACAAAGTCCACAGGGAATTTCAGGCCCTGAATTGTGACGACAACGTCTTAAGTAACCCCTTCGACCTATTAACAGATCTATCAGCAAACTGAAGGATTGTCCTGCTCTTTCTAAGAGGGCAAACTTGAATCGATCAAGTAAGGCAACTGGAAGAAGGTTAATCAAAGAACCGTTATCTAATAGGGTACGATCGAACTGATGCTCATGAATGTGGCATCTGACATATGGAGCTCCTACATCTGGTCTCTTGGCTGGCAATTGGTTCTGAATAGCGAAACAAGTAGCACAAGTCAACACATGGATCTATGCAGTGTGATTCCTCTTCTTTTTATGTATAGTGGTCTTATCTCTCAAGTGCATTTAGAAGAGAGCGATGTGCTCTAGTGCCTCCTATAGAGTTAGCTGGATATGGAATCTGTTGATCATCTGCTGGCTGAACTCAAATTGATGTGCTTTTTTTGGATTTTCTATTTTCTTTCCCTGCGTCAAGCGGAGTTCTTGAGGGAAGGGGATAGCTGGACCCTCCTCAGATAGAGGGTTAGGAAGAGGTTCCTGTTGCTGTGAAGGAATGGAGCCCATACAAAAATCATCATGCAATACATATGGACTCGGAGTAGATGAAGAAACCATTCCTTTATTCATTTTTTGGTCATTTTGATATTGTCTTGAGATACAAAAACAAGAGGAATCACATCTTGAACAGAAACGGTGGCATCAGCACCACCCACGACATCTATCTTTGCGGCATCAACACCGCGTTCTGGCTCAGCATCACGTCGAATGGTGGAATCAGTAGCACCAACTGCATCTAGAGAAGTGACAACCTCAGTACTGTTGATGGGATCATCATCCTTGGTGGCGTCAGCACCACCGTCATCAACATCATCAGCGGATCAGCACTGCTATCCTCCTCGTTTGGCGCACTTGGATCATCATGGGATTGTCTCTTAGATGAGGTGTCGTCAGATGGCATCCTACTGCTCCTAAGTATCACAAAATCAGCATCAAATATGTAGGAAGAAATATCACCCAATAAATCACTAGGAGTGGTGGTCTCTATAAATTTTACCTGCTCAGACTTCCTCTTCAGATTGTTTGGGTTCAGTTCAATCTGAGCAGGTATGGTGGATTTGTCCTTGATTATTTCCCTCATCTCTTGCCTGAACTCGTCCATCTCTCGCCTGAAGGATGCTTGCTGGTATGAGAGTAGGCAGGCTAGATTATCAAAGGGATGGGTTCTAATAGGTTGGTCCATGAGAAGCAGACTGGTTGCCTCATTGGAAATGAGGCTGGCTCTGTTGGTACTGGTGAGGGGGAGGCTGAGAATACCGCTGAGGTTGCTGCTGCCTCCACTGTTGTCCCTGATGGTAGGGACGAGGACCTGACTGGTAATACTGTCATGGCTGGGAGTACTGGGGTTGTTGCTGCTAATGGCTGCTATGTCCACCTGGAGCTGGAGGCTGTTGTTGGGATGAGGAGCCTTCGGTAGACCACCTGAATCTTGGATGATCTCAACTTATCCTGGGCTGCTGCCAGTCATACCAAATCTCATTGACTTCAATCAATGGCTCCTGCTCGTAAGGGGGCATGGGAAGAACTGCTAGTGGTTGATCCAGCTGATACACCACCATCTGAGTTTCCTGAGATGGTGGTGGCTGATAGTAGTGCTGTTGCAATGGCTGGACTGGCTCTGCCTGAATGTGGTGAACCTGGCGGTACTGGGTAGAGTGTTGGGAGGAGCTGCTGCTGCTGGGATCAACTCGTGACCTAGGATGGGGTTGAGAAGCCGTCTGTGCCTCCTAGAGACACAAGATATGGGTCTTAAGGTCACTAAGAGTCTGTGCCAACTGATCTATCTGTGTCATGCCATGGCACTGCTTCTTCTCTATGATCTCTATGTGGTCCAACTTATCACTGATAATACACGTGTCAGTGGCTGAAGACTGTGCATGAGCTGCTGTTGCTGCCGACGAAGAAATGGATGGACCTGCATCTACCTATTATCCTCTGATAGGACACGGCCTGGGGTAGGGGCTTCCCATGAGTGTTGAGCCTGGTATGGGACATCACTGTGTAGTTTTCAACCATCTCCTCATAGATAGCCCAGACATGATCTTCATCGTTGGCGAAATAGGAGCCCCCACAAGAAGCATTGACTAACCCCTGCAGCTCGGGTGTCAGCCCACAAAAGAAGCTCTGGACAAGATTGGACTTGGATATGTCATGATGTGGACACCGATCAATGAGCTCACGGAATCGATCCCACACCTCATGGAATTTCTCATTGGGGATCATGGAGAAGTTGTCGATCAGAGCTCGTGTTGTGTTTGTCCGACCGATTGGATAGTACTTGTTCAAGTACTTGGTCTGGAGCTGCTCCCACAAAGTAATGTATCTACCCAAATGCTTCAACTAGTAGGCTGCTCTATCGACCAGGGAGAAAGGGAATGTCATCATCTTGATGGTGTCCTCATCCACGAACCAGTCATGAACAATACTAAAGATCATCTTGATCTGCGTCCCGCACCCTTAGTTAATTCGGTCAAATTAATGTCCAAATCAATGTTAGTGATTCGTTGCAGTCAGATACGAGAGGCTAGTCAAAAACCACTTCTCAATTAATGTTAAGTTAATATTAAGCGGCAGATATTTTTTTACTTGGTGGAGTCCAAGGTCGATCTCAGGGAGGCAACCGTCTCCTTAGGTAAATTTTAGCAAACGTCCAAGTGTCGGATTTTCGAGGAGGTATTTTTTTGGTTTTTTTTAATTTTTATGCAGACTTATGCAGAAAATGCAGGCCAATTTAATGTTTCAAATTAATTAATATATCAAATGAAGTCTAAAAAGTATGAAAATTGGCCAGATGATTTATGATGGTGAAAATGATCTACACTAATTTTTTTGGATTTTTTAGTAACTAAATGGATTTACTGTGAATTAAATAAACAGACAGGGTGATTTTCAATATTTAATTTTTAATAAATAGCAAACCACATTTTTTTCAAGAACTAAAATTATCCTAGATAGCTCTAATGATAAGGAATCCAGGAAAATTTGCAGATCTTAATTTCAAGGTGAAATGAATTTATTAAAATTAAATTAAGAAAATCACTCAACAATTTATTAAGGCCTCGATATGCGTGCAAATGCCATGAGATTTTTATGGTATGTTAAGAATATCGTCCTTAAGCTATTGTGAATTTTTTATGATTTTTGGAAGCACAGAGAATTAATTACAAATTAAAAGGTGTCACTGGGCAAAATATGTCAAACATTCACCAATTAATTCATTAATAATTCAACTGAAATTACAAAAATATGACACATGGACCAATAGACAGAGGACAAAATTCTCAACAAAATGCAATTTTTAGATTTGCAAAATGATGTAAAATGCAACCTAGGGATGCGTGCAAACACAGGGGTGTAAATGCAATACAGAAAAATAATAATACAATAAGCAAATATGCAGACAGGGACTAAAATGCAATTACCTATAATGCTGGGGACTTGAATGCAAATTCTCCACAGGGCACGTGCTCCTCACGTGGGCTCAGCTTCACAGGGACCTCTTTGCAAATATGGAAAGCTCCAGGGGCCTCTGTGTAAATTACCCAGGCCGCACGTGCTCCTCACGTGGGTGGCCTAGGCTCGGATGGCTGCGGAGGCTCGGATCTAGGCTCGTGCGCTCTGGAGGTCTGGAGTGAGGTTCGTGCGACCCGAACCTAGGCTCGGAGAAGAGGTTCGGGCGACTGGGCTACGTGGCGTAACGAAGGCCCTCGGATCAAGATGGATCCGAGGGGTGTCGGTGCCGACGCGTGGCGTGACCTCGGGCCTTTGGATCGATGATGATCCAACGGCCTCTGGGGCTCGATGAAGACGGCGACGTGGCTCGCTGAGGGCCGCTGGATCAGAAGAGCGATCGACGGTGGGGAGCTGCTGCGGTGAGAGGACGCGTGGCGATGTGGGGGCCGTTCGATCGATGTGACCGAACGGCAGCTGCTCGTCTGCTCTGACGATCCTCCGCCGCCTGCGGAGGAGAAGGCGGGGCTCCGGCGAAAGTGCTGTAGCTCCGCCCGTCCTTCCTCGAGGCGCTGACGCTCTCCGACTTGTCGGAGATATCCCAGAAGATGCGCGGATGGTCGACGAAACCTTCGGTGGCCTCAGGAGTGTCGGAGGGCGGCCTGAAGTTGCTGGCGATGAAGCTCGAGGGCGTCTCCGGCGAGCGTCCGTTCAATGAGCAGCAAGGTACCTGCAAGTGTGAAAGCTAGAGCCGGAGCTCGTGCGTGTGTTTGTGAAGACGTGAGGATGGTTGGCGAGGCCTAAGGCGAAGGGAGGCGGTCGGGCGATGGAGCTCCGGCCAAATGGCGGAGCTGGAAGTCGATGGAGGTTGATGTGCGTCGTCGGAAGGTGCGGAGTAGTCAGCGAGGATGGGAGCTTCGACGCGAAGCTCGGCGAGATGAAAGGGAAGCGAGAGAGTGACCGGTGACGGCGAATAAAATCGGAGAAAAACAAAAGAAAAGTAAGAAGAAGATCGGAGGAGGAATGGAGGGGTTTCACCTGGGAATTGGACTTCCTGCTTGAGGTCCAGGTCTTCGCTCGAGGGCCGGTGATGTCCCGAGCTCGTGCAGCTGCTCGTGGGAGTCGCTGCGACACGGCGGAGCTGCCGTGGATCTCGTCGGAGCTGATGCCCTTCGTCGCTCGATGATTCGTCAAATTGCTGTCACCAACTGGAGGATCAGAGCTCAGGGATGCTCTCTGGAGTGGCGGATGCGGCTGAAGGTTGCCGGTGGTGGAGTATTTAAAGGATAGAGGTGGCAGCAGTGTTGGCGACGAGGCGAGGTTTGTGGGCGACGTGGGGCTTCTATGGTGGAGATCGTGGGAGGCGAGGGAGCTGGCGAGGGTGAGGAGGAGTGCCCTCAATCGTGGTGGTGCTGGTGGTCGGAGAAGGTGGATGAGGTGCTTCCAAGAATAGGAAGGGGGCGCCCCTCCCGCAAGGCAGGGAACGTGGGAGAGAGGGGCGCCCGGAGGTAGGAGACGAGGTCTCCACCGTTGGATCTTGTGATCCAACGGTGGTGATCGAAGCGTGGTGGGCGGGTAGGATTAGATCGGGGGGCTCGGTGATGATGGGCTGCGGTGGAGCCACATGGCGAGCTGCGGACGAAGCGCCATCGGGCGGTTTGGATGACACCGAGGGTCTGATCAAGCAGCTGAGAGATGCCAACGGAGGAGCGGCTGAGATGGGCTCGATCAGATGGTCCATCTGCCCCCACGTGGCGAGCTCTGGAAGAGGCGCGGGCGAACGGTGATGATCAAGGGGCGGAGAAGATCAATGGCTGAGGAAATAGGCACGCGTGGACACAGCGGGGCCGTTGGATCTGAAGCGCGATCCAACGGCTGAGAATGCAGGCGGACGAGGCAAGGGAAAGCGGGCCGCGTGGCGCAACCAGAGGGCGCCACGTGGCCTGCTTTGAGTGGCTGGAAGAAGATACACGTGTGAAGAGAAGAGGGGGGCGAATTTGGAAAAACTCAAAACATGAAAGTTGTAGATCTCGATGAGATCTACAAGTTTCATGTTGACCAAAGACGGAGATGAGCTCAAATATGATACATAAATACAAAGATACAATTATACACCTATGTAGTATACAAAGTGGCCCCGAAAACCCAACTTTCCCATACAAGCTCCAAATTCCATGAAATTAGTCTCATTTTAAAGGTCTTTTAATGTGTAGTATTCTAAGAGTAAGTAGACCTAGTTCGGAGTTTGTATGAGGGCTTATGTGTATTTTAGTGTACAGGGGTTCTCAGGCTTTATTGGCTATTTTATAAAGGGGATTTTTGGCATTCTTCCCTATATTATCAACTAAGGAGTACATATTATAAGGAAGAGGTTATTTTAGTGAGTGGATATTTTACAAGGGATTTTGGCTTCTTATTTGAATGCAAATGGACTGCTAAAATGTATGAATTATGGATGTATGCATGAATGCTATTTATGCATTGTAAAGGGAAATATGCCTCTATTTACTCGGGAACAAGGCTCTATTTTTGACTTTTGAAGTGATGAATCACAGATTCATCACATCTCAAACTTCTACATGTGAAGATGTGGTTCCTCGGTGGCTAGCCCATGGAACTTGGGAAAAAGATTAATGGTCTTGGGGGGAAACATAAAGTCACCCGGAATAGCTGGAACCTGGATCCAACAGCATGTGACGGTTGCACCAGGGTTGTGTAACTCCTTCATCGGTCTTCCTGGTCTGGTTGGATCCTACGGGTCTTCTGGTTGTCTTCTTGCTCCTCCTCCAGCCGTGGGTATCTCTCCACCGACTGGTCTCGGCTGAGTCTCTCCTCTACCGGCTCACATCTGTGCTAACTCATGACAGACCTTTGCCATGAATGCTCCCTGATCCTGAATCTCTCGTTGTATCGTCTCTAGGTAGGCTAACAAGGTGTTGTTGATGGTGTCCTGATCTAGAACATAAGTTGAACTCTGAGGTTGTCCATCGGTGTGTCCTTCACTGCTGGCCATCTTATTGGTCTCTGCAAAGGCAAAAGACCCCAACTCAAGTGCCATCAAATGAATAAATAGTTGTGCATGTCTCTGCTTGGACACCCTCAGGATTGGAAGAAGGGTAGTCGATGGGGAATAGGATGGAATCAAAATCAGGTTCGGAGAGCGGGTCTAGGCTCCCCAAAATCTCCCTAGATGAATGAGTCGGAGTGCTAGAGAGTGATGCTACTAAAGGTAGCCTAAGGACCTCTGATCCATCATCGTGGTGTGAAAAAATGCAGATAAGATCTGGAGACAAATAAGATCAGTATTCAAATCCCCGATTCACCTACACAACACTGAGTTGATGACTGTGAAGATTCGACCGTTTATCTTGTCAGTTTTATTTAGGTGATAGTTCAGTCTTGCAGATAAGCGATATGTTAGGAACCTGATGCTCCCAAGAGACTATACCAATACCAAAGATAGATCTTTCTCAACCAGTACAAGTTGCGGACCATTTACCAGCTACCCGATCAACTCGCTCTGCTAAGGGCGTCGTGGCCCGCGTTACTGAATACCAAGAGATACTCACTGTAGAATGATTAACCCCAAGACCGGTAGTCTAACAAGAGTTCAGGCGTGACTCTAGCCTAGTGTGCGGGTCACCCTCTCGTGTAAGCAAATCAAACAATGAGGGGATGAATCTCCCAAGACAGATTTTTAAGTGAGATCTTTTAGGATCAAGTTTGTTTATCAGTCCCAATTTTATGATTTTCTCTTTTTTATGTATTTTTCCAATAATCAAACAATGCCTGATGATTTTTTCAATTTCCTGATTATTTTAGTTCAAAAACAAGGGGAGAAGTCAAAAAAGCTAATGTGCAATCAAACACAACGATGCATGAAGAGATAGAAAAGTGTACCTTGCTCCAGCGCTCTACATGCAATATGATTCGCGCATAAAATTAAATACTGAAAGGGAACTAATTATATGATGCACGGGTAAATCGGCTTTAGACGAGCAACTTCTATTGATCGTGAAGAACAATAGCTAGCTAATCGAATCGATTCCGGAGTCCAATCTTGGGAGTCACTCGGTGCCCGCCACAACGGGTCATGTTAGCGCTGCATGTGACTCCTCACGACACGTGGTCTCAAATCCAATTAAGTTAACCTTTTCAATTTATTTTTAGCTAGGTCTAATTACGTTCTATATGTACATGCAAGCAATTATGTGTTGGGCCTTAGTTGATTACATCACAATCAATCAAAATCCTAAGTCTAGAGGCCAAATCTACGCGGTGAAATCAAGAAAATGAGAAAATAATGGCGAGGTCCCCCAAGTGCACCAGTACTTGGTGAAATAGACCCTAAAATGTCCAAGTGTCCAACAAGTCCAAAGTCTAATTTATTACATTACAGATAATTATTATCTAAAATAAAATAACTATCTTATGTCCTTCCATGCTCTTCCTTTTGTACAGGTCCTCCAAAAAGACTCCAAGTCGTCCTCCAAGCGGTTCCTCACACACAAATTCAAATAGACGATGTTCAGAAAACAATTATAATATATAGAGACAAGTAAACCTCAAAAATAACTACTAAGTTGTGATCTCCAGCAACAATGCCATTTGATGACAAAAAAAATCGATAAGTTAAGAAGGAAAAATAATCACAGGTCGTTGTTCTCAACCAATCAGTTCGGTCAACGAGAAAAATATGTATAAAACCACTTAATGAAATATGAATCAATGAAAAGTGTAATCTAAGCGGTCTTCGCTAGTCAATTTACCTCGTATAGCGACCGAGGTCGAACACAAGGAGCACGATTGAAAAAAAACTAGGGATTTTTACCCGGCAGACCCTATAATCTTTGTCAATTACCTCTACGACCTTTGAAACAACGTAATTCCTCCCTCGACCCCGTAAGCTTGCTCCGTCTTACTCCACAAACCCTGCCGTTAAATTGACCCCGTAAGCTCTCTACTCTCTTGAGATTCGGATGCAAATATGGAGGAGCGAGAGCGAGTGTTTTACTTGGAGGTCAAGGAAAGGGAATGGGGATTGTGGTGGTGAGCATCTCCGTACATAACCGGTGGTGATGGGGTCCAATAAAGTCTGATGTTATGCCGGGGAAGGAAGGAGGAAAGTCGCCACTCTTGGATGGGATATTCAGAAGTCTCAAACTTCTTCAGCTATGGTTGCTTCTCGTGGTAGGGGGAGCCCTACACAATATCATAGTATAGGTAACCATGGCAGGGGAGGGGGTAGTCGGCCCCGTCAACCGTGCACCTAGTATATATCAGGTCACTCTGAGAAAACATACTACTCCAAGCATGAGTAGTTTTTTTTGGCCTAACTTGCTTGGGTTAAAAGTGAGTTAATCAAACCAAATCAGATCCAACGGTGTCTTTTCCTCCACTCCCTTCTTCTTTCTTCTCTCCCCTTCTTCTTCCTCTTTCCAACAAGCATACTGAGGAGGAAGGAACAACTGCCCGGAATAACAACGCGAGGAGGGGGCCGAGACTTCGAGCGGCAGGAATGGAGGGGGGGAGAGCTGGGCGCACGGGGGCTTCGAGTGGCGGGCAAGGGGGCGGCGACAAGGGAGGGGCAGCAGGGCGCATCGAGCGACGGGCAGGGGAGGTGCGGGCAGCTGGGCACGAAGAATCTTCTAGCGGCGGGCAGGGGGGGCAGCTCCGAGCGGTGCAGGGAACTTCGACCCCGGAGGGCTGGGAAGGGGAGGGGGCTTCGAGTGGCAGGCAGGGGAAACGGCGAGGGGCTCCGAGCGGCGCAGAGGACTTTGAGAGGCGGGCGGGGGAGGTGACGGGAGAGCTTCGATGTGTTTGTCCACAGAAAACTTTTGCGTTTCTTGAAGATGGAAATTTGTGTTTGTATCTGGAGGCTTATCAATCTGATGTTTTAGGATTTGTTAAAGTTGAGGTATTGCTCTTTGAATCACACAAACCTGTGGAATAGTTTTCTAAAGCTTCGCACTGGGCATGATAACCATAACCAAATACTTACCCATTGTGTTGGTGAGGTTTTATTTGAGCTTTTTGTGGAACTCTGCAAACAACCAGATTTTCATTATGCAATATATTCTCCGTTGTATTCATCAATATTGCGCAAATTATTTTTCAATTGCAGGAATCCCAGAAGCTTGCGCTGGCACAGTCCACTGGTCTGGACCAGAAGCAGATAAACAACTGGTTCATCAACCAAAGAAAACGCCTCTGGAAGCCCTCTGAAGAGATGCGGTTCATGGTGATGGATGCGGCGCACCCCACTCATTACTACCTTGAAAGTGGTTTTGGCAATCCCTACTCCATCGATTGCGGTCAGAGCCTATTCTGAAACAATTGCCCTGGTTCTATTTTACCTTGTGTCCATATAATCTGCTTGTGATCTACTATATAACAGAGCCAGAGAGGGGGTGGCTTCGACCAGGGGGGGCAGGCCGCCTGGAGACGAGATCTGGAGAGAGCAGTGGGCCTAAGCGGGCGGGGTGTTGCGCTGCCGAGGTGGAGATCGTGATGGAGGACCTGGAGGTGAAGTGCGAGGCCGGAGGTCGGGAACGAGGAGGTGGACGTCGGGGAGGTGGAAGGCGGAAGTCGGGGAGGAGGAGGGCGGTGGAGGTGGTGGGTGCTGGGTGGTGGAGAAAAAGGAGGAGGTTGAGAAGGAGTGGCACTTGATGTAAATTCAATAAATAAAATAGGTATAATATAAAAGAATGTAACGGAATCTGGTTAGTTTTAATAGCTAAATTGATGGGGGTTAACCACAGGGTTTATAGGATAAGAGTTAGCAAGTTTACGAGGTCCAGGGAGGAATTACATTGTTTCAAAGGTCGTAGAGGTAATTGGCAAAGATTATAGGGTCTGCCGGGTGAAAATCCCAAAAAACTAAATAGTCAAATTTCAATAATAAAGGATTTTTATTGGTTTTTCATTTTTCAATTTTTTATATTTTTTCAATAAAATGCACAAGATATAAAAATATACACACTACACTCTTTTTTGGTATTTTTCAAAATGGTAAAAAATGCTCAGAAATTTGCAGAAAAATGTTTTTTGTATTTTATAGGTTTTAAAATATTTTGGTACTTTTTATACAATTTTCAGATATTTTTGTTTTTTTCTAAAAATCAAACAGTGATAAAATTGATAAACAGTGCACATCCATGAGTAATTTGCAACTTAAAAATACTTTAAGTGCCAAAAACTCCTGGAAATTATTTTTATACTAAAATATAAGCAAATATTTATGATTTTTCTAAGATTTTTGATATTTTTTAATTTTTTTGGGTTTTGAAAATAGTTAATGCGTGAAAATTTTATAGAAAATAAAAGACACTTAAATACACTAATCTATTTTTTTAAAATTTTTAGAGCAATATTCAAATTTTTATGATTTTTCAACTTTTAGGAAGAGAAAATGACATTGTTTTTTAATAATATCAAATAAAAATAAAATGCAATGAAAATTTTTATACAATGAAGAGACAAGTGACAAGAATTTAACATAATTTTTACAAAATTTATAGAGCAAAATAAGTACGTAATTTTAGAGTCTGGAAATGAAGGCTTGAATTGCAATTAATTAAATGTAACAATAATAAACAGAAGGGAGGATGTCACAAATTACCCAATATACGTGCTTAGGCTCTAGCAGGGGTTGTTTTGTAACTTCAAACAATTAGGGGGGTTGATGTGCAATTCTTCCAAAACTTTTATTCTATTCAACCCCCTAGGGTTTCTTGTAGCTTTTGTTCTTCCCTTCTAAACAATAGGTGGGCCGCAACCCACCCTTCTTCTCCAAGCGAGGGCGGCGGGAGTCAGCAGCGATGGAGGGTACAGTAGCTAGGCGTGGTGGTCCAAGAGGTGCTGATGTCGAGGGCCTATAGGAAGCGGTGGCGGTGAACCCCAAACTCGAGATGGCGGAAAACGGTAGCGCTCGAGGGGTGCGATAGAGAAGGTGCTCCTCACGCGGGCTCGCGATGGCGGAGAAGATGGAGCTCCAAGCTCCAGGCGGAGGTCGATCTGAAGGTTAGCGGTGGCTTCTCCAGGTGAGGTGGCTGGTTGGTGAAGGCTTCGGGCGGAGGTGTGGTGTTCCTTCGAGGAGGAAATGGAGCTTCGCACGGGGGTGGCGGACTTCGGCTGTTGAACAGGGCGGCTTTGGCGTCTTATGCGAGGCGGTCAGCGGAGAGGCTGCAATGGCGAACGGGATGGCGAAGTTGGTTCAGTTGTGGCTCCTCCAGGCGATGATCGGGAAGTGGCGTGCGGCGGTGCACAGTTGCTGGAGGGTGGTTTGGCAGATCTTGAAGGGGTCGCGACGGAGGAGGTGGCCACGGGCTCTTGCGGTTGGAAAGGGAAGACGCTGGGGCGGAGGACCGCACTTGCTGGAGGAACTGCTTGCTCTCTTTTTTTATATTTTTTATTTTTCTAGACAGAAATAGAAATATTTTTTTACTTTTTAACAAAAACTGTAAATATTTTTTGTTTATTTTATTATTATTATTCTTCTAATTCCTGCAAAATAAATGTTAAAAAGAGAAAATATATATGATTTTTTTTATATTTTTTATATTTTTTGTATAAACTAACGGGGATACGAGCACGACAGCTCGACCCAAGAAAAATCAAACACGAAAAAATGTGCGCGGGTGCGGATCTAGTGAAGTGAGAGATAGATCCGGATCTCCGACCATTGTGCGTGGTCGGAGGTGATAGATTATGTGAGGTAGAATGTGAAATTAGAGATCCGAAAATGAGATGAAAAATCAGATTTGGGAGCGGATAAAATCGAGATGGAAAATTTTGGAATTTAAGATCTAAAATTTAACAATGACATTGAAGCAAAAATTAAATTTAAAATGATGAAGGAAAATAAATTGGATCTCACCTTGGGGTCAGATACATCGTGATGGCATCGATAAGAACCGACTCGCTGTCACTGTATAGCTCGGAGGCTGGGAACTCTTCTGCGACAAGAAGCTCTTAGAGATCGGGCTCTCTTTCCAAAAAAGATTGATCAAGAGCAAATGAGAGAGGAGAAGCCCAATAAAAAGAGGATGGAAATTAAAAAGGAAAATATATACAGAGAAAGAATGTGTTTATTGGTTAATTAATTAATTAGTTAATATTAATTAATTAATCAATTAATTAAAAATAGATTTAGAATTAATAAATTAATTAAAATAATTAATTTACAAAAATTAATTAGACACCTTAATGGTGGTTATTTAAGGCATAAAATCAAATCTTTATATTTCAAAATAGATGAATAAATTAAATAAATAAATAAAATTTTCGTAATTAATTAAATTAATTAATTAATGTTAGATACTAAAATTTTTTGCTGAATAAATATATACAATAAGTAAGCGGTAAAATTACACAAACTACCCCAAAAAATCGACTTTTCAATCGTAACTCCAAAAATTATGAAACCACAACCATTTGAAAGATAGTTTAATTTAGAGTACAATGGAAGTAAGTGATTCAATTTGAATTCACATGGAACCGGAATTGGTCTTTCAATTATTGCTTTACGGCTTTTTTTGAGTGTGGATACTTTTAATATGTATATGGTCTTACTTTGCAATTATATTTATTATTTACAAAACATTTTTATTCAAATAAAATAGTATAAGTTTTTGATTCGTGAGCTCAATCCACATGTCCTGAGCTCAATCCATATACACGTCAATTATACAAATAAAATAGTATAAATTTTATACAAATATATAAGGAATAAATGTACAAATTATTTTTTTGAATTTTTGGATTGAAGATCTCATCTCCCCCTACTTTATTCCTGGTCGATCAGGTCAAGACTTGACCTTCTCTCGGGGTTCAGTTCAATCTGCATTTATTTCATAAATACTTCTTTTATTTTCTCTTTTCTTTTTCTTTTCTTCTTTATTCTTTTATTTCAGTATAAAAAGTGGTAAAAATGCATATTTAATAAATGCATGAAAATGGAAATTTAATAAAGTTAGTGGATATTTACATGCATTTGACTAAGTAAATAAATTTATCCTCAAGAATCTATTATTTAGAGATCGCTTCCCTTAAGGAATGTCCAATTTCTTGAGGTCTTCTTCATTTTTTATTTTTTGATCTTTTTAAAATTTTAATTTATTTGATCTTTTCTAAAAGTGAAGGTGGAATGAGAGGATGTATAGGCTCTAGATTGGAGGACCAGTGGTTAGCATAAGAGCAAGGTAGAATGGACTCCAATTGTATAAAGTGTATTGGTTTCTTAGTGTCCTCTAGGTTTCCAACATTGATTTTGCTCATTTCATTTTTCACTTCCATACCCAGGCTGGAAACAAATAAATTAACTAAGTTACTAACATTTTTCAATTTGTCACAAAATGATTCATGTCTCTCGACAATTTTTGAAGTGACAACCTCTAAGAATTTCTCAATAAAAATCATGGGAAGAGTCATTTTTTGTTGGAGGATGTTGTTGAGAACTTAAAGTCTCATACTCAACATACCTTTAATATGGTATGTATTTCTGGATCAATCATAGACTGCACATATGATAAATATTGGTTGAAGATTCATATGGAGGAGCCAAGAGATAGAGGACCTGTGGATTGAGCTCATGGATCTAGTCCCCTGTATATGGAAGCTCTCCTAGTGGGTGGTATGATGATTGGACCGGGTCAACTTGATCACTAAGGCCAATCAAGTTCGGAGAATCAAAAGATGTATGCATCTCGTTCAGTTTGTTCTATTGACCATATTATGTCCTAAGGTCAAGTTACCATGTGTAGATACGAATCGTTGACTCGTCCCGACGTTCATATAGGGAGAGAATGAAGTCTATTGCGGTAAATTGTTCTGCCAGTTATTAGTCTCAACAGCAACTTTCCCTTCAAATGTTTCCTTGATTCGGGCAAGCATTCAAGATTAAGGTGAGTTATCCTAGGATGGAAGTGGATCAAGAGTGCAAGAAGGTGGGATAGGTGAGAAGTGTCAAGAAGTGGGAAAGTCAATCGGAGTTCTAACTTCAAAGTCCGGGTAGGGAATGTGGAGGAATCAGAAGGTGAAGATGATCAGTATATGGTTGAGCAGAAGTGATCTCTGGAGTCCAGGTATGAGGACAAATATCCCAACATCTTCGAAAAGGAATGGTGAAATGAAAGCTTATGAAGATGGAAAAACTTGTAAGTGCATAGAATAACTCATAAAATAAACAATACACAAGAGCAAACCCTGATTTCACTTAACTCAATGAACGTCGTAAAGGTCCACCTATTATCTTTTCAATTTTAGTTAGGTGACAATACAAATCTTTTTAACACAAGCACGTAATGTCAGTCGGTTGACACCCAGTTTTTGCTTCTATCAAACCCCAGACATGACTAATTGTCGGGAATGTTGTGTTATATCAAGTCCCTATGGGAAATGGTAGAAAGATGAGAACCGAATTGTATCTCTAAAGTCGTAGGTGAGCACTTGCAGCTCTCGAATATGCAAGGGACGGATCTGGAGACTCAGGATGCATGTTCGGAGATTTGGGCCTAATATTAACGTTTGCATCCTTATCCTCTCAATTAACAATAGTACTTGTGTATATGGTTAGGGCTGCTCTCCCGTAAATAAGTGTCAATTTTTATTTTGTTTGGTCAATCCTGATTAGCAGTCTCGATTTTAATAGTTGTGATCACTTGCTTAAATCCAAATATCAGAACACACCTATTTTTGTTTGAAATGCATGCATGAAAAATCGATGATATTTTTGGATTTTTACGCAATT
The DNA here is from genome assembly GCA_037367405.1 of Ottelia alismoides. Taxonomy (NCBI): domain Eukaryota; kingdom Viridiplantae; phylum Streptophyta; class Magnoliopsida; order Alismatales; family Hydrocharitaceae; genus Ottelia; species Ottelia alismoides. The sequence continues at coordinate 317,808 of JAZKJV010009390.1, read as the reverse complement.
TCGTGAACAGAGCATGTAAATATTATGAAAAATTGAATGACGCTCAAATATGATAAAAAAACTTATATAATCTTTTTAGAATTTTCAAGGTTATGTGCGTTTTTTATGAATTTTTCACTACAATAAGTGAATCTTGATACATTAATTTCTAATAAATCCATAAATCCAATATAAGCCAAATCAAAAATATCTTTAGTAGAGTTTGCTATGGGCAATCTAGGGAACTTAGAACTTTTACAAAAGATATATGTAGATCTAGATAAAAAAATCAAATATTCTCACCACTCAATATTTATTCAAGGTAAAAGACATATCCATTATCATTGAAATTTGGGAACAACTTAGATCACAATTTCACACATCATTTCTGATTTTATGAGAACTGTCTGAGTACATGATGGACTAAAATTTATTTCAAAGTGTGAATGGGTAAGTATGACCGAATTTCACTTAAAGAATTTTATTAAATTACCAATAATTCAAAAATTATAAATTCAAATAATTTTTACAAACACTATGGGCATGTTTGGTTACTGGGATGGGATGGATTGAGGTACCCACTTGTGAATAGTAGGTGTTTGGATGGTTACGAGAGTTGGGAGAGGGTTGAAATAAGGAATGTGATGTGATATTACCTTGATTTGTGATACACCAGGGTACCCCAGTAACCAAACGTGCCCTATGGTATTTCTATTTAAGCTCATAGATGAAAAACCATGCTCTAAATACGAGCTCAAACATGGGAATATGTTTGCAATACTGGAATAAAGATTCAAGGAAAAAGATTTTATGCTAAGGGCATTTCTTTAATTAACTAAATCTTCAAGTCTTTGTCTGCAATTTGCCCCATAGGGCATGTGACCTTTACGTACAATGCATGGAGAGGAATCGATCTTCTCCTTCTCGACTTCTTCTCCACGATCAACAACAGAAGGTGCGATGACGACCGAGGCATATCTCGTGTGGGAAGAGGGGACTTCAGCTTGTTGCTCCGCGCGTAGTGGTGTCACTGGTGTGTGGGCGGATGGTCAGAACAGTTTGGTGCGTGGTGGCCACTGCCATGGTTTGGCGGAGATCAACGACCGAAGATGCGGCTCCGATGGCTAGAAGCGATGGTGTGTGTGTTCACAGCAGTGGAGGCAATCTGCTACAGCGAGGGTAGAGATTCGGTGGAGGAAAGCTCCACACGATAGATCTTGAATTGCAGTTGGTGTAGCGAACTCACAAGATATAGACTTGTTGTACTCGTAGGCTCGCAATCAAGGCGTATGGGCTTCCTCCATTCTTTTCTTTACTTTGGTTAAACATCGAGAAGGCAAACTCGATGGATTGTGATGTCTAATCGCTGGTGTGTGGCAGTGTTGGTGATCGATAAAGACAATGTGCTGCTGGGTCGAAGACGACCTAATCTAGAGTTGAAGTTGGACACACGAAAGAATCCAGTGAAGACGACACAATAGGGGAGCCGAGCTTGCTACCTCGCTGGTTTCCATCTCTACACGATGGTTTATCAGATGAGAGAGAGACCAAAAAGCTGATGGTGCTTCTTGCTGAAGAAGTTCATATGCTTTGATGCTAATTGTTGGTTACAAGTCACTTGCGATGAAGGTATACGTGCTAGAGCTCGAGACTTGAATATGGGTTTCGAACAATGGAAATGGGGTGAATGGGGACCTATGAGGTAGAAAGGAGTGGACGTTGTCGAGCGGCCTACTAATTAGAGTTAAGTAGTCATATAAATCAGAGGTCGTTATGACCCCAATCAATTGGTTGGTTCAATCGAGAAATCAAAACCACTTAATAATCAATCAAGCAATATATGCAAGCGGTTCGCTATTTTGATTTACCTGGTATAGCCGCTAGGGTCGAACACAAGGAGCGCGATTGAAAAACTAAGTAGTCAAATCTCAAAGATAAATTTTTTTAATGATTTTTAATTTTTCAAAAATCTTAATTTTCAAATAAAGGCAAGCAAGCACAAACACTTAAAACACACACAACACTCTTTTTGAATTTTTTTAAACAGGTCAAAAATGCTAAGAAAATTAAACTAAAAATATTTTATAATTTCTAATTTTAAAGTATTTTTGATATTGTTTCTGAATTTTTTGAACGTTTTTGTGGTTTATAAAAATCAAATAGAGATCAAAACTCAAAACAAAACACAACCATGACCCAATTGCAAATTAAAAATATTTAAAGTATCCCAAGGTCCTGCTTAGCAAATTTATTATAAAATAGAGATGAAAATCTACAAGCATGAACTGAAAATTTAATTTTTTGGAGTTTTCTTTGACTTTATATGATTTTTATAAGATTTTGGTTGTTTTCTAATTTTTAGGGTTTTTATAGTGAATTTTCAAACAATATTACAATTGAAGGTAAAACACACTAAAAGGCACACATAGGAATTTTTATAGAATTTTTAAATAATTTTTCGAATATGATAATTTTTATATGGCAAACAGGGACGTATAAGGGTTTTTGAATTTTCAAAAATAGGAAATGTAATCATATCAATCCAAGAAAATCATAATAAAACTACACATTGGCAGGAACTAATACTAATTTTTAGGAAATTTTTAGAATAATTTATTAAATATTAAGTCTAATAATTGGAATGCAATTAATCATAGTTCATATGGACCTATTCGCAAATATTTCAAGTCTTTGACCAAGTGAGTAACACACAATAAAAGTCTAGGGTCAAATCTACAAAAAGTTCACTCAATTTATGCACATACTCAATATTCCACTATAGGGGTATAAATGTAATTTCTAAAAACATAACATTCATTCAATAACAGTGGAAAAGTCCAAGGCAGAAAGTGAAAATAACCCAAAGTTCACGTGAGCGTATACGTGCCTCAGACTTGGAGGGACTATAATACAAATATTTAAAAGTCTGAGGTCCAAATTGTAAATGTTCCTAACTACAACTTTTATTTTCTAGACTAAAAAAATAGAGTAACATTCGAGGGACAATATGAAATATACCCAAAGGGCATGTGGCACACGTGGGGGCAACTTTGACATACGGTTCTCATCATTCGCTGCAGCGCATCTGACGGACCAAAATCTGTCTCGAACGTGCATATCAGATGCACCAGAGGTCCCAGATCTAACGGCCTAAAGGTTGCACGGTCGGGCGGCTGTGATGTAATCTGACAGAACGCGCTCATCCAACGGTGGGGAGAATGTCTACAAGAACAAGCCTCCAACGAACTTCACCCGAGCATCGGAGGAGAACCAACTCTCCGATGAAGGGTCAGAGAGGTCCGACAGGATCGTGGAGGTGTTCTGTGTCGAACTAGGGGCTTCGATGGGTGGGAGAACGGTCAGATGGTCGTAATGATGAGGGTTTCCCTGGAGAAGCTCCGCCTGAGAAGCTGGAGGTCCAAAGTGGTCCCCTCGCGTACGTTTGTGCCTGCAAAAGGTTGAGGGGACTCAGGGCAACGCTTCTCTCTGAGTTATTGTGCAAGGAAAGCATAGGAAGCGACCATGGATGAGGGTTGACCTCCGGCGAAAATGGGAGATGGAGGTCTCTCCTTAATCTTGCCCGAACGAGCAAGCCTAAGGATGATCATGTCTTGCTAGGAGACATGGGGTAATTAGTGGAAGCGATCTGAATGGATGGGAGTGGGTAACGGAGCTCTGACCGACTGGTTGAATCTAGCGAATGGCGGTGGCGATGAAACATAAAGGATCGAATGGACTGGGAAATACAGAGGATATGAATGATACTCGAAGCTACCAATGAGATCAGAAGCTTCAGGCGAGGATGGTTCGATAGGTCTCGGCCTCAACCGAGCCGCGGCTAGCTGGGAGGCTTCACGCGGCCGAGCTCTAGCCACATCGTGAGCTACAAGCCTCCAGGCTCCTCCAGTTGATCCTACGCAGCTCCTCCCATAGCTGTCACTCTAAGGAAGGAAGCTAAGGGTCGATGGTGGCACGAGGGATGAGCTGAGGGTTGGAGGCGAGGAAGAGAGTTTTTATTGGTTGCATAAGAGTCCCAAAAGATCGGATTGTAACACGGAACCCTAGGCAGATCCAGTTGCACTTAGGGATCCGCGTGGATCATGGATCATAGGGCTTCAATCATGCGCAGGAATAAAGGCAATCCGAGTTTTGGGTCGGGCGCTAAAAAGTGGAGAAAACACTCCAGTGAGGTAAGTGCGAACCGATCCAGTGTGGAAATGACCGTTGACTGAGGTCAACAGTCTGATGTAGACCAATTAGAAATCATGATATATAAAAATCAAAAAAATAATATTATAAATAGTAAATTAATTTAAATTTAAAAGTATATAAAATAAAAAATATTTATTATTTTATAAATTATTTTTCTGTGATTTTTATTATTTTTACAAGAATAATATAATATATATACATTATATAGTATTATGTACAAGTATAATATACCTATGTATTATGTTCAAGTATTTTTATTTTTTTACAAAAATACTTTTATTTTATATTTTTTATTAACAAAAGAATTTAATAAAATAATTTTTACTTTATTTTTATAAATTATTTACATGTATGAAATAAATAGTTTGTGTATTATGTACATGTGTAATTTTTACAAATGTTTGATGATTTTATTTTTTTATTTTTCTGATTTTTATTTTATTTTTTAGTGTTATATACAACGATGTAAAAGAACAAAATAATTTTATTTTATCAAAATTAAATAAATATATATTATATACAAGTATAAATGGTATGTATAGTACATAGTGAACCCTTATCTCTCTCTACTTTTTTTTGCGACCAGGTCAAGATTTGACCTTCTCTTGGGGTTTGGGTCACTCTATATTTATTATAAATACATTATTCTTTTTTCTCTTTATTATTTATTTTTTAAAATATAATGCTAATTATGAGATAATAACAAAGGAATGCAGAATGCTAAGTTATTGTATTTACTGGTATTTACAGGTGTATTTGCCAAAAAGAAGAGCTAAAAAAGAATAAAGAATGAGAATCGTAGATTCATCATCCCCTATACTTTACCTTTACTAGTCCCTTAGCAAACACTTATGTGAAAAAGAAGTGAAAACAAGAGGAAAAGAAAAAGAATCGAAGTTGATTATTAAACTTATCTTCATTAAATTGGAGTATGGAGCTCAGTCAGACTTTTGGATTATTCGTTTGGTGGAACCTTATAGGGAATTAGGTTTAAGAGTCAACAACCTTTAAGTTCCATAATTCTATGGTCAAGACTCCTTAATAACCAAGTCAGAACAAGTCTACATATGCAAACTCTAATGGCTATGAATCTTTCCTTGTACTGTGTAAGTGATATGTAGTTCCCCACCTCATAGATGACAAAGAATAGCCTTCCTCAATCATGTAACTCTAATTCCTCAGTCTAGAAGCTCTTTACTCGACGAGTGAGGTATTCCCTTTTAAGTTCAAGTTCAACCAGCTCAAGAAGAGAGGGAAGAAGAGAATGGACCGTGACCAGTGTAGCCATGTATCCCTTGGGTCTTAACCAGTGTAGCTAAGTCTCCAGCAAGTTTCGTGAGATGAGAAGGTGTAATACATAAGATTTGCTTTATTGACTATATACACTCCGACATGTCCCCTTTTTTGGTTTTTCTTCATTTTGCACATTTTTTTGATGTACATATGTACAACATATCTACATGGTGCAACATATACATAATGCATTTTTCTTCTTGAACCAATAGACTATCCCTCTTTTGAAGCATTATTGCAACCCACAGACTCATATCTTTATACCTCAATGTTACTAGACCAGGTTGAGGCGCACATCCCTCTCTAGAGGAAGACGAGAGGTTTTGCTAGTAGTACTACCCTCGTATGTTATTCCAAGCCAAGGAATTATGCCTCCTCACCACCTCATCCGTGTTGAGCTACGTGTAAGGTGTGTGTCCAAGTCAAGCCATTGTCTCTGAGAGTCATGCGTGCATTGTTAAGTGTTCTACTTATGCTCATCAAGATAACGTGTGAACATAGTCTAGTGGACTCAAAGAATTAAATCACTAATGGACGTGAAAAGTCTTAACCTCAAATCCTATAAGGTTCCTCTGAAGTTAGGTGGATTAAAGTCTTATCCAAGCTCCATTTTCAATTTAAATCCAGACTAGTTTAAATGTCAACTATGATTCAGAAGAATATAAAAGCAAGAATGTACAAAAATCCTTTTTGAAAGCTTTTTCAAAAAATATGCAAATTTTTATGAGATTTTGTAATGCAAGAAAACAAAAGGTTTTTTAAATAATTTTTACAAATATTTACAAACAAAATTTTACAAACTTTTATTTTTTAAAATATTGTTCAACATTTTTTTACCATATACATAATTTTGATACCAAAAATATTTACAAATGTTTTACAAGCGAAACATATTTAAAAAAAATTGTACAAAAATAGTTTTTACCAAAGGTATTTACAAACAATTTGTACATAAAATTTTAACAATTCTTTTTATACAAGAATTTACAAGTATTTATGTACAAGAAAAATTTTAACATTTTTGTGATATTTAATTTTGTAATTTTTTAGCCACCCCCTATATTTAGCTCAAACGTTGTCCTCAGAGTGATCAAAGAGCGATGAAATGAAGACATAACTCGCGTTGAGTATTGTAAAGTGAAAAGAATGTTATACTACAATGACATATCAAAGAATGGATCAAAAATGGAAAGAATAGAAATTGGTGATCCCCCTATACTTAGGATCAAATAATCCTAAGTATAGTAGACTGTATACAAGGAAAAAACCAAGGAGTAGAATGTATAGGAGTTACCTCCCCTATACTTAGGGTAAAATATCCCTAAGTATAAGCAGCAAAAATAGTGGTAACAAGAATCAAATGAATAATCAATGTCTGACACCCCCCCATATACTTAGGGTAAAAGACACCCTAAGTATAACATAATCATAAGATGAAGACGGGGTGTCAGACAAAAAGAATGTATGATATGGACAATCTGGATCTATACAATTGCGGAGGAGAAGTGAAAATCAGGTATGAGATACAGGTGACGTGAGTCAAAGACCACATCTCATACAAAATGAATAGGGGCAACGCCAACAATCAGCTGATGATCAAGATATGGCTTCAAGGGCTGGTTGTTAACCCGAAAGGTGGAATCAGATGACAAATCAGATATATTGATGCTTCAGTTGTCATGCACCTTTCTGACCAAGTATGGTCTCTTCCATTTGCTTCGTAGTTTCTATGGAAATAATGTCAATCTAGCATCAAATAGCCATACTTTCTGATTCGACTCAAACTATTTCATGGCTGATATGACAATCATGTCATATCTTCACTTTATCCTTATATTGTAGGCTACTCGAAAAGGTTGAATCTCTCAACTCCTCCAGGGATGCCAACTCTACTTTCCTCTAATCTCCTACACTCTTGGGATCCAATAGGAACTTTGTAATAGCCCAAAGTGACTTGTGCTTGATCTCCATAGGCAAATGACATGGATTGCCATAAACGAGATGAAAGGGAGATGTACCCAAAGGTGTCTTGAAGGAAGTCTTATAGGACCACAAGACCAAGTCCAAAAGTTGTGACCAATCCTTTCGGTCTAGGTGGACAACCTTTTACAATATTGTCTTGACCTACCTGTTCGATACTTCAGGAAGACCATTCGTCTGAGGGTGATATAGAGTGCCAACTCGATGGTTAATGCTGAACTCGTTAGCAAGGGACCTTACCTTATCGTTGATAAAGTGAGTCCCACCGTCTGATATCAAAACTCTAGGTATCCTGAGCCATGAAATGGTATTTTTCCTTAAAAATTTACATACGGTCTTAGCATCTGCGGCTCGAGCGGGGATGGCCTCAACACAACGACTCACATAATCAACAACAAGCATAATGTACTCGAATCATTAACTCTTAGGGAATGGACCTATGAAATGGATTCCCCATGCGTCAAAAACCTCATAGAAGTTAATGGTTTGCATCGGTATCATATCACGTTGTCCACAAGTGCCCATCTTGTAACAGTCAGTACACTTCTTCACGAATTCATTGGAATCCTTAAAGAGGATAGGCCACCATAGGCCAGATTTGAGAACGTTCTATGTTGTCCTCCTTCTAGAATGATGTCCTCCTACCTCAAGCTTGTGGTAGTAAGTGAGGACACTGTGGTGCTCCTCTAGAGGAATACACCGACACCAAACACTATCCCCTCCCCCCTCCCCTTCATGGTAAAGGGTGGGATCCTCCCAATGGTACGATTTGGCCTTCGCAAGGAAGGTCTCAAGTCGTTGTCTGGGCCAACCTTGTGGAACATTCTTGGCGACAAGATAGTTGATAATGTCAGCATACCATGGAAGCGAGGTGATAGCAAGAATCACCTCGTTTGGGAATGTCTCTGTAATGGGCGCAATCTGATCAGAATCCTCAAGGTTCTCTAAATGGGAGAGATGATCCGAGACCACATTCTTGACTCCATGTTTATCCTTAAACTCAATATCGAAGTACTGGAGTAGAAGGATCCATATGATCAATCTAGCTTTGGCATCCTACTTTTTCATGAGGTATCGGATGGCGGTGTGATATGTAAATATTGTCGCTTTAGATCCAAGAATGTACTATCCGAACTTATCCAAAGCAAAGACTACAACTAGCATCTCTTTCTCAGCCACAATATAATTTTATTGAGCGACATCCAACGTTCGGTTAGCGTAGTGAATGGAAAAAGGTAATCCAACCCTCCTCTGTCCTAGCACAACCCCTATGGTAAAATCAGAGGCATACATCATGATCTCAAATGGGAGAAACCAATCGGGTGGCCAAAGAACAGGAGCATCGACAACTAGTCCCTTGAGAGTCTCAAATGATGCTAGAGACTTATCATATACAATTAACTCGGTGTCTTTTGTCAGCAGATCAGTACGCGGTCGAGCAATACGACTGAAGTCCTGAATGAATCTTCGGCAGAAACTGACATGCCCTAGAAAAGACCACAACTGTCGCAAATTGGATGGTGGATTGAGTTTCTGATGATATCCACCTTGGTCAGATCGACCTCCATACCCCTATTGGAGATTATATCGCCAAGGACCATCCCCTGAGTCGTCATGAAATGACTCTTCTCGCAAGATAATACAAGGTCAAGACAAGCATCAAACCCATCGTTGTAAACCAAAAAGTCATCCATGAAGACATCTAAAGATTCACCCATCATATCTGAGAAGATGAAAATAATGCATCTTTGGAATGTAGAGGGGGCATTACATAGACCAAAGGGCATTCATCTAAAAGAATACGTCCCAAACAAATAGGTGAATGCCATTTTCTCCTGGTTTTCGGGCGCTATGGACACCTGATTGTACCCCAAGTACCCGTCAAGGAAATAGTAACGACTCTTCCCAGCTAGCCTCTCGATAATCTAATTAATAAATAGCAGGGAGAAATGATCTTTGTTGGTGTCCTGATTCAATCATCTTTAGTCTACACAGACCCTCCAAGAAGTGGGTACCTGGGTAGCTATCTCCTCTCCAAACTCACTTAAAAGTGTGGCGATACCCGTCTTCTTGGGTACCGCATGCAATGGACTAACCCAATTGGAGTCGGAGATGGGTTAGATAAAATCGGTGCTCCACCACTTTGATATTTCCTTCATGACCACATCTAAACGATTTTGGTTCACCCATCGCTAGAACTCACCTGATGGCTTGGGGTGCTCCTTGAGATAGATGTGGTGGGAGTACATGGTCGGAATTATCCCCTGGAGATCGGCTATATTCCATCCAATCTCCTTACGATTTCTTTCAAGATTCTCCATCAAACGAGATTCTTAATCTTCAGTCAAATCCGTTGAGATAATGACTGGGAAGATATCTGGCTCACCCATAAGGAATCTGTACTTCGTACTCTGTGGCAAGGTCTTCAATTCTAGATAAGTGGGAGATGGCAAATCTGTCTTTTGAAATGTATGAATGAAGGCTACCAGATCTGTGTGTGAAAACTCTCGTTGTCTCTATGAAACTGATGAAGGTGGCCCTTGTTAGCAATGTGAACCCTGGGCGAACCATTCCTACAATAAATGTTATTGTAATAAATAAATTATCAATGAAAGTTATTGATTATTTTCACTCTCTTTCAGAGATTGAATGAGTGAATGCACTATAAGGTCCCTCTGTACATTAAGGGTTATGTACCATGGCCAACTTGATGATCATACAGCTGTTGATTCATTGATTGAATCATGGAGGTTGATGCTTGGATGAATATCTAAGGAGTTAGATAGAGGACTCATCAAGCATCGTTAAAATGATTGTTAAGTGATGATCTCCAGTCTGAGTAGGAGATGGCAATCCTTTCTCATATGATTGATATCTGACCGACCTCTTGATGCAGGTCTTCTGCATGGGAATAGTGATTTAGAGGTGTTGGATTAGTTGAGTCAATGGGTTGACTTAACGAGATCGATATAACCAAAGACCTATGTTGAATGTTGTCACAACATAGGCATGCATCCTCTGACCGGAGAAAGATGTGTTACTATATGTCTGAGTGTGTACATTTGGCAGACCAATAGGTTGATGACCTAGCCAAGGTCTATAGACCGACGAGCTTGTGTGCATGTAAGGACATATGAGTAATATGATCTCTCAAAGGGATCATACATGTTCACTTATGAACCAGGAGACATGAGCTCACTCATGAGGTATTGGGACTGATCAAATTCCATGCATGGTCGTCATGCTTTGGAAGCATGACATGAATTTGAAAGTAAGATATATGCTTTAAGAAAACATATGATCTATACCAATTCCCAATGACCAAGATTGAGAAACTTAATGATCAAACCCTAAAGATGACAGTGAAAAAGTGATCTTTATCTTCATAATGATCATAGGTCTTCTAGTATGCATGATGTACAGGTATTGGGAACACCTGAGGGTGTGAACATAAGTGATTGTATAACCATGACGCTTCCATTCTGAGGGAGTGATGAAACAGGTTTGGATTTTAGTGACTCGTCTCATTAGAGAAGTAACCTAATCTTAGTCTATGTACTTGAATTTGATCTGAATGAGATTCAGATGCAATGAGAAGATTAGGTCTACGGTCTTGATTTGATCAAGCATCTATGGGAGGTCCATGGGATCTGGATTTGGCATATGATCTCAACATCCAAGTCACTATACGTGGAACAATACAATCGCCATGTCCTTATCTCCAAGTATCTGCGGAGAAATCGCATTATTCTTGAAAGGGTTCAAGAATAATTCCAGAGATCTAAGCATTAAAGAAATAATGATTAAATGTGATTTAATCATCTTGATGTGTGTAGAAATTATCCAAAATAATTAAATGTGATTTAATTATTATGAATAAGAATAATGTGGATAGAAATATCCAATTATTCATAATATGTTATAAATGTGATTTATAATGTATTAGAGAGAGGCAATTATAATTTATATTTGTTAATTAATTATTATGCGTATTGGATACACATTGTGTAATTAATTGATAATGTAAATTATATGTTGTTTTGGGTTGTGAATATGATTCACAATTTTTCAATGGCAAGACTGAAATATTCTCAAAATTAATTATGAATTATTTTTTTAGAATAAATCCCAACAAAAGTTGTTGGAAATAAATAATGAGAGATTTCCAAGGAGATATGCAATCTCATGAAGTCTCATGAGATTGCCTCCATATGGAATGGAGTGGGCGGCACCCATGTCCTATTTGGAATGGGTGGCCGTCCACCTTGAATATACATGGGAGATGTAATCTCCATGTATATTATCTCCTTATTTGTTGGTGTAATTTAGGATTGATTTATATTTTATTTTGTCAAATATATTTTAATCTAAATTAGATCATAATTTGTTGGTTTTTACCAACAACAATCTTGGCCATTGGATTGAATATAAATCAATCTCATCCATTGATTTTATATGTCCAATAGATTGAGATCCATGGATCCCAAAACCCTATAAATAGAGAGGCATACCATGCTCTCTAATGCTATGCAATTTTGGAGCAAACTATCTCTCTCTCTCTCATTTTCTTCTCACACGCCAACTCTCTCTCCCTCTTCTTGATGGTCGTCCACCAAACCCTAGAGGAGAGACTCGTCGTCACCTTCGTCGCCGCACCGCCGCTTCGACGTTCTTCGGTTCTCCGTCTTCTTGGAGTGCTACGCTCACGAAGAGGACGTTTGATCTCGTACGACGAGATCAGGAGCAACCGTGCTTGGATCATCTTGTTAGATCGCGAGGACTACGCAGTTCATCCCCGCGCTCGCAAGCGATCTCTCCGACGATCGGACTTGAGACGGGAGGTCTCTTCTCTTAGAGACTCGATCAACCACGCTTCAAGAGGTATTCCTTTATACTTTTTGTGGTTATAGATGAAACAATCCGAGAATCGTTCTTGGATCATGTGGTTTTATCGCATGAAAATTTTTTAAATTCCGCTGCACAGAACAACTAGTACGACTAGTCGTTCTGCGTCGTATCCGATACGACGATCACGCTTCCGTGATGCGTTTGAGGATAAATCTATATCCTTCAGCCCTACTGGTGTATCTGTCATCTGAACTGACTCGCTCTCCGCCTAGATATCGACTCTGTAGGAATCAAACATGGTAAATAGTCATCAAAGTCCTCCCAATCGATGTCTGAATCCGAGAGATTTGAATATGAAGAGCATGAGATATAATCTGCTTCACTATCCTGACCATGATCATCAGCCTCAAATGTATCTTGTACCAAGAGTGTGCCCTCCAATCGCTCATCTACCAAAATATGTAATTCTGAAGTGTCTGAATGCGTGGCAAGAGCTGATATGGGGTCTATCCAAAGTGCTTCGTCATTTGTGATCACAAAGTTACACTCCTGGTGGACGTCTTGCTCTGCATCTGTCATTTGATCTGAGTCACTCTCCTGCTCTGAGCATGTTGAATCTCTCGCTCTGGTCTCTTCGATCATTTCTATTTGTACACTTTCACCCTGAAAACGAAAGTATACCTTCCCACTATCATGATCAGATACTACCTTGGCTGTGGCCAAGAATGGGTATCCTAGGATGGTAAAGGTATCAATTACAGACTCAGAAATCTCCATGTCCAATACAACAAAGTCCATGGAGAATTTCAGGCCCTGAATTGTGATAACAACATCCTTCAATAACCCCTTCAGCCTCTTGACAGATTTATCAACAAACAGAAGGACTGCCATGCTCTGTCTAAGAGGGATAAACTCAAATTGGTCGAATAAGGCATCCGGAAGAAGATTAATTGATGAGCTGTTGTCTAATAGAGTACGATCGAACCACTGCTTATGGATATCATCTGACATATGGAGCTCCTACATCGGATCTCTTGACTGGAAATCGATTCTAAATGGCAAATCAAGTGGCACGATTAAGCACATGGATCTATGCATTGTGGTTCCTCCTCTTCTTGTGGATGGTAGTCCTCTCTCTCAAGTTCTTGTGGAAGACGGTGATGTGCTCTAGTGCCTCCTGTAGAGTCAGTTGTATCTAGAATCTATCAATCATCTACTCGTTGAACTCTAGCTAGTGTTTCTTTTTGGGATTTTCTTTTTGGATCCCCTTTCCTAAGAGGAGTGCTCCTAAGAGGAGTGCTTGAGGGAATGGGATGGATGGAAACTCTCTAGAGAGATGAGGGTTAGGAATATATTCATGTTCATGCAATGGGTTAGAATCCATACACTAATCATCATGCAATGTAGATAGAGTCACAGGAGATACATAAATCTTTACTTTATTCATATTTTTTGTTTTCCCATTTTTTGTATTTTTGTATAACTGTCATGGGGTATAGAATTAGATAGCACAACTGAAGGAAGGCGTTAGTACCACCCACAACATCTGTCTTTACAGCATCAGCATCGCACTCTGGCCAAGCATCTAATAAATTGGTGGCATCATCACCACCACTTGCAACTGGAATCACGACAGCCTCAGTACCGTCGACGGGATCACCATCCTTGGTGGTTTCAGCACCACTGTCATCGTCATCATGAGCATCATCAACATCGCTTCCATCCTCATCTGGCATCCTAGAATATGCATGGGGACATCGCTCAAACAAGTCACTGCCAACTGACATCCAATCGCTCCTAAGTGTCACAAAATCAACATCAAATAGAGTAGAAGAAGTATCATGCAAAACGTTACTAGGAGTGGTAGTCTCTATAAACTGTACCTGCTCATATTTCCTCTTTAGACTGTTCGGATTTGGTATGGTCTGAGCTGGTATGGAGGCCTTGCCCTTGAAAATCTCCCTTGTTTCCTGTCGGAACTCGTCCATCTCTCGTCGGAAGTATGCCTATTGGTCCGATTGTAAGCGGGAGAGGTCCTCAAGGGTTGGGTTCTCATAAACAGGTGCATGAGAACTGGACAGGTTGCCTTGCTGGAAACGAGGTTGAAACTGTTGTTGCTGGTAGTGAGGAGGAGGTTGGGAATATTGTTGAGGTTGTTACTACTGCCTCTACTGATGTCCTTGATGATAGGGACGAGGATCGTGCTGCTGATACTGCTGCTGGGAGTGATGGGGTTGTTGTTGTTGCTGGTTGCTCTGTCCTGCTTAAGCTGGAGGCTGTTGTTGGGAAGAGGTACCTCCAGTGGACCATCTGAATCCGGGATGGTCACAATGAATATCGGGCAAAGGTTGGTACTGGGAGTACTAGATCCCGTTGACTTCCATCAACGACTCCTGTTTAAGGTGCAGAGGGGGAGGAGCTTCCAAGGGCTGATTCGACTGGTGAACCACCATCTGAATGTCTTGAGATGGTGGTGGTTGCTGGTAGTGCTGGAGCTGCTGAACTAGCTCTACCTGGATGTAGTGAACCTGGTGGTACGAGGTAGATGGCTGGCTAGAGATACTCCTTGGATCGGTCCATGACCTGAGACTGGGCTGAGATGCCATATGTACCTCCTGGAGACACATGATCTGGGTCTTCAGGTCACTCAATGTCTATGCCAACTGATCAATCTGGTTTAGGCCTTGACAATGCTTCTTCTCAATAATATCGATGTGGTCCAACTTCTCACTGATGATGGCCATGTCGACAGTTGAAGACTAGACTGTTGCTGATGAAGTAGAAGGACCGGTATCGACACGTGCAATCTGCTGATAGGAAACGACCTGTAGGAGGGGCTTCCCCTGAGTATAGACTTGGGTATGGGACATCACAATATAGTTCTCTACCATCTCCTCGTAGATGGCCTAGACCTGGTCCTCGTCCTTGGCAAAATAAGACCCTCTGTACGAGGCGTTCATAGACCATACATCTCCGATGTCAGCCCATAGAAAAAGCTCTGAACCAAGTTGGGCTTGGATATCTTGTGATGTGGACATCGGCCAATGAGCGCTCTGAATTGGTCTCAAGACTCATGGAACTACTCATTTGGGATCATGGTGAAGTTGTTGATCATATCTCGTGATGTCTTAGTCCGGCCAAGTGGATAGTACTTGTTCAAATACTCAATACGGAGCTGCTCCCAGGTGGTGACGTACCTCCCCAAATGCTTCAGCCAGTAGGTTGCTCTGTCAACTAGGGAAAATGGCAAGGTAATTATCTTAATCGTGTCCTAATCCACGAATTTGTCGTAGACAGTGCTACAGATCATCTCAATTTTTTGCAGATGGAGGTGAGGCTCCTCAGGGCTAGCCCATGGAACTTGGTCAACAACTTAATGGTCTAGGGGCAGAGCTCGAAGTCGCCCAGGATCTCTGGCAGATGGATCCATCTATGTATGAGGGTTGCACCAGGGTTGTGCAACTGCCTCATCGTCCGTGGCACCCTCACTGTCTCCTTCTGGTCATCCCGGTGTTCGGGCATGCCCTCCAGGCGTGGTATCTCTCCACCAACTAGTCTCTATGGCTCTTCTCTGCTAGCTCGCAACTGCATCAACTCTCATCTCACTTCGGCCATGAAATCTCCCTGGTACCTGATCTGATGTTGCATGGTCTCCTGGGAAGCAAGCAAGGTAGTGTTGATAGAGGCCTGATCCAAAACATAGAAAGAAGTTTGTGGCTGCTCATCGGTTATGTTATTGATGGTGGCCATCTCTTGGGTCTCTGCAAAGGCAAAATACCCCAAATCAAGTGTTGTCAAGTGAACAAATAATTGTGCTAGCCTATGCTCTAGCACCTCAGGCATGGTAGAAGGGTGGTTGAGGGGGAACAAGGCGGTAGTGAACTCAGGTTCAGAGAGCGAGTCTGAGATCTTTGAAGCCACCCTAGATGTTGCCAGGGGTAGCCTAAGGGACTTCCTTCCCATCATCGTGTTGTGGGGATTTATGCAGTCTGGATCTGGAATGCAAATAGGATAAGAAATCAAATCCCTTTTTCACCTACTCAACACGAGCAGATGTTCGTGAGAGTTCGGTCGTTGATCTTGTCAAATTTTATTTAACGTGATCAATCAATCTATCAGAGCGATTAAGCGAGCTGTTGGGAACCCAATGCTCCCAAGAGACTAGCCCAATCTCACAACTAATTTTTCCCAGCCAGTATGGTTGCAGACCATTTATCAACTACCCGATCTGCCCAATGTGCTAAGGAAGTTCCGGACCAATTATCAGCTACCGGTGAAGTCCTCACCGGAAAAGAACTAATCACAAGACCAGTAGTCTGAAGAGAGTTCGGGTATGACTCTATCTAGTGTGAGGGTCACTCTCTTACTGTAGATAAATTAATTAAGGAGGGGGTGACTCTCCCCAAAACAAACATTTTTAGGTAAAGTATTTTTAGGGTCAAGTTTGCATAGGTAGTCCCACTTTTATTTGGTTATCACTTTTTAGATATTTTCCTGAATAAGACAATGCCTAATGAATTTTTTGATTTCCTTGGTTATTTTGAGTCCAATAAAATAAGGGGAGGAAGTCGGAAAAGTCGATGCGCGATCAAACACAATGATGCAAGTAGAGATAGAAATGCACACTTGACTCCAGCACTCTACATGAAGGGCAATCCGCACATAAAAGTAAAGACAGAAAATAAACTATCTATATGATGCACGAGGAAATCAGCCTTAGACGAGCAACTTCTATTCCGTAAAGAACAATAGTTACCTAATCAAATATAATACCGGAGTCCGGTCTTAGGAGTCACTTGGTGCCCACCACAACAGATCCTGCTAGCCTTGTATGTGACTCCTCATGGCGTGTGGTCTTGTATCTAATCAATCTAACTTTTTAAAATTTATTTTATCTAAGTCCAATTACGATCTATGGGAATAGATAAGTAATTAGGTGTGGGGCCTTAGCTAATTACGCACAAACAGTAGAAGTCCTAAATCTAAGGGCTAAAACCTCGTGAATCAAATAGAAATAGAAGCGATAAAATCCATGAAAAATCCGATGAGATCCCTTGAGTACACTGGTGCTCGATGAAATAGACCCCGAATAAGTCTAAGTGTCCAACAGAGTCTCAAAGTCTAATTATTACAATAATAAGGGGTTTTCTGCAAAAATAAACTAATCTATCTAATATAACTAAATTTTCGACTCCTCTGCTCCTCCTCGAGTTCGGGTCCTCCAAAAGCAAAGCCGATCGTCCTTGGGTGGTTCCTCGTATGAAAAGTGAAATAGAGAAATGTCAGAAACGATTATAAGATATATATATATATATAAGAAAGTGACAAAAAGTTAAATAAGACTACTAAGTTGTGGATTCCCGACAAGGCGCCATTCTCTCGAGCGACCTACTGACCAAGGTTAAGTAGCAATATAAATCAGAGGTCGTTGTGACCCCAATAAATCGGCCGACTCAATCAAGACAATAAAACCACTTAATAATCAATCAAGCAAGCAAGCAATATATGTAAGTGACTCGCTATTTTTGTTTACCAGGTATAACCACCAGGGTTGAACACAAGGAGCACGAGTGAAAAACTAAAAAGTCAAATCTTAAAGATAAAATGGTTTTTAGTGGTTTTTTTTCAAATTTTTAATTTTCAAATAAATGCAAGAAAGCACAAACACTTAAAACACATACAACATTCTTTCT
Source organism: Ottelia alismoides (assembly GCA_037367405.1). NCBI lineage: Eukaryota > Viridiplantae > Streptophyta > Magnoliopsida > Alismatales > Hydrocharitaceae > Ottelia > Ottelia alismoides. The sequence continues at coordinate 299,803 of JAZKJV010009390.1, read as the reverse complement.
AGATTTTCTAAATAGATAAAAAATGCTCAGAAAATTAAACTAAAAATATTTTTGTGTTTTCTGATTTTAAAGTGTTTATAAGTTTTTCTAGATTTTTCGAATGTTTTATGATTTTATAAAAATCAAATAGAGCTCAAAACTCAAAATAGTGCACAACGAGGACCAAAAATTAAAAATAATTAAAATACCCTAAGGTCATAGTTAACAATTTTATGATAAAATGTATATAAAAAGCTACATATAGGAACTAAAAATGATTTTTTTGAAATGTTCTTTGATTTTATATGATTTTGGCTATTTTGTAATTTTTAGGTTTTTATAGTGAGTTCTCAAATAAAATTAAAATTGAAGGTAAATCACACCATAAGGCACATAAAGGAATTTTTATAGATTTTTTAAATCTTTTTTCAAATTTCATAATTTTTATAAGGTAAACATGGATGTTTTTAAGGGTTTTTGAATTTTCAAACATAGGAAATGCAATCAAATCAATCCACGAAAATCATAATAAAAACTACACTAGCAAGAGCTCATAGTAATTTTTAGGCAATTCGTAGAATTAATTTAATAATTATTAAGTCCAACAGAAGACATGTAATTAATCACAGTTCAGGGATCAATTCGTAAATATTTTAAGTCTGTGGACCAAGTGACTAACACACAATAAAAGTCTAGGGTCCAATCTGCAAAAATTCCACTCAATTCACGCAAATGTTCAATTTTCCACACACGGGTATAAATGCAATTTATAAAAACATAACATTCATTCAATAACAGTGGAAAAGTCCAAGGCAGAAAGTGCAAATAACCCAAAGTCCACGTGAGCGTACACATGCCTCAGACTCGAAGGGACTATAATGCAAATATTTAAAAGTGCAAAGGTCCAAACTGTAAAAGTTCTTAACTACAACTTTTATTTTCTAGACTAAAGCAAAATAAAGAAACATACGAGGGAAAATATTAAATATACCCAAAGGGGAATGTGGCACACGCGGGGGCGACCGACGTATGGCTCTGATCATCCGCTGCAATGCATCTGACGGACCAGAATCTGTTCCGAATGTGCATGTCAGATGCATCATAGGTCCCAGATCTAATGGCCTAAAGGATGCACGAGCGGGCGGCTGTGATGTAATATGGCAGAACATGCTCATCCAACGACGGGGAGAACGTCTGCAAGAACAAGCCTCCAACGAACTTCACTCGAGCATCGTAGGAGATTTGATGCTCAGATGAAGGGTTGGAGAGGACTGACAGTATCACGGAGGTGTTCCACATCGAACGAGGGTCTCCGATGGGCGGAATGGTCGGATGGTCGTGACGATGAGGGTCTCCCTGGATTTTCTCCGCCTGAGCAAGTGGAGGTCCGAAGTGGTCTCCTCATGCGTATTTGTGCCTGCAAAAGGTAGAGTAAACTCGAGGCAACGCTCCAGTCCGGGTTATTATGCAAGGAAAGCAAAGGAAACAACTGTGGATGAGGGTTGACCTTCGACGAAAATGGGAGATGGAGGTCTCACCTTAATCTTGCCCGAACGAGCAAGCCTAAGGATGATCAGGTCATGATAGGAGATGCGGGGTGATTAGTTGAAGCGATCTGAATGGATGGGAGTAGGTAATGGCGCTCTGACCGTCTCGTCGGAGCTAGTGAACCACGATGGCGGCGAAACGGAAAGTATCGAATGGACCGGGAAATACAGAGTATATGTACAATACATGAAGCTAATAATGACCTTAAAAGCTCCAGGCGAGGGTAGTCCGATGGGACTTGGCCTCAACCGAGCAACGACTGGCTGGGAGGCTTCATGCGGCGGAGCTCCGGCCACATCGGGAGCTACAAACCTCCAGGCGCCTCCAACTAATCCTAAGCAGCTCCTCCAGTAGTTGTCACTCTAAGAAGGAAGCTAGGGGTCGGAGGTGGCATGAGGGACGAGCTGAGGGTTGGAGGTGAGGAAATATTTTTTATAGGTTGCACGACGGTCCTAAAAGATCGTATTGTAACATGGAACCCAAGGAAGATCCGGTTGCACTTAGGGATCCGTGGCTTCAATCAGGTGCAAGAATTAAGGCAATCGGAGTTTTGGGTCAAGCACTAAAAAGCAGAGAAAACATTCTAGTGAAGCACGTGCGACCCGACCCGGTCTGGAAGAGACCGTTGACCGGGGTCAACGATTTGATGTGGACCAATCAGAAATCAGGATATGCAAAAATCATAGAAAATAGAATTAAAAATATTAAATGAATTTAAATTAAAAGTGTATATAATAAAAAATGTTTATTATTTTATAAACTATTTTCTTTTATTTTTAATTATTTTTATGAAAAATAAAATAATGTATATATAATATATAGTATCATACATGTATAATATACATATGTATTATGTACAAGTATTTTTTATTTTATTATTTTTACAAAAATGCTTTTATTTTATATTTTATTTATGTATAAAGTAATTTTATAAAATAATTTTTACTTTTTTTTAAATTATTAGTGGTATGAAATAAATAGTTAGAGTGTTATGTACACGTGTAATTTGTACAAAGGTTTGATGATTTTATTTTTTATTTTTATTTTATTTTTTTGATTTTTATTTTATTTTTCTAGTGCTATATACGAGGGTGTAAAATAATAAATAATTTTATTTTGTCAAAATTAATTAAATATATACTATATACACGTATAGATGGTATGTATAGTACATAGTGAACCCTTATCTCTCTCTACTTATTTTCTTTTGCGATCAGGTCAAGACTTGACCTTCTCTTGGGGTTTGGGTCACTCTGTATTCATTTTAAATACATCATTTTTTCTTTTTTCTTTATTCTTTATTTTTGAAAAATAAATGATAATTATGAGATATTAATAAAGGCATGCAGAATGCTAAGTTATTGTATTTACATGTATGCTTTTGCCAAAAAAAGAGCTAAAATAAAAGAATAAAGAATGAGTATCGTAGATTCATCAGAGGTCAATGAGGCTCTGACCCATGCAAAGTCGAAGATGATTCGAGGTGACAAGAGGTGTGGAGAAGGGGATGTGATGCAAATCGATTCGAGTGTTTTAGTTTTGGGTTTCCAGTAGTATGGAGAAGAAGATGGTCTTTGGGGATAAGATATTCTGTTATGCCTAACAAGAGAAAGAAATGGAAAGAACAAGAAAGGACTAAAATAGGAAGCATTGTACCTGGTGGTTCGATTGGAATGGTGGAGCACTGTGTCGTTGCTCCGGTTGTCACCTCCAGTGCCTGCAATGGGCACAAAGCTTATCAACTATGGAAATGAAGCTATTGCAATGAGAAGAGGACTCGTTGTATCTCGTCGGGGTGATCTTAGTCATTGTTGCTCAACCTTCTTTCTCGTTGTTGTCATTTGATGGAGCAATGGGGTTGGGCTAAGTTTACTCCCAATTAGCGGATGATCGAACCAAAGGGAATGGGTTCCCTCTTGTTTGGAGGTGTGCAATTACAAGGATGTGGAGAAGGTGGACGAAAATTGGGGAGCATGTCAACGACGTGTAGGGCGAGTGCATGAGCACTTGGGATGTCGTGGAGGTATTAGGGATGAAAGGAGAATGGGTTTTAGTTGAGAACATGGTTAGAGATGGGGAGTCGAACTGTTGGTAAATGTTTGGAGGGCTAGAATTCATGGAGAAAAGAAGGGTGAAGGATACTAAGGAGGATAAGTGGGAGAACATAGTGGACAAATGATGAGAGGCCATGGCCTTTGACTTGACCATGTAAATAAAAATAACAAAAGGAATATAAAAGAAATAGAAGGTCACTGTAAGCAAAAAATTATCAAAATGAAACCTTTTGATCTTAATGAGATCTTTGACTTTCATGAAGACACAAAACTCTAAACATAAGTATATACAAACTAAAATCTTTTTGAAGGTATTTTAAAGTATTAAGATACCGATTTTTAAAGGTATTATATGTATTCATTTTATTTTTGATAATTAATATTTACAAAAGAAATACAATAATTTGCTAGACACATCTTTACATACAAAACTATTTTTGTGTTTTTAATAATAAAGAAAATAGGAAATAAAAATGAATAATGGAAACATATGCACACTATATACAAGACTACAATACACCTTTTTCTCTCCATTTAGCATTTTTTGTATTTTATTTTTTATGTATTTTATTAGAACATAAAACAAAGAATATAAATGAAAAATAAATAAAGTAAAAAATATTTATTTAAATACATGAAATTACACTTCAAAGTTGTGAATATTTACAAAGTCTAGATAGGTCCTAAAATCAATATGTTGCAAATAAACTTTGATTTTAATGAAACACTCTCATTGGATATATAATTTTATAAATTAGATTTTGAAAGTGAGTTTGGTGAATTTGGAGTTCAAATCGAGTGGGGATTCAACCAAAAAATTAGACTTTACAGCTTTTTCGGTTAAAGATCTAAGCGTATTTACTTAAGATATTTTTTATATTTTTATCTATATTTTTATTTAAAGGTTAGAAAAAGAATTTGGTTAAAAGGAGTTAGTACGTATTTATTAAAAATTATGGAATTTTGAGCTTTTTTCATGTGAATATACACATTTCACCTTATTATTTTTTGAGTTTTTTTTATTTTGAACTATTTCATGAACTTATTTACAAAATAAATATATATCATTAGCCTATTTTCATTACAATTGTTATTTTTTAATTTACTATCTTTAGGAGTATTTATTTGGTGTTTTATTTACTTTTTCAAGCTAAGATTCATATATTAAGACGATTGAGAAATTCTTTGTCTATCTGTGTTTCTTGGACAATTAAAGGTTATATAATATGTTTGGAAATCCCTATCTGTGAATAATACTATCGTGAATTATGATATCCAAGCTATGAATAGAGATATGTAAATATCATCATATCTTGTATAGATCATGATAATAGGATTCACATGCATCATGGACAACAATATCTAGGTTATCACTATATACAATATCTAAGTTGGGATAGACAATAGACATGTTTTTGTATTGCTGACTCATGGGTCGAATGTGTGAGTTTGATTCGTATATGATAATGGATTAACTTATGTGAATTTTATTCGCATAATATCATGAAGAATTAGATACATTTAAATCATGATTTGATTATGAATTGATCTATATCAATTGTTTCGAGTATGATTGGGATTAAGCGGTAATGGTTGGATCCTTGCGACATTGGTGGCCCTCACCAAAAGAGTCTTGATGACTCCTATGTTCTTAGTGTTGCCACCATTCTCTCTCTAGTTTACACCCCCTTTCCCCTGAATCTACCTAGCTCCATTGTTGGCTTTTCACAGAGAAGCTTTCAATTGTTGCCTTTTTTACGGAGAAGCTTTCATGTTCGTGTTTTGCGTGAGAGATGGCGAAAGGACTTCATGTGGCGATCTCTGCATCAAGACGTGTAGAAAGCTCTACTTGGGTTTGTAGTGAGAAGAAAGAAGGCAATAGATCTACAACTTTCGTGTTGAACAAAAATTCAAAATAGATCATATAAACATACTGTATTTTTTGTAAGTATTTTTAAGGAATTAAAAATACTTCTTTTAATTTCTTCTGTGATTTTTGAAATTTTTAAATTTTATTTAATTTCAAAATAAATATATACAGTGTTAGAATGATTTTTATGGTATTTTTAATAAAAAATAAAAGGACAAATAAATAAAGGTAATGTTATTTACGTACATTTAATTAGGATTAATTATTCACAAACGTTATAAGTTAATGAATTAATAAAGTAATTTATTGAATAGACGAAGTAAGAGGGATGATAATTATAAAATAACATGATAAATCATGGATTTATCAAACATCTTTGAGGCATGAAAGATATATGTCTCACTGTCATGCCCACATTATGATCGAATCTACAATAGGTGACTCCTTCCATTAGAAGCCATCTAGTTCCACATGTTAAATTTTTTATTGTTATGCACCTAAGATGTATTTCTTATCGAATTTGATCCATTCCTTTACTTTATTTTCCAAGTTACATGAGGTTGACCTCCATCAATACTAATGGTAAAAATCCTTTCAATATAATCACCAATAACAAATATTAGGAGACCCCCAACAACACTAAAACTTGATTACTACGTGAAAAAGTACACTTGTTATATGCAACTTTGTAAATATTTTATCAATCCGTCGGGTCTTCAATAAGAAAATGATGATGAGAGCATCTATTTACACCTCTTACGATTCAGCTCAGGTCGGCACATTGGATTATTATATCAAGCTTAATTACATCTTGTTTGAAATTTACACTGAAGGCTTACTCGAATGTTTATTAACTTCATTTAATGTTCACATCTTTACAAGATAGTTATTAATATGTTTGTGTAACGATCGAGTTTTTTTTATTAATTAGCTTTTATTCCTCCCATCACTATTATTACCCTTTTGATTACTCAATTGAATGAGAGTTAATATTTCATCAATTCTTCTCATTTATAGCCTTTAAATGACATTAATCCACCCATCTTTAGTCACCATAAAAGTCCCATGCCTCCCAAAAACCAACGTCACTTCCATTTCCTTGTGCAAATAGAGAGAGAGAGGAAGATTATTAGAGAGAGCGACCAATCTTATCGGAAATCCTCCATCCCCGTAGGAAACTATGATGAAGGTCGAGGGAGCACAACAATTAACTATGCGGACGAAGTCGAGACCAAGCAAACACAGTTTGGAGGCGCTTATTTCGGACTAAAGGTATGTATCGGTTTAGGACTACATATTAAATAGATCATATCCTAATTATGATTTCTAGATGTATGTATCGATTTTTAGGATAGCACATGTGTAACCGGATCATTTCCAAAACGAACCATTTGATGGGTTAGCACGTACTTAGGAATCACTAATCTATAATTATTATTTGATCATACTCTCATGATTTGCGCATATTATGGACAAATAACTTATACTGATGGTGCATGATGAAACCTTGAAATATTGGCAATGGTTTACAAATTCTCTTAAATATTGGCAAGTTTGTTTTATAGTGTGAAGGATTGGTTGAAGTCAAAGAGTTTGGATGGTCTATTTGTAATCTGTCAAAAGTTTCATTATAATGAAGATACCGTCATGTTAATCCCTATTGGTGGTTCGATTATGCCTTTCTAGAAGGGCTGACGTTGTGATAAAAATTGTTAAGCAATTTGTAATTACACAAATACATATTGATTATTTACACTCTAAAATATTTATCTCATAAAGTGAATAATCCACATGGAGCTATTGCAAACCGTGACATTTCTCGCTAGAAAAATTACATGTAGAACCTTGTGCACACTTGATATTCATGTACACATCATCCTATCGAGGCATCATCCATCTTCGTCCATAACTTTAGTGCAGAAAATCAGATTAGAGTGTTACGCTATCCACATGAGATTAAATCGTAGGTTAACTTATTATTGGAAAATCTAACTCATGGATAGGATAAGAATAAGCAATGTTGAGTTTTATTATCCGTAAACAAGGTCATAGGATATTGATTGTTGTTTTGACATATGCATATTTTCGGAAATCACTAACAAAAAAAGTTATACCTGTTAGTCTACATGATCCTACGTAACCAAAAATTATTATTATTAAGGCATTAATTAAATTCATCTTTATGTATGTCGTATTAATATGGCCTTTGCTCTCAAGAGGTCAAGTTGTTTGTTATGTATATAACAAATACCATAGCATATTATACCCTAGAATCACAAACCTACCCACTAAAGTATGTACATATGGATCACATATCACATGGTATACTTAGTTATGAAATTAGCAAATGTGCAATCCTTGATAAAGCTACTTTCGTTATCATGATACTGTGAAGATTTATTGTTGATTGTACGCCACAAATATGATGTATTTATAAGATTAATAACACCGAATAATTATCATCAATGCAATTAAATCAACAAAGTTTATATCAAGAATTTAAGGCACAGACTCATAAGAGTCACATTGATGACCGCAAGGGGTCATGTTAGCCGCAAGGGGCGTATGGTTGCAAGGAACCATAGAGGCAAAAGCTAAGTCCTCTACAGTTGTAGCTGTACTGTCATGATTAATGCCGCAAGGGGCAACGTCGCAAGGGGCGTATGGTTGCAAGGAACCACAGAGGCAAAAGCTAAGTCCTCTACAGTTGTAGCTACACTGTCATGGACCGCAAGTGCCAGCGGTTGAAAACGTATAACAAGATACGTACATGAAAGTTATGAAATAAATAGTTTATAATGGTAAACCATTACAAGTATGCAAGGAAATGATTTATAAAGATAAATCATTACAAGTTACAAAATAAATGATTTATAACGGTAAATCATTACAAGTTACAAAATAAATGGTTTATAATGGTAAATCACTACAAGCATGCAATGAACTGATTTATTAAGATAAATCATTGCAAGTTATGAAATAAATGGTTTATAACGGTAAACCATTACAAGTATGCAAGGAAATTATTTATAAAGGTAAATCATTGCTAGTCATGAAAGAAATGGTTTATAAAGGTAAACAATTATAGATTATGCAAGAAAATGATAATTAAAGATAAATCATTACATGTTATGCAAGGATTGTTTTAATAAAGAATAAACCATACATATATTGCAAGAATTGGCTTAAGGAATGTAAACCATCGAAGTCATGGGGACTAATATGCAGAGTGATATATATGATTAAAGAATTATGTAATTGCTATGTGTCTTATGATATATGTCCCATACGATGAAGGAGATGTAAGTTATATATTCTTGTGCATATTTCATTGTATACCCACATTTTATGAAAGAAACCAAATTATACATGTTAGGGAACGAATTTAGACATGCATGGGAATGATTAGACTCGTAATGATGTTTTGTCATGGAAACTCAAGTACAAGATTTAGTTAAACGGCTGCTAGAATTCCCATGCATGGACTCTGATGCATACTGGGCATTAGGCTCATGCAAAATTATCTTATTTATTTCAGGTGGAGAACAAGTTTGACCATGCATTCAGGTTCGTGCGACTGACTCAATAAGACATTAATAGTGGTATGGATAATTACAAGGTTTATGGTGGATATCTGTATGCCTACAGGAACTGTTGAGATGCTACTTTGATTCTTAAAGTAGTTTTTACAAAAATACCCCAGTTGGAATTGTAATATTGGAACTCTTATTTTGATTGGACTTTATTGGAATTTGATTCTATCTCTGCTAGTTGATTGCTATGCATGTTTTCGGCAACGGATCAGTCGTGCGATCTTTTATTGCTTGCTTTTGCCAGTCGCTACGATCCATTCTGTTACAGTTTGTTGGATTAATTTATCTTATGAAGGCTGAATGACGACAAACATGCATCTTTCAACCTCACCGATCTAACTTATCATATGGTACCATGGGTATTTTAGTAATTTCACATACACCTCCATGTAAACCTAAACCTAATCTCGCGACATAAGTAATCCTTTGGTGTAGACATTCATTATACTCCAAATCTATTCGAAAGAATAAGAAGAGAGAGTTTAGTGTGGGCAAGTGAAGCCTGCACCATTAACGAACCACTATATGTCAGTGTTGTGTGAATGTACATAACTTCACGTTTAATCGATTTTTATTTCTACAGTGTTGATCTTATTCGTTTACAACAATTTACCCAGAAGAGATTCGTCTATATCAATGCTCTAAGATGTATTTGACAATTAAGTAACTAGAAGGCCATTAAAGGTGTCCTCATCCATGAATACTACATATCAACAGAAAAGTAAAGATGAACTTTCATTGATGAGTCTTCAATCATCTACAACAAAACTCAAGCAACAATTTTTACTCACAAAATCGATCTCTTAAGGTACATCAACTAAAAGATGCATGTTCAGTCTAGTATATTTTAGAGCATGTTGTGTGATCGAATATATTCACATTCAATGAAAATTCCACAATAGGTCATCTTATTTCCAAATGAACTGAATATGAACTTCAAAAATTTGGTGAATAACTTACTAAATTGAACGTTAATATAACATATGTATATGTATATCCATATCTATAAGATTTTTTTATTTATATTAGAGTTGATATTGTATATTTGTAAGATAAATAAACAATGCAACATAGCTTATGTTTAAATTGGATTTAGCCAATGGTCGACAAATTAATCATTATATTTGAAGTGTTCCTTATATTTATCATGATTATCGAACTATCTAGCTTAATTATCAAACTGCAAACTCAAACTACTTTTTAGCATGTTCATTTTAACAAGTTTTTTTCTTGAATATCCTTAATGAACTAAACTAATATCGAACGGAACTCAGATATCTCTCTAAACGAACTCAAACTTGAATATATATACTCTATCTAATTAACTCAAACTCGAACTTTCAAACTTTCTTATCAAACCAAACTCAAATATCAAACCAAACTCAAAAATAGATTTGTTCATTACAATTCCATTAGATTAGCCATCCTGATTGGATAAATATACCTTCTCATCCTTAGTGACTTTTGATTTAACATTTGCAATCTTCTTTGGAGAATCCATGTGTTTTAGTGTCAATTTGTTGAGACAAGTACTAATTATATGCAAACAATAATGCAGTGAAGATCAAGTAATTTCGGAATAATCATTATGGAATACAAGATTTTTCCAAGCGACTTTTCCAATTTCGATATTCTTATAAATACATTAAGAGATTGCTCTATTCGCTATGAAAAGAATCAAGAAGAAATCATCCTATACAAAAAAATTATAAACCCTCATAAGAGATTTACATGGCATGCATAAATCATGAGATAACTGCCTTTGAGACGAACTCTCCTTAATTATCATTCCGATAATCCTATAGGGTCATCGACGTATATATTTCTATATAGTTCTGCTTGAAGGCATGATAAAAAAAACTATTGATATGCCTTTAATCCTAACCATATATGCCAAGTTGAAGAATCGTCACATGCAACCTCCTGTTACACCAAACCTCCTACATGATGGAAATGGTAATTTTAATTAACGATTCCTTTTCTATTTTGGTTTTCAGATTCATTTGAGTCTGGGATCCATCTGTACAAGGAGTACTATATAAACTCCCTTGGTTTAGGGATCTTTGTATTCATGTTTCCTCATATAGTGAAACCAATCGTCGTTGTCCAAGGACGTAGCCCAGTTGTGGGTAAACCTTGTAAATCCGTGTGTCTTAATGCTTGCTTGATTTATCATTTGTATGTTCTACTTCTACGATTCCCAATAAAAACTTAGATTGAGAGGAATCAAGCAAAGATATTTTTTAATGCACATCTAGCCAAAGGGCTACAAGGAAGCATTAGTGTTGCATTCTTGAATATTAGACTATGAGCACGTATTATTCGTTATCGAAATTGCATCATTAGGGATGTTCAACTTCTATTCCTATGTTGATTTCTCCAAATTTCTTGTCACTATTCAAGCAAGGTGTCCATTGTAGGAAAAACAACACATGCAGAATTTTCATCATTTTGTGACTCCTCTCCTCCACTAAAGTTTGAACAATTCATGAAGATTGTTTCCGGGTGGACGAATTTTCGAGGACTCATCAGTGTCGTCAGATAATTCCTTCGAAAATCTATAAATTTACATCTTGATTCAATCTTTTTTCGCGCAAGAATAAATATGGCCAAAATAACTGGGTTGATTGTATACAAACTCCGCTCTTCATGAAAGAGTAAATCTTGACCTCTAGCTGCTAGAATGGCTTGTGCGAGCTCATTAGAACATTTTTTGTACCTTTTGAAGCACATTTCCTTCTGAAAGAGTGAAAATTTTCCAAAATGCATAAATCATATTGCAGTATAACAACAACGACGACGAAAATGTTAGGATTGAATAGCTATAGAATAATACATCAACACATTTCTGTTCTACTTATAATTGCAATTGTAATGGAGTCTTTTCTCAACCACCTCGCAGTTGTAGGACAGATCAGTTACACCAAGATCAGAAAACTGCATAGCCTCTCATGCCATCGGGGATACACCATCACCGCAACAGATAAAAAAAAGTGGCCGAGAAAAGGCACCTATCTTTGTTGCATCATGGAACAGGAACCCATCCTGATCTCTGTCATATATTCTGTAACATGTATAGCTGTAGTTGTATATCTTCCGACTGTAGGAGTAAGATGGAAAAGAAACAAATTTCCTGTATATCAATCCGTTATCCACGGTGCATGGTCATCTGTGCTCGTATTTGGTGGCACAGGTTTCCAATCAGGTTTCTCATCCCAGAACATATCATAATATATGTGACCCATCTTGCGACCCTCCACACAACAATATATGCCAGTATATTTACTCACACGTCTTCGGAATTTCTTTTCCCGTTCCTGTCATGCCAAGTAGTAAAAATGATTCAAATTGTCATTCACAATCGCGATCATAAAATTTCTCTTGCAAGCTAATCAGGAATCAAAGATGTTAAGTTGGGAAAAAAACTCGCCTTATCTGTGAAACCTTTAAAAGCGCCATCCATGGAGGAGAACTCTAGGATCTTGACATCTTTATAAGGTGAAAGAACTTTGATAAGCTGCAAGTTGATGTTCGTAATTAAAAATGAGAAGGCAGTTGAAGACTTGCCCTTCTTTGAGTAGATGATCAATTTACCAAGTTCACATGTTGATTACTATCAAGCACTGTTGAATATTTCACCAGGTTAAATGGATCTTGGGAGAAGACCAGGTCATCTCTTGTCCCTACATGACATACACAGCACACCTTTGTTTCATAACAAAGAGGAACCTATTTCCCTTGAGGAGCGGCTAGATCGTCATTCTAATGGTTTCCTCCATCTCTTTAAAGAAGGTTTTCAAGTAACTCATACATGCCATGTGTTTAAGTGGTTTCCACAAGCATGCTTGAGTGCCATATCAAAAGCATGATCTAGTGGAATGATTTCCTTAAAATACATGCCTTCTCGTCTTTAGAGGGTAACTAACGAAATTCATATCCTAAGACAAAAATATCTAGTTGGTGCTTATGTTGTCTTTTATGTTCTTCAAGTTCCTAAAAAAAGTACGAGCACAGAAAAAGAAAGAAGACCATAACTTCTGGGAGAAATGAGATGCTAATGATGCCAAGATGCTAATGACACATAAAGATAAAGGTGTTTGTGGACAGTAGAACAATACCGTATCTTCATCAAGGTTCTTGTGTAGCCGCAGAAGTCCTGGAGCGGTTACATTGCAACCAGCATAGCGCTCTTCACAAAGTTGAACATGCAGTTGAGACTCTTTTATCTGTGACGTTGAACAAAAAATATTCTTCATTCTAAACATTACAAGCATGCTCGCAATGCTGGCGAAATAAATCTTTTATATTTTATCCACAGTGAGATCCTCGTACCTGCTTAGGCAGTGCAGGATTTCTCAGGAAGGAGTACTCTCTGAATTCTATTCTTGGGCCAAATCGATCTTCTGGATGGTCTGCCAACATTATGGATGGCTGCAAAAATTTTACATGGAGAACGCCGTAAGTAATAAAACTATTACAAATAAGCCAGAAAACCATTTAAATTGACTTTGAGATGTCGAATTATTTTTTTTTGCACGGGATATTTGAAATATATTGTGGCTTGGAAAAGCAGGATCTTATGTCCAGTGTTAAACAGAAGGCATATTATTTAAACGTGTTTACCTATTCAAATGTACATGCTATAAACTCGAATCTATAAACTGTACAGAAAGAGGCGTGATTTGTAAAACCGGAGAGAGATTCAGAACCATCTGTAACCCACAAACTAGTATAAATACATGTGAAGGCCAAGCATAATGCATTGAGCTATTATGCATATCAACCACTATTAACAAGGTGTCAACAGCCTAGGGATGAAAACGGATACGGATATATCCAAATATCCGCTTACCGTATTCGAAAAATTATCGGATATGGATATCCGTATCCGAATATTAATCGAATACGGATCGGATATGGATATAGGTTGGAAAAATTTTCCGAATACGGATACGGATATGGTAATAGCTTGAATATCCGGATTCAGATCCGGATATCCAAATACAATATTTAATATTATTTTATATATTAGTTAATATAATATAAGCTACAACCTTATGCTATTATATTAGTATTATACATTACATAATACAATATATTAACGATATTAATAAATTTCTATTTCTTTGGGTATAAGCGCTAACAAAATTCATGAAATCATATCCCCTTTTTGCTTCCAGTCAAGAATACATGTCACGTCAACACTCCCATTTGTCATGACGCAATTTATTTATATTTCATTGCTATTTTAAAAATCATGATGAGCTTTGATAAAAAATCAATTCATATTCGTACGTGGTTTTTATTCAATCCGTATCCGGACTTCATGTTTATTGGATCCATATTGGGATTTCACTCTTTATTCGATTCGTATTCGGATCCGCTCTTTATTCGATCCATATTCGGATTCGATAAATATCCAATTCGGATTCGTATCCGTATTTTTACGGATATGGTTTCCATAATGCATATCCGAATCATATCCGTATCCGTATTCGTATTCGATATAGAAGAAGCGAATATGGATATGGAAATAGGCATATTCGATCCGTATCCGATCCGTTTTCATCCCTACAACAGCCTGAACAAATCTCACCTACCAATCTCTTTTCTTCTACCCAGATCACCCACACAATCTTCACACCTCGTCGATGCAACTTCTCTTGAAGCTTTTGACACCGTCGGCAACCATCCTCCACAATAGGCCCTCATCAGTGACCTCCTTTCCATCACAATCCCTATCCTTAACAATATAAATACCGCTTCCACAATACACCTTTCCAACACCAGTACAGCCACATAGGCCCATTTAATCTCAAATATCCATTGCCCACTCATACTCAACGACCTATTTACCCACCTGAGGAAAACAATGAAATGACTCACTTAAAGTCAGTCCATCAAAAATTCAACCGACGTCAACCATCATGGTGTAAGGCAAAGTGGTTCCTTATTTCAACAATGACGGGTGCCTCATAGCTCCACTTCCTCGAGAGGACTCCCTATCCTCGCCATTGGACAAATACCAGACTACCACGCACACAACCAATCAGTCTGATCCCATTTTTAAAATCTGATATCGATTCTACATCACATTCGCAATCCAACACAAAGCATTCCCATTTATTCCACGGCTACAGCCCCTCGCACATTGTTTGTCATGGAACATTTTCATTTAACACCGTGATAAGGTTGTGGAGGCAGTCCGCCGGAGCGGAGAGAGAAGCGGCAAGAGGGCCACCTCATATATGGGAGGGTTATGCGAGGAAGATGGTAGGGTCTCGAAGGTGGAGGATGAAGCCATGGTTGCCGCTGCGTCAGAGATCCCCATTGCATTGTCTCTCATGGGTTCCTTCCATGCGGACACCGTCGTTTTGTAATATGTATGGATGGATGTCTCCTGGGCACACACATCCACGCAGCCTGAAGAAATCTCCTCCCTTTGCATTGTGCTTTAAGTACAGTGCGCATGACCACATCTCTAGAGTATTTCAACACTCGCAAAGGCTTCATGATGGAAACTCATTGTTTAGATCTTCGTATGGAGGCAACACTCACAGAAGTCTCAATTGGAGAGGTTCATTCCAGTCTTGTGTATTGAGAGTATTTCAAGAGCCCAGCAACAATAGTTGCAGATTCTCCAATGCGAGAATATGCGGTTGAGAGTTTTAGAGTTTTTTTTGAGAGAAGATGGGATGAACCTCCTTTAGAAACTCATCCAAAAAATATGTCTATAAAATTATATACAAAATTATAAATGCCAACTCTCTCAAAGAGCACTAGCATGCTCAATTACATCCATTGATAAAACTTCTCCTCCTAGAAGATAACAATGTTTCTACCCAGCCAAATGGCCAACACATGCGCGCAACCTCTGATCCTTCCTTCAACTGAACCTCTCCAATCCAAGCAGATGGATCCCCAGAAAGACTCCACACTGTCCCAATGCACACCTGGCAACTCTACCATCTCCCATGTCTCCCTAGATTTAGGACACCTGAAGAAAAGATGTTGAATGTCCTTTGTTGCCTCAACACATCTTTTGTAAACGTCCTCACATTCGGGAAAAATCTGGCCACGCCTTTCACATGTCATAATGCGTCCTTTCCTCATCAATCATAGAAATATCTTTATCCTTATAGGTACTTTCCGTCCCGAGAGATGTCCTTATTCATCAATGCAACCAAACCAGAAATAATCTTGTATGCCTTTTTCACAGAAAAATCCATCACTCCAGCATGATGCATCTCTGGCATCTGATGGCTCCTCCATCTTTACTAACATACCTGATAAACAAATGAATTCCTCTAACCTCTGGTCAGACAACTCTACCACGAACGCAGGCAACCAAGAACCCTCTGACCACACTTCTACCTCCCTCTTCGTAGCCAGAGTGAAAAGCCTAGGATAAAAATCAAAGAAAGCTCATCCCTCTATCCAGTCGTCTAGCCAGAACCTAAACCCCCTCGTATTCGCCAACACCGGTCACAACGAGGCAACAATATCTAGCTACACAGAGCAAATACCCCTCCATAATGTAGTCGGCGAGGACACAACACCCACATTAGCATACAAACTAGGAGAAATCGAGTAAATGGATCTGATCAGACGTGAAGGCAAGTCATGTACTATCATCCCAGATCCTCACCACCCACTTCGATAACAGAGCCTTATTCATATCCCATACGCACAACACTCCCAACCCACCCTCCATTGTTTGCCTTGCCACAGTCTCCCAATCCACCAAATAAATTCCTTTCCCCTCAATAGTAGATGCCCAAAAGAATCGCCTCATCAACCCCTCCAACAACCTACAAATTCCAACTTGTAGCACCCTAGTAGAAAAAAATGGTATCGCAAATAAGACATCCTTTACCATAACCAGCCTCCCTCCTCTCTATAAGCATGACACCGTCCAACCTGTTAGCTTCCTTTCCAACTTCTCAGCCACTGGTAATCAATCCCCCTACCTTAGTCTACCACTCACCAAAGGTAAACCTAGATTGTTAATAGGAAAGCCTTTATGCGTAGATCCTAGAATTTATTCATAGGCATGTATCTCCTCTATCGCCTGGTTAAATGGGACAAAAGCAGATTTTACCCCATTAACCCTCGGACCCAACAACTGTCCAAAAATGTCGAAAACCACCCTGACTGGCATTCATCCATCCATCCCTCGATAAAGAATGTATCATCAGCATACTGAAGAATTCAGGATTGAGAAATCTTCCCTGGAGTAACACAAAAAGAACCCCCATCTTCCGTCAACCCAGACATAACTGCTAAATCATCTATGGCTAGAACAAACATTATGGGGCCAAAGAGCAACCATGTTTCACCCCTCTCCGTGGCTGAAAGGAACCCCCCTCTAGTCTCCCATTCACCGGCACAGAAAAAGGTGATGTTGTGATGCACCTCTTCATCTAATCTATCCAAACATCTGGAAAACCCCTCCGTACCAAGGAAGCCCAGAAAAAACTCCAACTTATGCAGTCATACACCTTTACAAAGTCAACCTTCGATAGAAAACATGTACTCCCCATTCTCTTCCAATTCGCAACGAATTCAAATGCCATAACCACAGTGTTCAGAAAGTCGGCCTAGGCGGCCGCATATGCGGCCGCATATGCGTAGGCGCCCCCCCTACCGCACCGAGTATACTATACGCGGTCAATATGCGGGCCATGGAGTATATGCGGCCGAGTAATCCGCATATGCGGCCGCATATGTGGCCGCATATGTAATAGAGATGACTCTTCTCCATTACGGATGCAGCATGCTCCCTTTTAGGTTTGTCTTATTTATTGGTCATATGTTGTACAGTAAGAATGTTTTAATACTTTGGGCATAAAATTAGGTCGGTCATATGCATAGTACATAGTCATATGTTGTACAGTAACATAGGTTGGTCTTTTTATTAAAAAGAATGGTCATATGTTGTACAATAACACGTCTTTTTTATTTGCTATATGTTGTACATCAATACTATAACATATGTTGTACAATAACATATATATTTTTTAGTTGTTATATGTTGTACAGTAACTTATGTCTTTTTATGTGTCATATGTTGTACAGTAACAGTTGTACAATAACATATGCCTTTTTATTTGTTATATGTTGTACTGTAGCATGTCTTTTTATTTGTCATATGTTGTACATTAACATAAGTTATACTGTAACATATGCCCTTTTTATTTGTTATATGTTGTACATTAGCATGTGTCTTTTATTTGTCATATGATGTACAATAACATACAAATGTAGCTAATATATGGTATAGTTTATATATTATATTCTTGTTACCAAAAAATAAAATTTGGATATAATATTGCACAGATTTTATATTATTAATTTTTTAATTAATTTTAATTAAAATAATAGAAACCGCATAATCCGCATATACTTCCGCATATACTTCCGCCTACCCGCTTACTCGCTCCAGACCGCCTGACCGAACGAATACCGCATACCGACTTTCTGAACCTTGCATAACCAGCCCCATCAAACAATTGACAATTAGGGATAAACACGGTCTGGGATGGCAAGATTATCACATCGAATACTCCCTTGAGTCGATTAGCCAAAACCTTGGCCACAATGAGATAAACAGTATTGGAGAGTGCAATGGGCCTGAAATCCTCTACTAACCCCGCAGCCTCCTTCGGAAGTAAGAAAATCATGGATCTATTCATCCTCTCCATGTTCCAGTTCACGCCTCTGAATTTTGTAATACAATCCATGACTTCTTTATCAACTACATCACATAACTCTCTATAGAAGAAGACAAGTAGACCATCCACACCTATACAAACTTCGACATTGAGATCAAAGACTGCCTTATGCTCCTCCTTAGTAAAGTCTGTTGTAGGCACCTATGTCTGCCCTTGATGCAAAAAATATACTCCCCTTCTGAGATATCGATCTCTAGAAGACAACGATCTCTTATTGAACTCATGGAAATGTGAGACCACCGCCTCCGCAATCAATCCATCACCATGGATTCTCTCCTCCCCCACTAACAACTCATGTATTAGGTTCCTTCTTCTTCCACTTTCCATGGCATGAAAGAACCTTGTGTTTGCATCTCCTTTTCTGACTAGTTTTGCCTCGATTTTTGACCGCAACTGTACATCTTTTTTCGTATCTTCATTTTCCATAATCTTCTGCTACTCAGATTTGGCCGGCAACTCCACGTTATGATCCCACATAACTTCCACCTCTACTTTAGCACGCTTCTCATTCCACAATTGATTCAAATTCTTCTTATACTTTTTAAGCATCTCTCTCAGCCTCTGGATCTTCTACGCCACTAGGACAGAAATAAAGCATTGGGTCGAACTCTTCTTTGGTGTCAAGGTAATAGCTATGAATAGTCGTCGACTCCTCGGAAAGGGTAGAAGAATGGGACCTATTATGGGACATACAATGCATTCCAATTACAGACGTATGATCATTACGCTTCAATCGGGTTATTCTATTCCACCTCTTATAGAGAAAAGAACTTAAAGCAAAATACACAATAACATGGCGATACATTTATACGAAACTTCTACCCCGAGCACACGCAACGGAGCCGTAGACAGGAAATCCAATCCCTAGGTCCTCCTCCACTTCTTTAACACCCAAACTCTAAACTCAGACATCTTCCTCCCCTGATCGCCCAACTTCCCCAACCTCCATATTGTCGCCTTCATTTTCTATCATTTCCTCGAGAAGGAAAGAAGCACCCCATTCGGGACTTACTAGAGCCCTTCCCTAAAGGAAGTCATCGTGCATTACTCGCTCGTACTGCTGCCAAAATTTGCTTCTTTCTTTGAGAAGCCTGCTTCAAGCCTGCAACACCTGCACTTCCAAAGGATCCCACCCCCTCTCGCCTTTGAGCATTACATACGTACCAGCATCATCACTAGCCACAAAAGGCCGAAGGGCCCCAACATCACCAAAAAGGGGCCTCTCCAACAGGCCCCGACCACCGAAGATGACACTGAAACAACCAACAACAAAAACGGGGGGTTTCCTCCACCATGGCAATGCCTGGAGAGGCTCCAAAATCGGGCCCGACACAATGTACTGCAAAGACACCCAAATTAGAGAGCTCAGGTAGCGAAGAGGCCTCAACAAGTCCGCTCTTTGGATCCGAGAAAGACCTGAATACCTCTACTTCCAGAACCAAGTCATTACTCATCGTCAAACCTAGATAAGAACCCAAGTAAATGGGTACTAGCAGGATCAAGCCAATAACACCCTCGAACACGGTAACCGGGCCACTCCCACCTGCCAACCCGGTTGGTTCCCCGAACTGGCTACAATTCCCCTTCAAAAAAACACTTGCTTTGTTGGGGGATTAGGGAAACTCCCTCCTAGAATAGGAAACGATGCCATGCAACTTCCGGGTGAAACTGCCGCATCTCTCCATGAAACTTGCACAGACAGTTAAGGCTCCCTCGACTAGAGCTCCATCGACCTCTGTCCCTCCAGCAACCATAATAGGACCTCTTGTCACCTCCCCTCACTCGATTGCGGCCCCCAATCTGGCCACATACAATCTCCAGCTGCCAGGACTTCTTTCTTCAGCCTTTCCACTTCATCCTCCGAACGCACCACCGCCCCATCGATTGTAACCAAGGTGATCTTAAAACAAGTGTGTCCCACTCGGAACCACACCACCTCCGACAAGGCTCGAGGATCCCCCCTCATCAGCACCAAAACCTCCCATCACTCACCTAAGTGTAACCCAGATAAGAGCGCTTCATCGACTACTACTACTGACCACAAAGCATCACGAATGACCCCAAAACAACGACATCTCGCCGGTAGTCCTTTAACCTCCACCACCCACTTGGGATTCACCTCCATGGCTCCATCGCGCAGTCGTGACTTCCAATAGTTTACCCTCGAAGGAAACAAGCCCCCTTCCCCCCAGTTGGCCAAAAAGCCATCGACCTCCTTTCTCAACACAATGAACAAAAAGTAAAGAGTCTGAAATCTAGATTGCATCCTCCACGCACCCCGATGCTTGCCCCTTATCCAACACCTTTAGTACCACCAGCATGTCATCCCTTCTACCTTCCACAATAAGTACCTCATCGCTCAAATCATCCTGCTTCATCACCTCTACCCCTTTAATCCTTGCGCCTACATCATTCGTCTCCATCCGCTCCATGCTCAAGGTGCACTCTTTGTGAAGGTGGCCCTCCTTACAACAATGGAAATACACTAGAGCGCCAACCACGCAATAGGTTGTCTTATGCCCTTCCAACCGACATTTGAAGCCCCAGATGATCGACCCCTCTTACCCCCAATGAAGCTCTCTGAAGGTGGCCCTCCTTCACAGGGTTTCCTAGCCTCAATCGTGACTTCCCTGTCACATTCTCCATCCCACATGTGGTTGATCTTTGAAAAAATATATCGAGAGTCCGCGAGTTATTTGATATAAATATATATACTCAGTTTGTGTGCATTGGGTGTCGTATTATCCAAGATGAGCGTTCCATTGTCTAGTTTGAGGAGGAATGTTAAGAAAATTGTAACTAGAGCCAACTGTATGGGATGTGAGACTTGATTGAGTTGGAAAGTCTATATACAGAGCCCCATACCCCCATGTACTTGAGTTATTTGGGATGATCTCTAGTCTGTGGATCAACCACATGCAAACTCTACCTTTATCCCTTTTGGGATGAGAGAGGATGAGATAGAGGTCTATGGTCCTGCCCTTCAGATGTGTAGGGGATGGTCCCCCTACTTTATCTTGGTTGTCGTTGGTGAGTGGTAAACTACGACAATTATATTGGTTACCTATGATTGGGAAGATGGAGCAGACGTTGACAAGTTGGCATGTGTCCTATCCAAAGAGGTATGCATACTTTTGAAGGAGACTCTATCTTCTATCCTTATTTTTCATTGTCTGTGCGCCTTTTGTCCACTAGGGTTATAGAAAAGTTGGAGGCATTTACGGGATGTTTCTTCTACGCATCCTTCAGGGAGATGCAAGGTATGCTTTGGTAGGATGGAAGAACTTGATGCTTATGGAGGAGAATGGCGCCTAGGGATTTGAGACTGAAGGAGATGAATGGAGCTTTATTCGCAAAATAAGTGAATCGCATCTGGGACGATAGGCCTAACATGTTATCCATGATGATTCACTCAATTCATGGGATATATATAAACTTTCTATGGAGGATGGTGCTGTGAATTTGCCTTCCAACTTTTGAGAGGCATTTGCACTATTCTACCTCACGTATCCCTACTAGCAAAGCCTGTTCTAGGTAATGATTATATATTTCATTTTTGAACTGATGATAGTATGAGGCTGGGGGCACTTGGGATTCGTCTTCCCTAGCTTTTTTCTTTGGCATTTGATGCTTGTTGTATAGTGAGAGATTGTTGGGAGGATGGAGGTTCGCTTCCCTATTTTCATACTGCTTTGTCAAATCAGTGCTTTGCAAAGTTTCTACATCTTTTAGAGGTCTTGCTAGATTTTAGTGGCCTTACTAATACCGTGGAATCATGGGTTGATGTACACTTTACGATGTGAATGCATACATGACCTTCTATCGGGAGATGATCTTTGATATTGGAATCACTTCAGATCATTTCAGGGACATCTGGAGGTGGAAGGTCTCCCTACGTGTACGAATTTCCATCTGGTTATTGAGAAAGGATCTATTGATGACTGATGAGCAAACAATCATGTTTTTCCTAGGCACTGGCATCACATGCCAATGTTGCATGAGCCATGAGGACTTTGGGCATCTCTTTCGAGGGAGGTCTAGGTCATGATGCACGTATATTCGGTGTCAACCTCAAATTGAGTTGTGTTTTGGGGTCCATAGCAGGGATGGGACACAGGAGTAGCCCCACCAAGATTTAAGTGGTGAATATTTTATGATCTATGTGGCTCGCAAAAAATGGGTCCATATTTTGGGGAGAGATAATGTACATGGAGATTTATTTTAAGACATGCCAAAAGGCTTTGGACACTTAAGTTCTTGCAATTATTTTTTGTTCGAAATATGAATATATAGAAGTTTTTGGATGGATGTCTCATCGACGTTGTATCGTTTTTCCTTCCAAAAAAACTCACTGAAAGCACATGAAGAAGCAAACGTATGTTAGACTTACGAGCTACTAGGTGCAAATGAATTACATATTTTTGCGTTGGATCCAAAAAATGCTTTAGCTCAAGTCATTAAATGGCTACATTTTTTCATTGTTGCTAAATTTGATATTTGGTATTCAATTGGATATGTTTCTAACTAAAATATAAAAAATATCCGTGTGATCAATTAAATTTATTCAATTTTCTATTTCTTTAATGTTATTACATATATAAATTATGTTTCATATATATTCTTATATATGTATACATATACGGTTATTGGTTAACAAGATGAAAGTGCCAATTACATGTTCATCAAACATTGCGCTTCTTTAGGTAGCCACTTTAATGGTTTGGTGGTAGAGCAGTGTGCCTACTACCCAAAAGACCAGGATTTAAATCCCTCTCTGTATGAGTTGCATTAGGTAGCCAACAACCAACGTAAAAGATAGTTGGATCTTTCAACATAGATTTGAGCAAGAATCCTTGTAGCCAGACCTACTTAAAGTGGGAGAAGGCTTCACATTTTTTATTGTGCTTCTTAGTTTAGTTTAACTTAAAAATATTCTGAAAAATAAGAGGAAAATATTTTAAAAATAGATTTTTAAGTCAATCTACTAGTAGACTGAATAGAGCTATTTTAATTGTCACCCCCATTCCTCTCACACCACATAGTTGGACAGATTAGTTTTCCAATTATTGCAGCACTGCATTTTTCCTTCTACATCAGTTGTGAATACACGATGTAAAAAAATATAGTGGCATGAGGAAAGTTTGAAATTTAACACAATTCTTTAGATAACTATTGCTAATTAGTTAGTGAACACTTTAAAATATCATCCAATATGAGGTAAAACAATACGATGTATACCAATTCTCAAAGAAAAATAATGAAATATCCATACCTCTAGAACATGATCCATAGGACAGATAAAGGGCTGCATAGTCAATGAATTAGGGATTACACCAGGATGACCAAACCACAGTCTATCCAACCTGCACCACAGTGGTGGCATCACCTACAGAATAAAAAGAACAAAAAATTGGTCATGAGACCAAAATGTATGATAGTTCAATTTAAGCACTGTTTCTTGAAACAAGGCATGGCTAGAATTTGACGGATAATGAATGAGTGCTCTCTATATTCTAAAAAAGTAAAACCACGGTGGGAAACATGTCCAAGCCTTAATCTGATATGAGCATAAAAAATGTAACATAAAACCTTGGTCCTCCAGATTTTACTTTGTGAATCTTATCAAGTATAAGATAGATGTGTATACACGTCAGGACCGAAGAAAAACCTTTGTAGTTTTATGGGCCATATAAAATGAGCAAATCACGAAAGTCTTCTACGGTGAGAGACACTATGCTGAACGCGCAGTGCGAAGGATTTGCATGTGTCGTGTGTGTCTTTACACCACTAAAATGAAGTTGTAATCGGCTTTTGTTTTCCTGTTTTGATATATAATTTAGCACTTTCTCACTGATAAAAATTCTTAGATGTCATCCCTTGTTGGATATTCATCCTTTAGTTTTTTGGGGGAAAAACATATTCCACTACAAAAGTAAGATAGAAGTTAATGCATGGCTATACATATTAGGAAAAACTGTGTAAAAGAGTTTGATATCAAGTTTAAAATCAGGGAGTAGCATGTCCAAAAGAGCTTCACACCCCTTCAGCTGATTGATTCAGTTGGGACTGAAACCTTGACTGATGTAGAAGGGGAAAAAATAAAGCTCCCATAATGATATTTTCAGTTGTTTCCCGGTGAGATAATTGTTAAGACGGTGGTGTACGAGCAAAATTTATTACATGAAGACATTTTTTTAGTAATTTCATAGTAAATACAAGCTCATCATCTGTAGTAACATTCTTATTTAAGTATCAAGTTTGGTCTACTTTTCTTTCCATGTGGTTAAGAACTGGCATACCCTGCTTGGTTTTTAAGAAAAAAATGTGGGATGCACCCAGAATGGTGCCCACCCGTTCATATTACCATATCATAGACATGCCAAGATTTGAGTAGAGTCTTAGCACGGTGTAAAATGTTCTCAATATAAAACCTTTCTCACAGAAGACAACACTGCTACATGATAGCCATATAGGCCACACAACAACAATAGGTTTCATTTGATCCACCATAGGTCTGAACTATAGCGCAACTATTGTGAATCGTGAAAATACGCACAAAAGAGATCAATCAAGCAAGCACGGAGCTGCATGGATTTACAAGGTCCACCCGTAATTGGGCTACGTCCTTAGGCGGCAGCAATCGATTTTCAATATGTAGAGAAAGAAGAGTACATCAGATATTGAGAAGATGTAGAGATGGGATGGGGATGAGGATACAATATGTGGTGGTCCTAGGGCTCTTTTTATATTGCAACAAAAGAATATCAATTGTATTCAGCAATCCAACCCACCAACTCTCAGCCAATCAAGATTCAGGAGGCGAATCAGGCATCTCAGCTAATGGCCCAACAACTCTAAACCAATCAAGATTCAGGAGGTGGATCATGCATCTCAACAATCCATGCCAACAACTCTCAACCAATTAGGATTCAGGAGGCAGATCACGCATCTCAGCAATCTAACCCAACATCTCTTAGCCAATCAGAAGGTAGAACAGAGATCAAACACATCAACAATCCAACCCAACAAATGGTTAAGATTCAAGGTATATCAACTATCTCCATCTTGAATAGAATCCTCATATTGCAAAATGAACCATTGCTATACCATGAGTCGAATTCTCTAGTAGTAAATTTAACCATTGCTTGACTTCATAATGAGTTGAATTCTCTTATAGCAAAAATTAACCATTGCTTGAAATTCAAAATGTAGGATTCAAGGAATTATAAACAATATCTACCTGGAAATTCATCCTTAGAGAAGATTTGTCGAGATTCACCATGCCACCGCCAACCTCTCCTTAGGGTTACTGGCAATTGTCGACATTGAGCAAGTCCATACAATGATTGAACTTACTCCCATGAACTGCTTTGGTGAGCATATCGACTGGATTATTTGATGTGCCAACCTTCTTCACCTTATCTCCTCCCATCGACATCTGCAACGTATTCTAAATCTGAATATCCAACAACTGAAAACTCAGAATCACTTGTGTAGATGAGGCCAATGTCTGATGTTCCTCTCAGACTGCGGAAAATTCACTTGACGTCCTGCCAATGCTCCTTCCTTGGGTTGCCCATGAATATGCTAACAACGTTCACAATATAAGCGATTCAGGTCTTGTGCATACCATAGCATACATAAGAGCCCAACTGCGCTAGCATAGGGAACACATGACATGTGTTCCTTCTTTGCGTCTGAATGAGGTGCGAAAGAAATCGAGAGATGATTGTTCGCAGCAGATGGAGTACCTAGAGGCTTGGCTATAAACATCCCAAATCTCATTAGAATTTTCTCAATGTAGTTTTTCTGAGATAAGAAAAGCTTTCCTTCTGCACGATCTCTAATTATCTTCATCCCTAAAATCTTCGTTGCATCAAGGCCCTTCATGTCAAACTCTAAACTAAGGAGCTTCTTCAGATCATCTATGGCACTCTTCTACTTGGCAACAATCAACAAGCCGTCGACGTACAATAACATATAGAATAAGGAGCCATCCTCCACCTTTTTATGGTAAACACAATAATCATATGGGTTCCTGTTGAACCGATGATCATTCATAAAACTGTCAAATTTCTTATACCACTACCTGGGAGATTGCTTAAGCTCATATAAGGACTTCTTGAATCTGCACACATGGTCTTCCTTGCCCTGAGATGTGAATCCCTCTATTTGGCTCATGAGAATGTCTTCTTTGAGTTCACCATGAAAGAAAGGTGTTGTCACATCAAACGACTCCGGCTCCAAGTCTCTATGTGCTACAAGAGCTAGCAGCGCCCTGATGGATGTATGTCTTATAATGGGAGAGAATATCTCGTTCTAATCCATACCTTCCTTCTGACTATAACCCTTCACAACTAGGCGTGCCTTGTATATAATTCCTTCACTGCCTATGATTCCTGTCTTATTCTTAAAGACTCGTTTACATCCAATGACTTTCCTCCATTTTGGCAACTTGTCAAGTTCCCACATCTGATTTGTCAAGTTCCCACATCTGATTCTTGTGAAGAGACTCGATCTCCTCATCCATAGTAACAATTCACTGCCCAGATCTGCCCCTACTATAACCTCCTTATAAGTAGAAGGTGAAGACCCTGCAAATGTTCTCGCTAAGAGTGTCGTATTGCTATAGTCAAACGATCAAGGATTGATAAAAAAAGATCACTTAATTAATGTTAATCAATTTAATTCAAAGTGGTCAAAATTTTATTGTACTTGGACAAGCCCAAGGTCGATCATAGGGAGGCAACTGTCTTATTAGATTAATTTTCAGATAATTAAGTGGTTAGGTATTCGAAGGATTTTTTTAGATTTTTTATGTAATTAAATGATGAAATGCGATTCCAACAAAGTTCAAGGGTTAAAACACAAGTTTCCGATAGATTTAAGTTCAAAAATCATGAAACTTGGCCCGAATGTGAATTAATGCAAATATAATCTACTATAATTTTTTGTATTTTTTGATGCAAAATGAATTTTTAATGAATTAATGAATGACATTAGAGCGAATTAAATATCAAACACGCATGTTTCTAAGAATCAAAATTGCCATAGATAGATATAAATAAGATGGATTCAGAGGAATTTAAATTGCCTAAAAATGGTTTTTGATTAATTAATTAAAATTAAATTACACAAATCACAAAGTAATTTATTCAGAGAAAACTATGGACGAAAATGACTTAATTTTTGGGCATGTGATATAGAACAATTCAAGCTAGATAATGTGATTTTTGGTGAATTTTTAGAGAACAAAATAATTTAATATGAATTAAATATTTGAAATTGGGTAAAATATAGAATTTACACCAAAGGAATTATGGTAAAAGTATACAAGCTCACTAAAATACAAAAAAATAACACAAGGCAGGGAATTAAATGAAATATCACATGTAATTTTTTAGAATTAGAATATGATGCAAAAAATAAGTTCAAACAAATACTCAAAGATAGGGGTATCGGTGCAAAACGTGGAATACAAATTCAACAACAAAAAGTTATGTCCAAGGGCACTTATTTAATTACCCATTAAAAGAGGATCCAACCACGACTATCCCATGGTTGTGTCGTGCATGTGAGGGGCATTAGTCCCCTAGTTTCTTGTCAATCCCAGGGAGGCGATGGAGTTTGTTGTGGCGCGTAGGGTGGTATTGCAGCTGATCGTGGGGAAGGTGCAGGGCGGAGGGACAGGGATGATGCAGTGCAAGGAATTCAGTGCGGTGGGGTACATTGGGGTTCTGGAACGGCGGAGCATGAGCTTCGACTGGGAGATGTACGAGTTCAAAGGTCGGAGGTGCTGGAGCTGCACCCAACGCTCGTTGATCTCCTCCCACGCGGCAGCAGCTGAAGGGGCAGCGCACAACGGAGATGTACGACATGATATCTGCGTGTAGGGGTTGTCGTGGAGAAGCTGATGTTTGAAGTTGGCATGAACCGCATCTAGAGGAGGTGATGTTGTAGTTATGGGGCCTTGATTTTTCGTTCAGCCGCTCAACGGATATCCAAGCTTCGAGATCTTTCACGTGGTGGTTCTACTCCGAAGGCGGTACAGAGCTACTCGAAGGACATAGGTTGTTGATATGCAATCGACCCTTCGCACAATACTCCCTTGTTGTACTCTGATGTGCGAACGGAGAAGGGTGCTCGTGGGAGGGGACTTCGCCTGCAAGTCACGTCTGGATGATCTCGGAGAAGATGATTCATGTCAGAATCACGAGTGTGAGGATCTAATCCTCTACTCAATGATGGTGTGCTACTTCGATTTGGGCACTGCAAGATGATCCTCTTCTGGAGATATGCTCGAATGAAAAGGCCGATGAATGTCGGTTCCTTCACCTCTTGCTACTATGATTGATGCTGGAGGAGAAGATCGTTGTTCTGCCTTGATTAAAGATTAAGGAGCTTGTGGGTCAAGAGTATGATGCGATGGACAGATGGGAAAGGGGTCAATGTGCGACACCAACCTACAAGAAAATTTCAGACTCGATACGAAGATCTCGACCGGATGTTTCAGAAAGGAGAATGAGGTCCAGGCGAACGCGGAGGATATAGACCAATTGGTTTGAGGTATGAATAGATAGATCGGAGCCGAGAGGATCAAGAGATGATGGCGGAATCATGGTTGGATTTTAGTTTGGGTTTCACAACAGGAAGAAGAAGGAAAATAAAAGACGAGTTGAAGTGCAATTAAAGAAGAAATGGAGAAGGAGGAAAGGAAATGAAGAGGGTAATGGAGTTACTTGGTCTTCTCGAGGTTGGTTGGAGCTGCTACGCTGCTCCGATTGTCACCTCAATCTATGCCGGCGTGAGGCGTGAGAGGCTCAGCATCTTCTTGGAAAGATGCAACAAGGTGTGGACACCACCTTGGATCTAATCGGAGGCTCGTCTTCGCTCAAGGTCGACCTCGTCGAGCTGTCACCTGGATGGGAGGACGAGCTGGAGTCTCTCCTATCGGAAGGTGGATGGGTTCAACAAGTGTGGAGAAAGGAGGTTTTGTTGAGGAGTGGTTGGAGCTCAGCAAAGAGGGCGACGAAGTGGTGATGTGGGTGGAGAGGAGACGTGGGATGCTCAGTCGCAGGCTGTCAAGGGAGATGGTGTACGGAGGCGTTCAGGGTCGTGGAGGAAGGGCAGAGGAATCAACTATGTCTTGCGGAAGGATGAATACGGGTCCTGGGCTGTTGGATTGGCCCAGGACTGGATGGACGTGAGCATGCCACATCCTTCAAAAAATGAGGAAAGGAGACAACACCCTTCCTCATTTTAAGGGTGACGCCCACCATAAAATTGGAGAGGTAATTTCTCTCTCCAATCTCCTTTAATATAATCTTATTACATCTTTGTTCATAGAATTATTTATCAACAATATATGACTAAATAATTTGTAAATAATTTGTGACAATTGCAAATAGATCATTAATATTTATGAATAATATTCATCCATTCAAGACTAAATGTAAAATCATATTTGCATTCATTGTTTAATGTGAATCCAATTCACATTAAAATTTAAATTATGAGTCCTATTCACAATTATCTCTTTATGATATTGTGGATCATATTAACATTATCAATAATTATTGTGGATACTATCATCCACATTAATTTCATCTACGATAATTAAATCTATTTTAGTTATCTAAAATGTCTCTCTATACATTTTTAAACAATGTGAATCATATCCACATTACTTATGATAATTAAATTCAATTTAGTTATCATTATTTCTCTTAATTTTCCAATGGTCAGATATAGTCTTTAATGGAATAATTCTTGAACTCTTTCAAGAATAGTGTGCCTTCTCCCCAAATACTTAGAGATAAAGACATGGAGATTGTATATTCCATACATAATGACTTGGATAGTGAGATCTAATCTCATATCCATCTCTATAAGACCTCTCGGAGATGTCTGATCAAGTCAGACATAATATGAAATCTTCTCATTGCATTAAATTCATATTCAGATCAATGTCCAATGTTTGGACCAAGATTGGATAACTAATTTACTTAGTGGGGTTATTAGAATCCAAACATGTTTCATTACTCCCTCGGATTGGAAGTGTCTTGATTATACATTCGATAAAGATTGCATCACCCTCAAGTATTCCCAATACCCGTACGTCATGCATATTGGAAGACTATGATTGAACTCAAAATTATGAACTTATTTGAATTGTCTCCTTCAAGGTTTTATCATTAAGTTTCTCATTCGATCATTGGGAGTTGGTACTGATCATATGCTTTCCAAAAGCATATATCATACCTTCACATCCTATCAAGTTTCCAAAATAAGACGAACAACGTTGGAATTTGATTTATCCCAACTATTTTGGTGGTGACAGTTATGATATCTTTATCGATTACTACGTGTGTGTGCGCTTCCTCCTCCACAGAGATCATCTTCTACTATGGCGTTGGCATCCTGAGGATCTCAAGCCAATACTTCGCAACCTCGTCGTACCCCTCAGGTACCGAATCTAGTGTTGATTATCCTTGTCTCGAGATACTCCTAGACATCAATGACTATACGTACATAGGCAATACGTGATGGATTACATGGTCATGTACTTTTACATGACATGGGAGAATTAGTGCGAGTTGGGTCAGCGATGTTGTACGAGAAACAACAAGGAAAGGGGGCGATACAGATCCAACACGGAACTCTTGGTTCTGAACTCATGCCCAAGTAACTTCTTGTATTGCATTAATATACATGTTGTCATTTATTCTTGTGAATATCATGCATCTTTACTTGTCGTAAGTCTATAATTAATTCTTTATTTCACTAGAACCTTGCACATGAAAGTTATTTCTATGAACGAAACATTATCCCATTGATCATTATCTACAGTTTAGAATCAAATATCTCATCTATAATGCCCTTCATTGTCTTCCATGAACAAAGATGTGTTATAAGAGTGGTTAACTTAGCTAATTTGTTTTTATTTCCTATACCTATCGATCAGCAATCAACATTAACAATGTTATGTCTGATATAGTCGATACGTGTGATATAAGGATCCAGATGATTGATATGTATGATATAAGTGTATATTTGTAAGTTATTTACTATTTTAAGAACTTGGATGAACTCCATTTCTAATATCTGTGAGTTAGCGATCGGTATTAATCACGATATGACAAGTATAACCAATATGGGTGATATAAGAGGTATAGATGAGTGATATGTGTGATATAAATATGTATTTGTAAGCTATATATTGTTCTAATAACTTGGTTGATCTTAGTTTATAACAAATGGCAAAAATGGCTTTTTTGAGCCATTTTCAAGATTTCCACCAAAATCATCAAAAATTCCTGAAATTTCACTAAAATTTCCATTTCGGAAAGATTGAAACGAAATCAAAATCGAGAATTCGAACCTTGATTATTATATCTAAGATTTTTTGAATCATATGTAAGTTATTTTGACATAACAAAAGCTTGGACAGATAATTGGTGATCTCTTTGCAGGGGTGATATGCTCCATTTGCAAAATATGGCTATTAAGCTTGCCCCATTCATCCTCTAGATACAAGCAAAATTAGAGTATATTCGATTAAGTAAAAAATGTTGAATTGTTTGATTGGAGTATGTTATTACACAATATACTTTTAATTAGTATGTAAATTTGTTTCCATATTCATACAAAGGGAAAGAAAAAGTTGAAAGCCATAAACGAAATGATCTTGTTTATTTGTGGTTTAATTACAATCATAAGGAAGTACCGACAACATCAATCAAGGGACCTGCTATCTTCGAAAGATCATGCTCAATTGAATGGATTGGTGCCGAGCAAGCTCAAGATGATAAGATTTTTCATGATTCAAGATTAACTTGGTTAGGTGTTGATGATATTTCAAAGAAAGAAGAAACCTTAGAGGTGAAAGTAGCATGAGAACTTTTGAGAAAATCTCAAGTGTAGTAATGGTACTCCAAGAAGAGGAGTTTAAAAATAAAGAAATAGAGGAAATAAAGAGTATGATTATGCTTATATGGATTATTATTATTATTGGCAATTGTTTTTATGTTAAGCATGTTTCCATTATTTACGATGTGACGTATTTGGTTTGAACATTTTGATGTCTTAATGCTGCAAGCATTTTGTTTTCAACTTTTTTATCATCAATTATTCTTCCCTTGTAGTCACGATTTGGTGATTCTTATTAACCTTATATTGTCATCATTATTATTAACATAAAAATATAATCTGATATCCCTTTTAATTAGAATTTTAAGTGATTATAATATATAAATTTATATGAATATGCTTCTTAAAAAAATATGTTTTTAAAATATAAAACTGAATGATCCCGGCTAGTCACCCAAATATTGCTTATTCTATATTCAGGGACTCTACCAACTGAATATTGAATATCGACTTATACAACACTGCTCTTCATTTTGAAAAAGATACTATCTTGAAATCTTTAATCATGGGATAGCTCAATCTTTTGATGGCATGAGGCTGTGTCACTGAACATCTTGGAAATGTAGTGAGAAAGGTACTAACATTCTCAACGGAACAAGTCCTTCATGACCAAGAATAGGGAGCATGGAACGGACTACTACAAACATTGAATGCTCCAAAGAAGACATGACAAGAGCTTCAACGAGGATGGATGCACACCCTCGCTAAGGGAACATTTTACCAGGGGCTCCTACCTTTGAGTCATGCATGCTCACATAGTCCAAAAGATGACATGCTTCATTTAAATTGTCGAAAACAACGAGAGAGAGGAAGTCAGATAGATGATAAAATCAAGAAGGCTCAAATCTTGGGAGTTGAATTAGTTCATTCTGGCATATCACGAAGAAAACAAAAGCTCCAAATAATAGTGATGCTGAGTATTTCAATAGATGGAGGCGTAAAATATAGTTAACATAGCAATTGACTGTGCAGGTTCAGGCTACCTTCTATTCTCTCAACGTACCATGCGCTTTAAATGATTATTACCACGATCTCAGTTCAATTTTTTTCTATATACAGGGAAGGTAAAAAAAATCAGAAGCAGGTACAACTTACCAATGTTCTGTTCAGCAATGAGGCGATGGCAAATGCTGTTCTTATTTGCTTCAACTGAAAGATTCAATATGAGATCATTAATATTGAGTAGTCGGCATATAAACTTTGTTTGCAATTCAGAATGAAGTACCCAGTACTTGGTAGTTGACCAACGAGAAGTGGCTTTCAACAGTATGAGGTCCTTCCACTAACAAGCGTGCAGGTATTCTAGGTTTAAAAGCCAAGAATCCCCCTGATTTTATGTATGGCGGTAACTAATTAGCAATGTCTGACAATTGAAAATCTCAGAAATTTCAAAAGGTTTGTAGTTACAGAAAATCATGTGGTTTATAAAAGGAACTATAATATTGTCAGTAAAAAATCACCAACCTGACAACCACATTAGACTTCTACATTACCTAAATTATGCTGTCTTCACTAATAAAGAAAGAAAGAAGTGCAACCAAGAGTAGCATCTATTATGAGAAAAAAGAGACGCTCAAACAAAAAGTAGTTTAGATAATATGAAAGATATATTCCGGGAGTTAATATAATTATTGCATTTGTTCATCACCAATTAACTACTACTAAGACATTTATTAAAAAAATAGCATCCCATTGCGGTGATAAATTGATGCTCAGAGGCTGAAAATCTGAAATGACAATTTCAAATACTTATTAATTATAACCTGGAGATTGAAAATACTCCGGTGGGTCATAAAAAAGCAATGCTTCACGTAGTCGATGGCGTTTTCCATCAGAACCACCATACTGAAAGGTGGCATGCACTGCATATGCTTCCAGATAAAGTTGCTGAGGCATTTTCTGTTATTGCTCAAAAATATTGAAAAAGGGCATAACCACTTAATGCAAAAAATTATCATGTGAACTTCAGAACTTCTCATGGGAAATAACTACCTGAACAAAGAATGTATGCCCACTGCAAAATATGCTAGTTGGCAATAGACCAAGTTTAACGCTGTGATTATAAGCATATACCAAGCTGCCATCACCTCCAGTTGGATGGCCTAAACCTTCTCTTAACATCTTATTGAATGCATCTTGATCCCACAACTTATCATCATCTATAAGTGATCTGTACCATTCCTTCGCAAACTTGAGCGCAGGCTTTGTGGGTCGCCAATGGAAAATTCCAATATTATAGGAATTATGAACTGCAAAAAATGAAAAATAAGATTTCATTTGTCTCAGAAAATGATGATACTAGAAATTTTAAACTTAGCAAATAGTCATTGACTTGGAGGACAGCAAATGGAGGTACTCATCTAGATAGCTTGACAATAAGTGGAGCTAAGACATAGTTGACTGAACAAATGCTTATCTTTAATTTTTATAAAATATTTTATCATATGTTTAGGGGTTCTATCCCCTAACATCTGCATGATTTTTAAGGAAAAAGAGGGAGTCCATGCAGTGACGTCTAGGTCCTCACTTCATGGAATTAGAACGACCAGGAATGCCATCAAATAATACTGCAAATTATATTTATCAAGTCAAATTGAAACAAATATATCAGACATAACATATTTTTTTCTATAGGACTAGTAGAAAAGCAATGAAAATAAGTATTTTAATAGTTCAATGTGCTAACCCTCCAAGGTCAGGTGGAAAAACCATGGATACACATCCCTAGACCTCTCTAGAAGCTAGAATTTTGTCTTTTGTATCTGTTGGGAAAAACAAACGAGTTGTTTATTATTTGAAACCCTAGGCTTCTTATATAGAGGAGACCTATGGGTAAATTACACAGGAGAACAGAACATAAAGAAAAATAAGGAAGTGGTACAGAAATAAGAAATATTTCTACACTCCCCCTCAAGATGGAGCATAGATGTCGATTATGCTCAGCTTGGATGAACATTTCCGGAACAGTCCTCTGAGCAACGACTTGGTGAAGATATCAGCAGTTTGATCTCCTGAACTGATATGACTGGTGGCAATCAAGTCCTTCTGGATCATATCCGTTGTATAATGCCAGTCTACTTCAATGTGTGTAGTTCTTTCATGAAATGCAAGATTGTTTGCAATAAAAAGGGCAGCTTGGTTGTTACATTGTAACTACATAGGAAGAGGTACATCGATATGCAAATCTACTAGCATTGCTCGAACCCACATCATTTATGTGCTTGCTTGCACCATAGCCCTATATTCATATTCGGCACTTGACCTAACAGCAACGATTTTTTCTTGCTCTTCCAAGAAACAAAAGAACTATCAACGAAGATAGCAAAGCCCAAAGTTGACTTTCTATCTTTAGGACACCATGCATAATCTGTATATACACATGAAGAAAAGAGAGATTGGATCCTTTTCTGAATAGAAATACGGTATCTGGAGAAGACTTTAGGTACCTTAATATCATATATATATATATATATAGCGTCCATGTGTACCTATCTGGGTTGCTCCATAATCTGACTCACCCGACTTACTGCAAAAGAGATGTCAGGTCTAATGATAGTAACATACAAGAGTTTTCCCACAAACTCTTTGTATCTCCTCCAGTCAACCTCACATGCATCATCATCATATAATCTCATGTCGGGATACAAAGGAGTGGTGAAGGGTCAACACCCACTCATGCATGTCTCAACTAGTATATCCGTAACATACATCAATTGGGTCATCACAAGACCCTCCTGGCAAACTTTAACCCTAAGAAATACCTTAGGTTGTCAAGATCTTTGGTAACCAACTATCGACCCAAGAATTCCTTTGCCTTCTCTATCCCCTGCACATCATCACAATTTTTCTCGGCTTTTCAAACATTCATTTTATCATTTTTCTGAAACATTTTTTAAGCCCGTTTCATTCATCATTTTTTTCAGCTTTTCATATTTTTTCGGCTATTTTCTTTTCTCTCTTTTTTTAATAGTCGTCGCACACATTTTTTTAAATCATTTTTTTAAAGTCGTTCAATCTTTCCTTCCTTTTTTTACAGCTTTTGTGACATTTCTCTCTCTTTTGGAATTGCATACGATTTTTGTATGTACGCGCCTTTTTCCTTTTGATTTTTTTAATAAAGAATCTTGGCTCGATTGGGCATACAAAACTGTGGCCCCTCTCTTCCTCACTTTCTTTCCCTCTTTTTAAAGAGTGACCTTTAGGCCCAAAATACAAAGTAGCTAAATCGGGCCTATAAAGGAAAATAACAAATCGCTTCTATTTAGGGTTCCCTTCATGGGAACCCCTTTCTTCCCATGCCTTGCACCGCTGATGAGAGCCCTTGTTTTCTATTGTCGTCATCGCCAATACGAGATCTAAAGGTGCCTGTTGGAGAGCATCGCATGTAGCTTACCGCCATGGTGGCCTTGGCCTTGTTGCGCCTAGAGCGTCGCCGATGGGGGGATCCTTATGATCTGGAGAAGGTTGCGTCGTTGGTCTTTGCGTGAAGAGGATACCCTGCATGAGCATCGATATGGCGGAGGGATCGCTGGAGAAGGCCCGCTGGAGGTCATGGCGGCCTCCTTCGCGAGCGAGATCGCCGCCAATAGCGGTCGTTACTACCTGGAGGGTTGCGCGGCGGGAGGAAGGGACTTCCCGATCGCAGTCGATGGAGATGTTAAAATGGAGAGTCACGTGCGGCCAGCGCGTGCGGTTTGGGCAATGGGTCCCTGCCTAGGATTTTGGGGGATGACTTCTTCGTCACGTCAGCGTCAAATTAGAGATAGAGCGGTGATGGGTCTGTTAGTTGTGAGATCTGCGCCGCTATCGATGAAGGAGGAAGGTGATGAATCCACATTTCATCATCTTTATTCTATCATTTTGGCATCAAAACCCCTAGCAAATGCATGTAAATACCCTTAATCTGTGCATCTTAGCATCCATGCATGTGTATGTAAACAGTGTATAAAATACTGTAATTAAAGCCAAAATTATAGAATAAATAAAAGAAAAGAAAAAGAATAAAATATTGTAAATATTTTATGACCCAAACCCCTGAGACCTAGGCATCTAGGTCGACAAGGAATAAAGTAGGGGGAGATAAGGGCCAGAATACAAAGTTTTTCTATTCATTCTTTATTCATTTTGGGACCTATTTTTGGTTCCACTTTTTACACCTCAAATAAAGAAACTTTGTACATGTAAGTTGCAGAAAATTAAATAAAGAAAAATACAAAATTGATTTCATTCAAAGATCATGTACAGATAAAAAGTTATGGTTTGAATAAGATTCCAGAACTCCAACTTCCCAGACCCGTATCTTGCAAATAAAAATTTGAAATTACCAAGCTCATCTTTAATTGTATATAGCGTAAAATAATCTATTTAATGGAGGTGGTTTCGTATTTTTCGGAGTTACGGTTTGAAAGTTGAGTTTTGGACCCTACTTGTACACTTGTACAGATTAAAATATTCAATTTATTATTTATTCATTATTTTTGTAATTTTACATTTTTATAATTTTGTAAATATTATTTATAGTATATATGTGCATTAAAACCAGAATAAAAACCTAAATAAAACTCAAAATAAAATACTTATATATATCATATACACAGGTATAATACCTATCTACATACCTATACAATTTATACTTATATTTTATTAAGTATACAAAACATATCATAAAAATAAAATGAAAATATTTTTAAGTGTATAAAAGTATTCTATAATTTTATAAAATAATAAACAAAATTAAATAAATTAAAAACACAAAATAAAAATAAATTAATAAAATATGTAGGTAAAGATACCTATAAAGGACATAATAGGTAACTTATAAAATTATACCTCATAAAAATAATTAAAAATCACTATAAAATACTTTATAAAATAATAAACATTTTTTATTTAATAACCAAAATTTAATTCGTTCATTTTCCATTTTTAATTGAATTAACAAATCATTTTTTTGGGGTTTTTCCTGGTTGGTCCACGTGGACCAACGAGGGGGCGGTCTTCGTTGACCCAAGTCAACTGTCTGCCTTCCACCCCTGCAGCCTGTCAGACCTTGGTTTTCGCCCATTTTTGTCGATTTTTCCAGGCCGCTCCTTGCATTTTTTTGTGTCACGCTCTTCACAACTTTTGACCCTCGATCTTTGGTCTATCATGCCCAGTGTTTAGCTCAAGGATTGGAGCATCGTGTCGCCCGATAGACCTCGATCTTTGGTGTGCAGA
The DNA here is from genome assembly GCA_037367405.1 of Ottelia alismoides. Taxonomy (NCBI): domain Eukaryota; kingdom Viridiplantae; phylum Streptophyta; class Magnoliopsida; order Alismatales; family Hydrocharitaceae; genus Ottelia; species Ottelia alismoides. The sequence goes on along the minus strand of JAZKJV010009390.1, from coordinate 260,880 downwards.
GCCGCAGAGTCAAACCCAATATAACGCACACCCGACTTCCATTCAAAGTTTGAACCCCTCACTCCATAAGTTTAGCAACCCTTTCGATCCTTGAACCTCCGGGAAGGTGACAGCTTCTTGTTGAGGTCTTCAGGAGGATCGAGCGTCGCCTGAGGTGGCTCCACGACCTCCTCCTTCGTCGGCGTCGAGGCACCCCCTTCCCTCCGGTCTTCCGTTGAGGTAGCCCTATTCTCCATTTGTTTCGTTTGCATTTTACTTGCCATATCCTTAGGATCAATAGCCCTCTCGAAATTTCGCGTTTCACCTACTCAATCACCCAATCCGACCTCCTCGACGGAGCGCTCCTCCGGCCGAGCTCCGCCACTCGTCGTCACGCCACCGCATCCACTCCGCGGGACCCAGGCATTTTGCCCTGGGTCCTCTCACCTTGTTTTGCAGGTGCTTGGACTTTATCGCACGCCTGGGGGTCATTTTGACCCTCGCCGGAGACGCAAGAAGCCTCCCAGCTCTGTCGACGTCCCCAGCGAGCCTCGGCCACCGCCGAGGTGTTTTGGATCTCCTAGCACATAGAGGAAGCTCCCAGGAGGGTGCAGCCTCATTTTGAAGCTCAGAAGCCACCGGAGCACGGAGATCCAGCCCGGGGAAGTTCGCCTCGCCGACGTTCTTCCCCGTTCTTCCTCCGCGCTTCGCCACCGTTGGATCGGGCTGCCTCTCCAGATCGCACATCGACCGTCGGATCGTCAACGCCCCTCCACCGTTAGATCTCGATCTGAGATCTAATCTCAGACGTCGAAGCGAAGCGTCATCGGCCGTCAGATCATCACCACGTGTCAAGTGAATCAACCACGGCCGTTGGATCACGCGCTTATGGGTATTTTGCACTATTCACCCCGCGCATTTTTGTATTTCTATTTAGTCCTCAAACATTTGTCTGCAGTTTAAAAAGTTTTGTAATAATTATAACTAGGCCCCCGAACTTTCAGTATTTGCAATCAGGTCCAAGCCACGTCACCTCACGTGACCAGTTCACGTGAAGTGAGGGCATTTTGCACAGGACCCCTTCAGGGTTTTAGTATTTCGTCTAGGTCCAATAACTTTTGTATTATGTGTAAAAGTTTTGGAATATTTGCATGCGAGCCCCTGGGATTTTTAGATATTACGTTTATACCCTTCCCAGGCACGTGCTAGTCACGCACCCTGGTGGGTAATTTGCAGGATAACCCTTGCGGGTCTTGATATCTGTATTTGGTCATTTAAATGCAATATTCAGTATTAAACTTTTTGTGAAACTTGCACTTTGGCCCCTGGATGTTTACTTATTTGCACTTATGCCATTGTCAGTAGTGTAGTTTCTTGATGTTGTCTTTATTTAATTAGAGCCTCATTTTAACTCGAAAAATTCTCAAAAAAATAGCATAGGCTCCTGTTTACTTGCACTTTCACGTATATTTTTGCATTGCATTTTTATTGCATTTTCATATTTATTAAAAATCAAAAACATGCATTTTTCCTACTGTTTGCATTAGAAAATCCATAAAAATTGTAAAAACATTTTGAAAAATTCCAAAAAAAATTATATTTTGTTTATCTTATCATATTTTAGTGTCGGTCTAAAATTCACTAAAAAATTCAAAACAAAAACCTTAAAAATTAGAAAACACTTAAAAACTTCATAAAAATCTAAAAAATCAAAGAAAATCCTAAAAATGCAAACTCAGTTTCTGTAGTTTCTCTATTTTATTCTCTTTATTTTAAAATTAATTTGGGAAAATTTTGTTACTGTTTAGTATTTTTCATTCCCATTTTCATTTCGGCCAGCAGTTAATTCATTGTTTTCCTTTATTTTGATATTTAAAAATACCAAAAATATTCTGAAAAATCCAAAAAAATTATAAAAACAATATAAAATCATAAAAAGACCAAAAACATTTCTTTTCCTGATTTTTGAGCATTTTTCCCCTATTTTTATAAATACTCATTCCTCTTTTTCCGTATATTGTATATATACCCTATTATTGAAAAAGAAAATACAAAAATATAAATACAAAAAGAAAATATAAAATCAGAAAATCAAAAACCAAAATACAAAATTAAAAATTAAAAATTAAAAAAAAATAAAAATTAAAAACCCACAAAAACATTTGCATTTTTTTGTAGACACTCAATCACATCACTCATTTTGTGCATCATAGCTTGATCTATCCTGCCTTGCTCCCTGTGTTCGAACTCTCTACATACTTGCACTTATACATCTTTTATGTAGAGTTAAAAATAAATTTGACTCCACTTTATTTTTCATTGCTTGATAGTTATATTGTGGGTTCATTGTTGATTAAGTTCGGATCTTGAGTGGTCAACACACCGACTGTTGATTCGCCTTGTGAATCAATACGACCGCTCTCAATTCCGTGCTTATCAGAAGGCCGCACCACCCCTGATGTCGTTGGGAGATGCTCGCGCTAGAAACGCGTACGAGGAGAGGCAACTCCGCATTATCCTTTTATTCTCGATGATGTGTCGTCGCCTTCTGGAGGTTCTTCCTAAAACTACGAGCACTTCCAAAGAACGGGATGTAGTGGGCTAGGCGTTTACACATGAGAAAACTAGGGTTCAGAAAAAATCTTAGAAACTGGAACTTGTTCTGATTGTCAATCATCAAATCTTTAAGAACAAGAACTCCAAAAACAAACGAATCTCGACTAAAATTACAAAACTTAAAAAAACCTCGAGAATCGACCCGCTCTGATACTATGTTAGAAAATAAACATGCGAAAGTGAAACATGGAAAAAGAATAAAGATTGAACGGCTTTAAAATTTGATTTCAAAAATATGTATATGATGTCTATTAAAAAAAGAGAGAAAAGAAAATAGTCGAAAAAATATTAAAAGTCGAAAAAAATGATGAATGAAACGGCTTTAAAAAATGTTTCAAAAAAATGATAAAATGAATATTTGAAAAGCTGAGAAAAATTGTGATCGGCTTATTGATCTTTTGTTCTCCCCAATTTCTTGTCTTCTCCCAACATAGTCGATGTCATGTATTCCGACTAGTATGGAAGAAAGGGGGAGTATTGTGTAAAGTCATTGGTCTATTCCAGATTCAGATGTCAGATTCTAGACCAACCGGATTCTTCAGATTCTACAGTTCAGATGTTCAGACTTGATGTCAGATATTTCCGAGTCTTCAGCTTCGGACACGCACATGTATGCGGTCTTCTTTTACAGATGTGCACATGCGTGCCATCATTTGTTCGTGGTCCCCATCATCTTTTATTGTTTCGACCAGAGTATTCATGTGAGCCATCGGGACTCCAGAGTATGGGACTAATTATGAGTTGTCGTCCATGCAGTTTCTTACCTTTATACAGTACAACAATAAGGAGCACATTCTGGTAGAGCCAAGGCTGACGGATAAGGCTAGGAACAATGCTTCGTGGAAGCAAGATGACGTGTATTTGCGTATTTGGCTCTCTAAGACCCTCACCATAGAGATAGCCAATGATATTATGAATCAGTCAACCGCTAAGGCGATGTAGGATATTATATCATCCACTTATGCCCAAATGAAGAACGAGGCCACGATTCTTCAGCTTCAGTTCAACATATACATGGCTAAGCAGAATGGCCGACCACTGCACATGTTCTACTCCTCACTTCGGTCGCGGATTCGCGAGGCGACGGGGGAGCCTGGGGCTCGAGAGGGCTGAGGGCCATGCAGCGACAACAACGGAATCGTTGGGAGGGACTCAGGGAGGGGGAGGAGCTCGGGGAGGGAGGGGCGACGCCGAGAGGGGTTGGAGGAGGCTGTAGTTCTCGAATGGGAGGAGGTATGTGGGGATATGGCCGAACAGGAGGTTAGGGCTTTGAAAAGAGGGGGCGGGCCAGGACGGGCCTGGCTTCGGGCCTTAAACCGGACCGGTCCGTGGGCTCCGGGTTCGGATACGCTCAAGCCTGAGCCCAACCCCATTTGATAAATGCGCTAAAATGGCGGTCCAAAGCCTATCTATTTAGAAAGCGGGCTTGGGCTTGGGTCGGGCTTGAGCGGGCCGGGCAACAGGCTGGGTCGGGCTAGCCCTGGCCCATGCTCCACCCTAATTACGACATTCATATGGCATATAGGAACTCCATGACGATTGGATTTTTCTTGGTTGCGCTCGATCCAAAGTATGATGCAGCATGAGCACGGCTCAACACTAGGGCGACCATACCTCCCATGGAGGAGGCCTACAGTCATCTCAACATGCTTCTTATTCCTCATGTTGCTACACCACAGCCCTCCTCAGCGATGGCTACTTCTCGAGGCAGAGGGTGGTCCACTTATTTCAGAAGGCGTAGTCCTTGTGGAGAGGTGGTAGACGTCAGCGTGGTTCTTGCACCTATTGTCGTCGTCCAGGATACTCTGAGGACACATGCTATCAGAAGCGTGGATACCCTGCATCTGCTCGCATGGTAGAGCAGATCGAGCTTCACAGACTATAGCTCCTCAGGCAGATCCACTCCTTGATGGCATTGTCTCTCGTATAAGAGAAATCATGGCTCCAGTGGCCAGCACGATCACTACATGATTCGCAGATTCTGCAGTAGCAACCAGAGCCTCTTCAAGCTCCTCAGGTATCGTATACGCTTTTACTGGTAATAATAGTGCAGATATGACAGAACGGAACATAGACTCTAGTGCATCCCACCATCTGTGTGGAGACAAAGGCCAGTTCAAGCCTTACAGGACTATACCTCCTGGTAGATGGGTCATTATTGCTAATGGGGTTCACTTACCTATTACAGGAAATGAGGAGGTGTATTTGACTCCATCTATGAGCCTTCAGATCTGTATTGTCATGCTATTTTTGACCCTTCCTCTATTGTGCTTCAGGACATACTCACGAGCAAGGTGGTTGGATATGGTAGTGAGCAGCGGGAGCTCTATAGACTGGTTCAACCTCCTCATACCGATGCCTCTACTATTCCTACTGGACCAGTCTCACCATACTTGTGACACCTTCTTTTTAGCTACCTTCCTCTGCAGAAGTTGTGTTATATCCTCCCACAGATCTCCATGTGATCTTCCTTCTAGTGTGAGGCTTGCCAGCTTGGGAAGCACCACCGTTCCTCCTTTCCATCTCGTCAGAGTCGGAGAAGTTCTTAGCTGTTTGAGCTCCTTTATTTAGATATATGGAGTCCGAGTTGTATCCCTGATCACCAAGGACATTGTTTTATCTGATCATTGTTGATGATTTTTCTAAACTTTCTTGGGTTTTCCAATTAAAGAAAAAGTCTGAAGTTGGTTATGTTGTCAAGTCATTCATCAACGAGATAAATAATATTTTTTCTGCCACTGTCAGGTATTTGTGTTCTGATAATGCCTTAGATTTTTTCACCTTACAACTATCAGAGTTTCTCATATCTCTTGGCATTGTACACCAGACCTCGTGTACTTATACTTCTCAGCAGAATGGTATTGTCGAGCATAAACACCATCACTTACTCGATCTGACCAGAACTATATTGATTCAGAGTCATGCTCCTCACGCTTACTGGGGTGATGCGATTCTCACTGCATGTTACTTAGTGAACTGCATGCCTTCCTCTGTTTTGGGAGAGAATGTCCCTTTCTCGATTGTGTTTCTCGAGAAGGATATGTTCTCCCCAATACTGTTAGAAAATAAGCGAACATGGAAAAAGATAAAGAACTAGAAGAACAAGGGGATTTAATGTGGAACCCTACTCTGTGAGGAGCGGGATGAAACCACGGGAGAAGCCCTCAAAGGGGCATATTATACATTGCACTTTCTCTCTCAATGGATATAGGAGGTCTGGGGCTCCTTATATAGCATCCACAGAGCCTACAAGTCCCACCACTGGACAATGTGGGACTAAACATATGGATGGGTTAAATGGATCTTCTTCAGGATCCATTTACCCTCTACAACTCATATGGCACATATAATGAATACTCCAACACTCCCCATGAAACTGGAGCATGCAATGCTCAGCTTGGACAAACAGAAAGAAACTCAACTCAATGCTACAGGACACTACGGACAATATCAACCCAACGCGCACAACTGCTGCTGTCGAGGACGTTGCTTCTCATGTCGTGCAGGTGAGGAGGACGAACGGGCTAGAGTGTGAGTTTGTTGAATCTCCTCGTCGGAGAGCATGCACTCTGAACTACGCATGTCAGAGTCCCTGCAACTGGAAGTGAGTCTCCTCGTCGGAGTACTCTGGCCCGCCACAACATGTGGACAACTGCTCCATCTTTGAAAAGGGTCGCACTGGAAAGTGCCATGGAAGTGCAATCCTCGTCGGAGTCCACGGTTGCTGGAGAATGGAGTCTGAAAGTCTCCTTGTCGGAGAACTGAGTCTCTCCCATTTGGCACAGAGAATGGTGCACTATTCTGGTGTACCTATGATACCACATGAAAACCCTTACCAACATGGTATAGGGAATGGTCCTCTACTTTGGAGTCCCTATGGCTCACATGAAAGCTCTGGCCGAAAACAGGAAAAGATGGGGACCATAAAAAAGATGGCAAACATGTGCTCATCTGAAAATGACTGCAAACATATGCTTGTCTGAAACTGGAGTCTCTCTGGAGAACTCGAAAAATGGGCCTCTCAACATGGAGTGCCTCGAACTTGGACTCTGACCAATCTGTCAAGTCTGAACAACTACGCATGAAGAATCTTCATCTGAAAACTGTAGAGTTTGAACAACTGGCTGGCCTGGAATATGACATCTGAATCTGGATCAAGGAACAGACCTATGACTCTACATATACTCCCCCTTTCTCCCGTACTTGTCGGAAACACTGACATCGACAATGTAGGGAGAAGACAAGAAAAAATGGGGAGAAAATAAAAAATACTCAAATAATTTCTTATGGCCTTTTCTTTTCCTTTTTTTATAAGCCGTCCAAACACTTTTTTTTAATCGACAACCCACATGGTCTTTCCTTCTACTCTCTCTCCTTTTTTATACCCGACGTCATTGGGCCCAAACAACAGACTCCCTATTTCATTTAGGGATTTCTCCTGGACCCCTCCCCCCTCCCCCCCGCCCCCCCGATGGGGGTCTTCTTATCGCTACCGTCGCTTGGGCGGATCTAGAGATACGTCGAGAATGGAGTCGAGGGACTGCACGTATGGGGCTAGCTTGCGGCGGCCGGGATGTGTGCCGCTAGAAGTGGCGAGCCTTGAGGAATCGGAGGAGCCTGTCGAGCTTGATCAAGAGCACGAAGAGGGAGGAAGGGCGTTGCTTGGATGTTGTTGCCTCCTGCTGGGGTTTGCCTCGGGCCACCTGCACGAGACGAGAGAGGAGATGCGCGCGAGGAGATATGCACCGAGGGAGCTCAGCGCATGGGCGCCGCCTGGATCTGGATGTGGCGCGCACGCGGCGAGACGTCTCCTGTTGCGCTTAGCGATCGGGGACGGGGTTGAATGCATCCGCCTGGAGTGCGTGAATCAGAGAAGGTTCGTCGCTTCTCATTTGTTGGAAGCGCGCCGCCTTGAAAGAGCGGCAACATGGCATGCTGCCTGGGCCTAGAGGATGTGTGCGCGAGCATGCTTGGAGGCATGCCTTTTCTTCTTCGAGAACTGCGGCTGGACATGGCACGAAGATGCGCTATAGAATCCTCGAGAGGCACGCCAGGAGTAGGGTTGCGGGGCCTTGCAGCCAGGAGTAGGGCTTCGACGCCTTCCACAGAACTAGGGTGCGCAGAATTGGGAGGCGATGTCGTTCGATGGAGCCGCTCGAGAGGAGGTTCAGGATGGCCTGCCTCCTGGGTCTGCAGAACTCGAGGTCCTGGATTTCACTGGAGGCAATCCGGTGCTCTTTGCAGAACTAGGGTTCCAACAGGAACCCTAACTTTTCTCAACGAAGAACAGGACAGATCTTGGCCAAATCATACATATAATCTTCAACAACAACAACAATGCCTTTTTTTCAACGAAGAACAAGACAGATCTTGGCCAAAGTCGTTAAGTATGTTTTTGTTGGCTACTCTCGCACCCAAAAGGGGCATCGTTGCTTTGATCCGCTTTGACAGAAATACTTTGTCAGTGTTGATTTTACTTTCTTTGAATCTGTCACGTATTTCTCTTACAGGTGACAAGTTGGCCCCATCAGACTCTGATGAGGAGATCTATAATCATACATATAATCTTCAACAATAACAAAAAAAAACGATTCTCAAATCGATCACAAAATATAATCGAAGAACATGATAAAATCCTTGAGAATCGACCCGCTTGGATACCATGTTAAAAAATAAACATGCGGAAGCGAACATGGAAAAAGACAAAGAACTAGAAGAACAATGGGATTTAGCGTGGAACCCTACTCCATAAGGAGCGGGATGAAACCACGGGAGAAGCCCTCAAAGGGGCATGTTATGCATTGCACTTTCTCTCTCAATGGATAAGGAGGTCTAGGGTTCCTTATATAGCCTCCACACAGCCTCCAAGTCCCACCACTGGACAATGTGGGACTAAACATATGGATGGGGTAAATGGATCTTCTCCAGGATCCATTACCCTCTACAACTCATATGGCGCATATAATGAATACTCCAACAAATGCCATGTGTGTTTGGATCCGTAACCTTTGTTCATAATTTTTCACCTGGTCGTGACAAGCTCTCCCCCAAAGTCGTTAAGTATGTTTTTGTTGGCTACTCTCATACCCAAAAGGGGCATCGTTGCTTTGATCTGCTTCGACAGATATACTTTGTCAGTGTTGATGTTAATTTCTTTGAATTTGTCACGTATTTCTCTTACAGGTGACAAGTTGGCCCCATCAGACTCTGATGAGGAGATCTATATGCCTCCACCTCCTATAGCCCTACCACCACCTACACATGCACATGCTCTACCACCTCCCACTTCACCACCACCACCGCTATCTCCACAACTATCTCCTGCTCCTCCACATGCTCTTGTGACTGCCCCTGAACCACCACCTACCTTGACTCAGTTTTTGCCACGTGTGTTTACTCCCAAGTCTCGCTCTGCTCCCCCTGCTTACAAATCTTCCCTATCATCCAGCACGCCTCAGGTATGTAATGAGCACATTATTTCTACTGATGGCACTACTGAGTTGTCTGTGCAGCAAAATTCCCTACAGGATGAGCAGGTACCCTCTCAAGAGGGAAACTTACAGGTTCAGGACATGGAAAATGATTTCGATGTGTCGATTGCTCTACGAAAACATAAACGTAGATGTGCTACATATCCTCTTATGGCCCATGTTTCTTTGAGAAGACTTTCAGAGAATTTCAGAAGATTTAACTTGGCATTGTCAACCATGGAAATAGCACGGACATATCAGGAGGTTATTCAGGATAGTCAGTAGCGTCTAACCATGGAGGAGGAGATGGTCACGCTACAGTCGCGTGGCACTTGAAGCCTTGTTTCAACTCCAACTGGCGCATCTGTTGTTGGGTGCAAGTGGGTGTTCACAGTAAAGCACCGAGCAGATGATAGTGTGGATCGCTACAAGGCGAGATTTGTGGCACGTGGGTTCACCCAAACATATGGAGTGGACTATCAGGATACTTTTTCTCCTGTGGAAAGGCATTCTACTTTGTGTATCCTTCTATCAGCTGCAGTGACACGGAATTGGCCCCTCTATCAGTTTGATGTGAAAAATACTTTTCTATATGGTGATCTATAAGAAGAGGTCTATATGCAGCAGCTACCTGGGTTTGTTGCTGAGGAGTGTCCGAAGATTTGCAAGCTTCACAAGGCTATTTAATGCCTTAAGTAGATTCCAAGAGCATGGTTCCAGAAGTTCTTAGACTTGATAGAGCAATAGGAGTTTGTGCGGTCGACTGACGGTCACTATCTATTTATTCACATGACTCAGAGAGGTACATCTGTCATTCTTGTCTATATTGATATCATTGTTACAGGGGATGATGAGCATGACATTAAGGTTGCTAAGGATTTTCTAGATCACTAGTTTGTGACCAAGACCATGGTAGTTTACGCTACTTCCTTGGACTAGAAGTTTGCTGGGAACCAGCGAGATCTTGCGATGATCTAGAGGAAGTACGTTACAGATCTTCTCTCTGAGACAAGCATGGAAGATTGGAGACATGCCACTACTCCTATGGAGCGGGCATGAAGCTCTACGATGATGACACTGAGGAGGTCAATAAGAGGAGGTACATGAAGCTTGTTGGCAAGTTTCTGTAGGCGACCATCACCAGGTCAGATAAATCCTTTGTTAGCAAAGTGAGTCAATTTATGGAACAGCCCAGACAAACACATATAGATGCAGTCCATATGATTCTGAGGTATTTGAAGGCTTCACCTGGCATTGGTCTTCTATTCAGCAAAGGTACATCCCTTACAGTTACAGCATGTGCAGATGCAGATTATGCTAGGTGTCCCAAGGACATAAAGTTTACTTGTGGCTTCGCAGTATTCATAGAAAGTTCCATGGTGTCATGGAAAAGCAAGAAGCAAACTGTGGTTTCCAGATCTAGTGTTAAGTCAGAATACAGGGCCATGGCGCAAGCTAGTACAGAGATGATGTGGATCAGATATGTTCTTACGGAACTAACTACTGAGGTACATCTTCACATGCACCTTCAATGCGACAACCATGTTGCTCTTTTTATTGCAAACAACCCTGCCTTCCATAAGAGGACTAAGCACATGCAGGTGGATTGTCACTACACTCATGACATGATACAAAAGGGTCTCGCTGCCACTACTCATGTCAGCGCTGGAGGCCAGACATCATATGTACTTAACAAGGCCTTTGCCAAAGGGCCTTACCAGAGATGTTGCTCCAAGATGAGCCTGATCCATATCTACGCTCCAGCTTAAGGGGGAATATTGAGATATTACTTATCTTCAATATCATCTATGTAATATTTATTTTCTTTGTCATCTTTATATAATTAGCCCAACATATAAGTCTCCTATATAAGATTACCCTATGGCCTCATCAATAACCAACTCATTCTTTCATCTCCTCATATGACAAGTTTATTTTTTAATCGGATATGATTCAATCTTCATGCTTCCATGATACTCGAGGCCTATTTGTCTCCCTTTAATACCTTGGTGTCTGTTGTTTGCCGATGATATTATGTTGGTCGATGAGACTAGACTAGAATTGGAGTAAATAAGCAGTTTGAGGTTTAAAGACATGTCCTAGAGACTAAAAGATCGTATAAGCAAGACTAAAACTAAATATATGGAGTACACATTTGATGAAAGAAATGGTAAAGGAATATACATGAAGATTGAAGAAGATAACATTCAGAAGAAATATTCTTTTACATACTTGGGATCTATTTTGCAACATGACGAGGGAATCAACAAAGATGTTACTCATAAAATAAATACATGATGGTTAAAGTGGAGAGGAGCCTCTACTATTCTATGTAACAAGAACATTTGTTTGAAAACCAAAGGGAAGTAGCCGTGAGACGTGTTATGCTCTTTGGATATAAATGTTGGCCTATGAACCATAGACTTGTGCAGAGAATGACGGTAGTAGAAATGAAACTGCTATAGTGGATTTGTGGGGGTCATAAACGAAAAGATCGGATTCCGGACGATTTGATCAGAAGGAAAATCGGTGTAGCTCTGATAGAGGATAAGATGAGAGAGAACCGCTTAAGGTGATTTGGCCATTTGCAAAGGTCGTTTGATGCATCGATTATAAGTGATAGAAATTACAGATCAAATATACTCCAAAAAGGGAGGTGAATGGAGTATTGCATAATTCGTAGAAATGAGAAAAGGCAACAGTAATCAGATAATATCAATAAGCCACATGTCTTTGTTATTTCAAGATAATATCAATAAGCCACAGTAATCAGATAACTTTGGTATTTCGATAATATCAACAGTAATCAGAAAAAGCAACAGTAATCGGATTCCGGACAGATAAATTAGTATGTTTGTTCTTTGTCTTTGTATTTCAAGATTATTTCAATTATGTCCATGTCAAAAGAATATATCAATATTCAAGATTGTCGACCAGAAAACTAGTACACAATGTTATGCTTTTTTAATTTATCCACATGCCTGACTATAAAAAATAGTAAATTTATATTACTGATGCATTTATGATTAATTAGAAAGTCCTATTCTTTAAAATTCATTATTTTCATCTTTGTCATCATTGTTTAGACTAGATTTTTGCCTTCACCATCAATCTAAAAGTAGGAAGAACGAGTCATATAAATAGACAAAAGAGGTTGAAGTGGATCCTCGTCCAATCTATTAACTTGGAAAAAAATAAAATACAACTTAACATGATTTCTCAAGTGAGAGAGAAAATCTGTCTCGTGACTCCAGCAACATGACATGAATTTTTATGATCTATACCATAGATTCAACTCTAATGTTGCTAGTTTCAACTCTGATATTGCGTTGTGGAGATTTTTATTGTGATCAGCGGAAAACCTATTAAATCAAAGAAGGGACTCTTTATAGGGATTTATATAAAAACAATGTCAAACCCAAAGAAGTTCTTATGTGAGTGGTGCAGTGGTGCTTTATAAATAAAGATTTCATTAAACTGTCAAACTCCCTCTCCGTATTTTATGTAATTATTCTCAAATCGAAGGGGCAACCCGAATTGAAGAAGATAGCTGATTTGGAAATTTTTCAAATTAGAGATTCCCGTCCTTAACTCAGCCATGTTGATCCCAAGACCGGGTAAATGAGGAGGGTTGCGTTAGGTAGCCGACAGCCAGCATAAAACAGTCCGAGACAACTTCTTAAATAATATTGTTTAAAAAAATATTATTTAGAAAGTCGCCTCATGACAGTCGGATCTTTTCAACATGGATTTAAGCAAACATACAGATTTCGTTGGGGCGTTCCCTACTTGCGACGCGTTGCATCGCCCGAATACAATGAAAAATTGGCAAGGACCGCTACATCGCAGCCTGGATGTAGTTCAAAATTTGCAAGGGTTCTCGCATGAGGAACGCATGCGAGTAATTAAGCTAGTTCCGCTGCATCATCGCCCGGATGCAGTCCAAAATTTACAAGGGTTCTCGCATAATGGACGCATGTGAGTAAAGAAGTTAGTCCAAAAGAGATTGCAACGGAAGTTGCGGATTGGTAGTTGGAATATTGGCACTTTAACTGGAAAATTGATGGAGATAGTGGATACCATGGAAAGAAGGAAGATTCATATACTATGTCTTCAAGAGACTAAATGAGTTGGTGAGAAAGCAATGGAGATTGAAAAGACTTGCTTTAAACTTTGGCATTCAGGGAAAGATAAGGGTAGAAACAATGTTGGAGTGGTTGTTCATAAGGATTTGAAGGAATGTGTGGTTGAGGTGCAAAGATTCGGGGATCGGATTATTCTGCTAAAATTGGTGCTTGAAGAAGAAATTCTGAATATAATCTCAGTTTATGCACCACAAATTGGTTTAGATGAAAGGATTAAACAAGCTTTTTGGGAGGATCTAGATAAGATTTTACAAGGAATCCCACAAAGAGAGATGATTTGCATAGGTGGAGATCTTAATGGACATGTGGGAAAAGATGCTTCAGGGTATGCTAGTGTTCATGGAGGACATGGTTTTGGGGATAGAAATGAAGAGGGAAAAGTCATCCTGGATTTTGTAACAACATATGATCTTTTCATAGCAAACACTCTCTTCAAGAAGAGGGAGGAGCATTTAATTACTTATAAGAGTGGGCCAACTAGAACACAGATAGATTACTTTGCGTTGAGAAGAAAAGATCGGTTGTGTTGTAAAGACTGCAAAGTAATCCCGGGAGAGAGTTTGACAACCCAACATCGTTTGTTAGTTTTAGATGTACAAATAAAAGGGTTGGTAAAGAAAAGGAGGGTTCCTAAGATCACTAAAACTAGGTGGTGGAATCTTCCACTGAAGCAATCGAACTTTAGGGAGAAGGTTTTAGAAGACTTATCTTGTGATTCTAGCGGAAGTGCAAACGAGATGCGGGAGGCAGTAGCATCTTGTATCCGAAAGGTAGCCAAAGAGATGTTAAGCGAGTCAAAGGGAGGAGCTCCAGGTCAAAAGGAGGCTTGGTGGTGGAGTGAAGGGGTGCAAGAGAGGCTAAAAATTAAAAGAGCATACTTTAAGGCTATGTCTAAAGATAAAACAGAGGAAAGATCACAAACTACAAAATAGCGAAGAAGGAAGCAAAAAACGCTGTAAGCGAAGCTAAGTCAAAATCTTATGAAGTTTTGTATAAAAATCTCGACTCTAAGGAGAGCCAGAAGGATATATTCAGGTTGGCCAAAGCAAGAGAAAGAAAGACCAAAGACCTTTCTCAAGTGAGATGCATTAAGAACGAGGAAGGTCACATTCTTGTTACTCAGAAGGATATAGAGACTAGATGGGAGCAGTACTTTCATAAACTTTTCATTGGGGAAGGAAATAGAGAGATCACTTTGGGTCATTGTTGTAAAAATCCCCCGACTGGTCCGACTAGTAGGTCCGACTAGTCTAGTCGGTGGGGTGGCCGATCGAGTACTGACTAATTCTGACTAAGGCCAACTAGTCGGTCGATTTTTGCTAGGAGATACCATATATTTTTTATTTTTTAAAGCAAATTTACTCTAATATGCTTAATGTTTTATTTAAATCAATTTCTTCTTTTCTTTCATTATGATAATATAAAAAATGTACAAATCTATGTAAATATATAAGAATATATATACAAAAATGATTTATATATTTAAAACAATTAAAAAATAAAAGTCGATTAAAGCCCGACTAAATCCGATTAGTCGTCCGACTGTCGATTAATCCTTAGTCAGTGACCCAACCGACCAAGTACCGACTACCGATTTTTGCAACCTTGCTTTGGGTGATCTGGCTAGTAGTGAAAGTTACTTGAATCGTGCAAGCTATAGACGGATTCAAAGAAAGGAAGTAGAGGAGGCTTTGAAGGTTATGAGACCTGGGAAAGGTGTAGGACCGGATGACATCCCTGTAAAAGTAAGGAGAGTTTTAGGTGAGCGCAGTTTGACTTGGCTTACGAATCTATTCAATGTTATTTAGCGAAGCAAGAAAATGCCTGAAGATTGGAGGAGTATCATGGTGCCTCTTTATAAGAATAAAGGAGACATTCAAAATTATTCTAATTACAGAGGTATCAACCTGATGAGTCACACTATGAAAATTTGGGAACGTGTGATCGAAAGAAGGTTGAGGCAAGTTTCTAACGTAAAAGAAAACCAATTCAGATTCATGCCAGGTCGCTCAACTATTGAAGTCATTCATTTGCTGAGGAGAACAATGGAGATCTATAGAGCTAAAAGGAAGAACCACCATATGATCTTTATTGATTTGGAGAAGGCTTATGATTCTGTCCCACGAGAAATATTATGGAGAGTTTTGGAGAAGAGACAAGTACCTTTCCTATATATTAACCTCATAAAGGACATGTATGATAGGGCTTTATCTTGTGTAAGGATCCCGCCTGGGAAGACTGGTTATTTTGACATCAACATTGGTTTACATCAAGGTTCAGCTTTGAGTCCATTTCTTTTTACTTTGATTATGGACGAGTTTACAAGTCACATTCAAGATAAGTTACCTTGGTGTATGTTATTTGCTGATGATATTGTGTTGATTAACGAGACTAGAGATGGAGTAAATGAGAAGCTTGAGGTTTGGAGACATGAGTTGGAGAGTAAAGGATTTCGTATAAGTAGGGCTAAGACAGAATATATGGAGTGTTCCTTTGAGAGAAGCAATGGTGAAGGATTCGAGGTAAAGATTGGTGATGATAACATTCGGAAGAGAGATTCTTTTAGATATCTGGGATCTCTTTTGCAACATGATGGGAAAATTGATGGAGATGTTACTAATAGAATAAATGCATGGTGGCTAAAGTGGAGAGGAGCCTCTGCTGTTCTCTGTGATAAGAAAATTCCTTTAAAAATTAAAGGAAAGTTTTACAAAGCAGCTGTAAGACCTGCTATGCTCTATGGATCTGAATGTTGGCCTGTGAACCATAGACATGTGCAGAGAATGGCTGTAGCAGAAATGAAAATGTTAAGGTGGATGTGTGGACACACACGTAAAGATCGGATTCGGAATGATGCAATCAGAAAGAAAGTTGGTGTAGCTCTGATCGAGGATAAGATGCTAGAAAACCGCTTCAGATGGTTTGGTCATTTGCAAAGAAGATCAGTTGATGCACCAGTTAGGAGATGCGAGTGTTGGGATGTTGAGCCAGTAAAGAGAGGGCGAGGACGACCCAAGAAGTGTTGGAAAGAAACTATACGAAGGGATCTTAGTTTTATGGATATAAGCTCGAGATTGACCCAAGATAGATCTGAATGGAGGCGAAGAATCCATGTAGCCGACCCTACTTAATTGTGGGAAAAGGCTTTGTTGTTGTTGTTGTTGTAGAGATTCCCGTCCTTAATTTAGTTATTTGAAATTAGTTATGTATTTTATTTAAATAAATTGATATTGTAATCTCAACGTTTTTGATAGATAAAATTAGTTAAGAGTCAATTAGAATCAGTTAAAACAGTACAGAATATATTTAAATTGAGATTTATCTCTAGTTTCTCTCTCTCTCTTTCCCTTGGCACGATCTTGCGATTCTTCTCCAGAACCCCACGCAACTGGCGCGTTATTCTCTTTCTTTCCCTCTCTAAATTTCTTTCACCAAACTTATTTTTCATCGTTGGAATTTTTCCTCGGCTGCATCAGTTTTTGATGCCTCTGTGCAACCCCCAATAACCTCCGACTATTCTAAGATGACATGAACACGTACATACATATAACAGATTAAATGTTCAATAAAATGAAGTTCGTACATCATTCTGTACCTTCCGTCCATTTATCCAGATAATCATCAGTGCTCGTTGGTACAGTTCCATCACTTGAAACCAAAATATCTGCTTCAGGAAATTGAGCAAGATATGGAAGTGGGTTCTGGTACAAGAGATAATACAGCAAAAATTATGACCATATCGAGATTATCTCATCAAAAGATGCATTGATATGCACATTTAGGAATTCAGTTACACTAATTGCAACATGTTATCATTATAATCGAAGCATAAAATAAGCATTTCACAAAAAATGTTGATCATCAGTAGTAGTTGTATTTTTTATTATAGAGTTTAAGTGAGCTTTTTATATCAATAAAACTGTCTTTTCAGAATACATGGATGAAAAACCAAGTGCTTCAAGCAATATGAGCAATCGATTCTAAAAAATGGAGAAAGTATTATTTGTGAAACTGGTTGACACTATGCAATTGTTAAAAAGATGTTTTCCCAAAGAGCATGGACAAAGGGAGATTCATAAGTACGAAATTTGAGGCTTTTTCACATGGGATCTAGTATGAGCTCGAATGCAGGTGGGCATATTGAAGATGTATGCTACAACGCAAATAGAAAGATTCTTCCAGAATATTCAAACAGAGCATCTTAAAGGACACAAAACACTGTTCCAAAGCACGTTACAAGAGAGAATTTCGACTCTTAAGGTTTTTCTAATTCTTGAATACATTTAAAAAAAGAACATAATGGAGGTGAGTTGAAATGGTGATCCCACTTTTTACCATGGGAAATTATCCAAGGAAACCTCTTTTCATAAATAGTTCCCAAGTTATGATACTTAAATTTAGGTCATCTATCACATGGAATTCTTCACCTACCCACAGAGGTACAACGATCTTAAATCTATTCGTTCATTCGCCTATTTCACCAAATCTATGAATAAAAAAAGATCTCATGCCTAAAGAATGTGACCGCAGCAAGTTGTTCCGTCTAGATTCATCTGAACTCAAGGCAATAACTCAAAATGCTGAAGCCTTAATGAAACAATTATACCAATAAGAAAGACCTAAGCTTGTCTAAAGAAGAAAATTATCTAAACAAGAATGCAATCCTATAGATGAAAACAATATATGTCTTGATTCTGCAAAAAGCACATGTTTATCGAAACAGTATCCGATATATGAAAACAGTGTATATCTTAATCTGTAAAAAGCACACCTTTATCCAAACAGTATCAGTGTCGCAAAGTAGCACTTCAAACCCCAAGGGAAGGATAGAGTTTAACAAATTGATCTTGTCTCTTCCCATTCTATGAAAAGCACGAGTTCCCCAACCTAGATCTGCTACTGTTGTGTTACTTCCCATGTCAAAAACAGGAACACCTCTCCAATAGAGGGCTTCTAACAACTTAATGTCCATTGCACCTGTGGAGGAAACATTACACACTTAACAGGGCATAAAAACAGGTGACTTATACATACCCTCCATAAAGTTCTTTGATTCAGGGGTCACAGGAATATTACCAACAAGAAAATTTGAAACATTGACGGCCACCAAATGCAAAGCCCAGTTCATGATAATGTCCTTGAATGCGTGATTCCCAAACGTTATGATAATGACATTATCTTTAGCCCTGGTTGACACTAGCTCCTTGGTTAGCTTAAATGTCTCTATAGGTGGCATCCCCTTCTCCAGGGGCGGCGACTCGAAGATATTTCTTATGTATGCATCAGAAACCCCAGATCCACCTGCAAAAGAGAATCACATCAAGATCTTTTGGAGAAAATAAAACGAAGGCAAGGGTCATAGATTCTGTTTCTAAAAAAACACGCGGAGTTTGCTTCTCAACACAAAATAATTACAAAAAAGGTTGAAAAATATAAATGCATTTCCAAAATAAACCAGAAATGAGTAGTAACAGAGTTGTGATCCTGAATTACACATCCAGAAGACTCGACTCAAGAAAACAATTTATTTGAAAAAGTGTAAAAAGTATCTCTTCCATATGCGTCATCAAGATTGTTTCTAGTTCCATCATGACATTATTGTCAAAACAATTGTACCACTAGTATCAACACCACTTCATAAAACCTTTGAAATTTAAAAGTCCCATTGATTAACATGCCTGCACCTTCTGACTAAAGACGGCACTGACATCGAAAGTACTGGTATTTTCTACTGAAGTTCCATCGATGAATATACCTGCACCTAGTGGATCAGCGGAGGTCTTAATACTTTGAAACGGATTTGAGGAGGCGTCAGAGCGAAGCTGCGTAGTTTTACCGATACAAATCGCAACAATTTTAGTAAATGTAATGAATGTTCTCTGCTTGGGTATTTTTTAAACCAGACAGTCAGAAACCAAGAATCTAAAGAAGAGTAATTAATTCCTCAGATGCTCCATCTTCCAATTCTCGACACAAAGATCGAATTTTTAATTCGAGCAGAGAAACTAAGACATCAGAATGGATCAAACATCATTCAATTGCATCACCATTGAAACCGATATCGGATCAGTCAGGGGTTACCGAGATGGAAGACAGGGTCGGGATCGTCGAGGTGGTCGGAGCGGAGGGAGGAGAGGAAGTAGAGAACGGAGAAGAAGACGCCGACGAAGAGGACGGCGTACATGGCGAGGAAGAGGGGCTTGCCGATCGTCATTTGCCGGTGTTCTTTGCAGCAGAGGAGGGGGGGAGGGGGGGGGAGCAGCAACCTCTGATTTGCTGCTGCTCTCTGCCCCCAGCGAGCGGCAGTTTCCGTTTTTATTTCAATCTCTTCCTCGGGGAAAATTCGCACTCACGCCCTCCGCGCGGTATTAAATGCGCGGCTTGCCCTCTTTCCTTGTTAGGATCGCCACTTGCTCTCTTTCTCTCTCCATCTCTTAATGTTACCCATGGAGAAAGGGTTGTTAAAAAGGTAAATATATTTCCCGTGTGTACTTTCTTTAAAGAAGAGATTTGATTAATATGAAGTCATATGAAATTTTCTTTAAAAAAGTAGTCGTAAGATGTGTAAAGAAAGAAATATCTCTTGTTTATATTTGACAACTTTTTTTATGTTGTTAGTTGCATTGCATATAAGATTTTTATTATTTTTTAAAAATTAATGGAGGATTCCTCCATGGATTATTAGTATCTTATCCCTACCATTTTTTAATGCAAAAGAAGGTAAATAATATGGGTACCAAAAACAATATATGTGGTAGGATGAGCTCAATCTAACAGATGTGTTACATTACGGAGAAACAATCCTCGGTTGCTAGATAATCTAAAGAGATTGTTAGGGCTCCATTATATTGTCACCAAATTATCATTGGAGTTCGACATATTGAAAATCGTATACCAGTATCATGTATAGGAGCTTGAGGTCATCCCTTGCTCAAGTGCTAACATCATCGGAACATAAGACATGCGTAAACATGCAAGAGGAGATCTAAAGGGAACATCCTTGAAGGTCACCAGTGTCATCGAATGCAAACGGAAAGGAGTTCAGTGAGATGAAATGGAACAAAATAAATAAATACATTAAATAATAAATTGAATGAAGCATAAATATGATAATGATGAGAACAATAATAAATATGAACAAAATACACTCCCATTTCATGGGTTCTACTGGTGCACATAAATATGTATCGTACAACTTAGACTTCGAGACAACTTCCAGTTCTTGGAAGGAGAAGTGGTGCACCTCACTTAGACAAAAACACGTTAAGTTGTATATAATGAGTATATTAATACACCATTATATATCGGTGCAAATTAGTTTCATATTAGAATATTAGATCTAGGGAATCACTAACGAAGGCATGTATTACTAAAAGAAGAGTGTACCAATTCATGTTGCGAACAACCATATAATATCTAAGGAATGCGTTGGTATATTGTGAATTATTCGAGAACATCAAGATAAAACATCAAATAATTTTCTTCTTCAAATGGAAAATTTCAAATATATTCAAATTTATATATGAATGGACCATGTTTTATAAAATAAATAAAGAAATAATATGCTTCAAAACAACTTAAATGATTCCTCAATTAATGACTTTTGAAACCCTTAAAGGAATGTTATGTACTTAGTAAAATGGATGAGTCATAAAAATGATGATGTCAGAAGTGAGTTGCATGAACATTTCTTCATGATAATGTATGATGACATTAAACGATCCAAATCCAAGGAGGTTGTATTGTAACCCCCCTTCAATGCTAGAGAGATATAAGTTGAAAATAAGACATTCATAATTGAATCATCACTTTAAAGACTTTGCATCCTAATCATACTAATATTCAAGATAAACCATTTATGATTTGGAACCAAGCTTAGTGTTAGAAACTTAGGGATTTAGAATTGCTTGGTCCATGGCAGAAACATGGATGCAAGTCCGTTGGAATCTAGCACTAGAGGGTATTACTTTATTAGCTATATAAAGGTTGGTATATGATACCTACTTTATGACAATGAGATTCTTAAACGATTTCATCTCTAATGATATAATTCTTAGAGGATGACTTCTTTAAGAATCAATATAAGAATGAATTAATAGGACTCATCGAATCCTATGAGGATAATGAGGTTCCTAAAATCATAAACTAAATGGATAATTAAAGAAGAAACACTCGTACCTCATAGATTCAGTTTGAGGGTGGTAAGACGACTGATGAAGCTACGTTTCATCATCTTTATTCTATCATTTTGGCCTTAAAAACCCTAGTAAATGCGTGTGAATAGAATTAATTCATGCATTTTAGCATCTATGCATATGTGTGTAAATACTGTGTAAAATGCGGTTTTTAAAGACAAAATTATAGAATAAAGAAAAGAAAAGAAAAAAGAATAAAATATTGTAAATATTTTATGACCCGAAACCCCGAGACCTAGGCATCTTGATGAATAGGTCGACCAGGAATAAAGTAGGGGGAGATAAGGGTCAAATACCTATGTTATTTTCTTCATTCTGCATTCTTTTTGGGACCTATTTTTGGTTCCACTTTTTGTACCTCAAATAAAGAAACTGTGTACATGAAAGTTGTAGATAATTTTATAAAGAAAAATACAAAATTGATTTCACAGAAAAATAATGTACAGATAAAAAGTTATGGTCTGAATAAAAATCCAGAAGTCCAACTTCCCAGACCCGTATCTCACAACTGACAACTCCAAATGCAACATACCCACTTTAATTGTATATAGAAGAAAATAATCTATTTAATGGTGGTGGTTTCGCATTTGGCGGAGCTACGGTTTGAAAGTTGAGTTTTGGACCCCTATTGTATACCTGTACCGAATAAAATATTCAATTTATTCTTTAGTCATTATTTATTCATTTTTATATTTTTATAATGTTGTAAATATCACTTATAATAATTATGTGTATTAAAATCAGAATAAAAATGCAAAGAAAAATAAAAAAATAAAAATGAACATATACAGGATACATAGGTATACTGCCTATACATATACCTGTACAAAACACTCTTATAATTTATTAATTATACATAATAAATCAGAAAAATAAAATAAAAATATATTTATGTGTATAAAAGTATTTTATAATTTTATAAAATACTAAATAAAAATAATAAAATTAAAATACTCAAAATAAAAATCAAATCCTTAAATACATAGGTATTATACCTATATAGGGTTAAAAAGGTAACGTATAAAAATATACCTCCTACAATTAATTAAAAATCAAAATAAAATACCACACAAAATTCTAAGCATTTTTCATTTTATAACTTTTATTAAATTCGGCCTTTTTCTATTTTTTATTGAATTTATAAAGCATTTATCCGGGATTTTTCCTGATTGGTCCACGTGGACCAATCAGGAGACGGTCCCAGTTGACCCCCGGTCAACTGGCCGTCCTTCCCCATGTGCGCCGTCAGAGGCTTGGTTTTTGAGCCGATTTCTTGGCTTTTTCCAGCCAAGCCTTTCACTATTTTGCCTCACACCCTTCTGCAAATCTTCTTCCCCTACCAACCACCTTGCCCGCCTTGTGATTTCCTTGGAGATTGCATCACTGAAACGCTCCAGAATCCTTGGTCTTTGGACCCCTGTCGCCTCGGGTCAACCAACTTAAAACCAACCCCCCATCTTTCGATTCGAATTCGAACACCTTCGGTCCACCCTTCCTAGCTCTTCTTGTGCTCCAAGCACTCGTGGAGGTGACAGCTCTCACGCCGTGCGTTCAGCCAGGGCAGAGGAAGTCGGAGGCGCTTCCACCACCTCCCGCAAAGTCGCCGGTCGAGGTATCTTCTTCCTCTGGCTCCGGCCATCGAGGACCATCTCCCTTGCATTTCCTTGCACCATTTCATTCCTGTTAGTCTAGGGATCGAAAAACTACAAAAAAATCTAAGTTTCATCTACTCCTTCGCCAAATCATAGTCCTACGCCGGAGCGCACCTCCGGCCAACCATCCCCACTTCTCCTTTCGCGTCGATTAGGTCCACCTGAGGTTCAGGCAATTTGCCCTGGACCTCTTGACTATTTTTGCAGGGTCAAAGGACGTTGACTCGCGCCTGGGTGCGTTTTTGATGCTTGCCGGAGCTCAGCCGAGCTCCTTAGCTCCGCCGATCACCTGCGAGCGCCACGGCCATCGCCGTGCCCTTTTGGTGCCCCCAGGAGAAAGAGAAGGCCCCCAGGAAGCTCCAGCCGCATTTTGAAGCCAAGAAGCCCGCCGGAGACGGAGCTTGACCTCGGAGAACCTCGGCTCGCCGGAGTTCTTCGTTGTTCTTGCTCCGGCCTTCGCCACCGTTGGATCGAGGTGGAGTTCCAGATCGCGCATCGACCGTCGGATCTTCCGCGACCAGCCACCGTTGGATCTCTTTCTGAGATCTAATCCCAGACGTCGAAGCGAACCGTCATCGACCGTCCCCGTGCTGCCACGTGGATAAGTGGCACGTTCCCTGCCGCTGGATCGCGCTCAGCTGCCAGCCGTTGGATTCGCGCCACGCGTCATCTGGTGATCGTCCGAGCGAGGGTATTTTGCATCCCCACCCTCGCACTTTTTGTACTTATTATTTAGTATTTAAATTTTTGTCTGTAGCGTATTATTTTTGGAGTATTTGCACAAAGACCCCCAAACTTTATATATTTGCATCCAGGTCCTTCGCCACGTCACCTCACGTGACCTGTACACGTGAGGTGTGGGCATTTTGCAAGGAACCCCTCGGTTATTTGTGTATTATGTTCTAGTACTAAAACTTTCGTATCACGTATAAATTTTTTGTGGAAAATTGCATGTATGCCCTTGGATATTTGAGAAATTCCATAAGTACCCCTGCCAGGCCTTGTCTTGATTGGATGCTTGTTGTATTTATTTACCCCATCATCTTAAGTCCAAAAATTCCACAAAAATAGGGTTTAGTTCCTGAACATGTGTACTTTCACGCTATCGTTTTAGTTCTTGATTTTATTGTATTTTCACATTTATTAAAAATTAAAAACAAGCTTTTTCTCTACTGTCTAGCTTAAAAAATGCCAAAAAAATATTAAACCATCTCTAAAACTTCCAAAAAAAATTCCCTAGTGTCTATTTTATTCTATTCTAATGTCAATCCAAAAATCACTAAAAATCTCAATAGAAAAACACTAAAAATTTAAAAACACTCAAAAACTTCAAAAAAATTTATAAAATCAAGGAAAACTCTAAAAAATACAAACTCAGGTTCTGTGTGTTCCTTATTTTGTTCCTTTTATTTGAAAAATAGTGTGAAAAATTTTGGTTACTGGTTGCTGTTTTTTAAATCTCATTTTACTCACAGCCAGCCCTTGTTTCACTGTTTTGAGCTATTTCAGTAATTAAAAATACCAAAAACACCTTGAAAAACCCCCAAAAATCACAAAAACAGTAGAAAATCCTAAAAATATCAAAAACATTTTATTTTTGAATTTTTGGTTATTTTTGCACATTTTTATAAATATTTCATCTTGTCTTTTATTACATTGCTTTGAAATTTCAATATTAAAAAAAAGTATAAAATATAAAATATAAAAATCAGAAAATTAAAAATCAAAATACAAAAATTAAAAATTAAATAAAAAAATATTAAAAATTAAAAACCCACAAAAATTCATTTGCTTGCTTGCTTAGTGTAGACATATCACACACACACTTGTGCACATTTTTGTGAATTACCCTGCTTGCTCCCTGTGTTCGAACTCTCTGCATACTTGTCACTATACACCATTTGTGCAGAGTTAAAAATAAATTTTAACTCCACATTAGTTCTAATTTATTGATCTTTAGTGTGGGTTAATTGTTGACTTTAGTCCAGATTTCATTGTGAGTCGTCACAGCGACGGTTGTCTCCGCCTTGTGTGAGACACCATTTTAGACTCCGTGAATTTTGGCTGAATCAAATGGCGCCGTTGCCGGGGAGCAACAGCGAGTAGTTCACATTTTGTTTGATTGTGTGATTGTTTACCATAGCATTATTTTCCATCTCTTACATTTGTGATATATCTGATTGAGCTATCTGACCATTCTTCTTTTATCTTCTTGCGAGGGGACCGCGGAGCAAGGCGGATCACCTAGGTGACCCGAAGCATCCTTGGAAAGCGGAGCCGGCTTTTCTTTAGCCAAGCCGACAGGAGAGAGCAGGAGGAGTGAGGGAGAGTGATTAGATTAGCTTACATTTATTTTTGTGAGAGAGAGACTATTAATTTGTAATAATACAGGTACACTTGGACTCTTGGACACTACCGGGCCTAATTTCCGGGTGTTTGTTCACCCGGGGGCTCACCGCGGTTTTTATCGTGTTTTGCCGCTGTCATTTGCCGGTTTTGATTTCATTTTTCACTTTCTTTTGTGGATTGAGCTCTTAGATTTAGGCATGCTTGATCGATTAACTTAGGTCCAAACACACTAATAACCTTTGCATGTACCTATAGCTCGTACTTGGACTTAGTTAAAAATTAAACAGTTAGCCCCCTTTCTTAGATCCGCCGCGCCGCGAGCCCTCTCCATCAAGCGCTACTCCTGAACTCGATGTGTCGAGAAGAGGAGGAGAGGGTCTAGACCGGACTCTTAGGATCGACGATAGGAGGTTGACTTGTGGTTCTTCACGCTAGCAGTTGCCTGTTCTAGGACGATTTCCGTTGTGCATATCGGCATATAGATTAGGTTTAAAAATTCTGCTTTGCATCCCGCATGGAGAGAGCTGGGATTCGCTGTAAGTCTTCTAACTTGGCATCCATCATTTAGGCACAAAGGTGAGATTTCCATCTTTGTGTCAACTTGCACGGCTTTTCCGACTCTACTCTCCCTCTGTTTTTGGATAAAGTAGGATCAAGAAAACACAAAAATCGTTAGGCGCTTATTTGAATCCACTCAAAAGAAGCGATAACACCAAAAAAAATTAAAAAAGGGACTGCTAAGAAAACTTGACCAAAAATAAAATCGGTAATTGGATTCATTGCTTGGGGAGAGTAACACCGTCACTTGTATTCAGGTTGCATGGGAAGGTCTCCTTCCAAGTGAGGTGAGCGCTTCGTAAGGATTAGAGCCAAAAACCCAGCTTGTGGCTGCCTTGTGTATCGCCTGGATTTTCGAAGTATTGGCGCTTCTATCGTACGTGGACGAGTAGGGCTTGGTCAACATTGGTGACTCTCTATTGTGTAGAGCATCGACCTTGTCCGAAGTATCGAGCCTAGGCCACGCCTTCACGGGGGTGTCTGTCTCATCGTCTCGCGTCCGAGTAGGTTCTTGCACGCTCACGGGTGATTCCGTTGCGAGCGAGTTCCGAAGTATCGGTTTCGCCTATTGGCTTCCTCTCTTATTCTTTGGCTGAGTAGGGATCCAGGAAGGGTTACAAGGACCTCAAAAAGTGCAAGCTACAGGTTACACAGGAGGAGGACAAGTACGGGATACTCTTCCGGCAGTACTCTCTCTCCTTTAGGCGTAGCGTTCTAAGGACTCGTGAAAAGATAACTTCCTGAATCAAGCTAAAAATTGACAAGATAAAAGCCGAACCTTCACGGCTTCACGTGTTGAGTTGGTGAACTCACCCCTGCTTTGTGTTTGATTGCTAGATTTGTTTAGGTCAAGATCAAAAACACCGCACAATCGTGCGCAATTTTGTTGCATCTCATTTCACTCATCTTCTTCTAAATTCCCTCTGCTCTTCCCAAATAATCAAGATGATGGGACGGAGATCTCTTAGGCCGACTCTGTCGGCACCGCTATCCAGCACTCCTCCTCACTCATCTAGGAATACCTCGGAGAGTCCACTCTCCGAGCCCGAGTTTACATCCACCCTGTTCCCCCTCGACCACCTTTCTCATTCTCCTTCCATCAGTCCAAGAGTGTCAGAATTCAGTGCATCACAGTGTTCAGCTCATTCGACAGCACCTGAGATGGCCTCTTTTACTTTTTCAGAAAATCCAAACATGGCAGACAGAGGCGAGCATGCAGATGATCATGAGCACCCTCCATTCCTATTTGATCAGGCAGCTATCAATAATTCCTTGCTAGCATCCCTAGAGACTATGCAGAGGCAGATCCGTGACCAGGGCACATTCATGGGTGACCTCATGAGGGAGATAGCTCAGATGAGAGAGAACCGAGCTGGCGGAGAAGGTGGTGGAGGAGGAGGACCTGATGCAGGAGGAGCCGATCCAGACGCCGAGCGACCGCCACAGACCATTATGAGGGAGTTGCACAACCCAGTTGCATCCCTTACTCACCGTTGGATCAGACTCCCGCCAATTCACGGGGATTTCGAGCTTCGGCCCCACACTATCCAGCTTCTACCCAAGTTCCATGGGTTGCCGACCGAAGAGCCGCACCTCCACCTCCAGGAATTCGAAATGATTTGCAGCACTATCCATGATCGGTTGATGACCGAGGACACCATCAAGATGATTGCCTTTCCATTCTCTTTGGTTGATAGAGCCGCATATTGGCTCAAACACCTTGGGCGATTCGTCGACACATGGGCAGATCTCCGGACCGCGTACTTGAAGAAGTATTACCCTCTCGACCGGACCAACGCAGCTCGAGCCATGATCAGCAATTTCGTCATGATCCCAAATGAACAGTTCCATGAAGCATGGGATCGATTCAGAGAGCTCATCGACCGGTGTCCGCACCATGATATCTCCAAGCCCAATCTCGTACAGAGTTTCTTCTGTGGGCTGACACCGGAGCTGCAGGGGCTTGTGAACGCCTCTTGCGGTGGGTCCTATTTCTCCAAGGGAGAAGACGACGTCTGGGCCATCTATGAAGGCATGGCAGAAAATTCTACTGTGATGGCCCAAGCCCGAGTCTATACTCAGCAGAAGCCCCCGCAAGGAGCGGGATCATTTCAGAGGATCGCCCGCATCGATGCCGGTCCCAACACAGTGTCAGTTGCCGCAGCCCAAGCTGAATCAGCCGCAGCCGACATGGGCATCATTAGTGAGAAGCTGGACCGCCTCGAGATCCTCGAGAAGAAACAGATGCAAGGCATGGCCCAGATGGACCAGATTGCCAAGACCATGAGTGATCTGAAGACACAGATCTTGTGCATTCAGGAGGCACAAACTCAGTCACAACAGCCTCCCAGATCACGTGCTGATCCGAGTAGCAGCAATTCCAACCAGGCATCTACCTCATACCGCCAGGTGAATCACATTCAGGCAGAGCCGGTTCCCTTGCTGCAGTACTATCCATCTCAACCGCCATCTACGGAGACTCAGATGGTGGTCTATCAGCCGGAGCAGCCACTGGTCGTTCTTCCTCCACCTTCCTTTGAGCAGGAACCATTGATGGAAGTCAATGGGATTTGGTACGACCGGTACCCTCAGCCCGGGATTCGTCGTTATCACCCCGGATTCCGTTGGGGCAATGGTGGATCCTCATCCCAGCAGCAGAACCCTGCCCAAGGACAGCAGAGCAGCCAGCAGCAACCACAGCAGCAGCCCTAGTATGCCCATCAACAGCAGTTTCAGAGTAGTCCTCGTCTCACCTATCAGGGACAGCAGTGGAGGCAGCGACAGCAGCCTCAACACTCTTATCACCATCCTCCCCCTCAGTATCAGCAACAGCAGCAGCAGCCCCATTTCCAGCAGGGACAACCATCCGGTTCTCAGGTTCCCGCTTTTGAGAACCCAGCTCTCGATGATCTTGCCCGCTTGCTATCTGAACAACGAGCCTCTTTCAGGCAAGAAATGGATGAATTCCGGCAGGAAATGAGGGACATTATGAAAGGCAAGGCCGCCATACCCGCTCAGATTGAACCTAACCCGAACAATCTGAAAAGGAAATCTGAACAGGTAGAGTTCACAGAGGATACCTCTCCTAGTGATTATTTGAGTGACATGTCTTATTCCTATCATGATGCTGATTTTGTTACTACTAGGAGCGGTAGGATGCCAGCCGGCGGCGCCTCTTCTGAGCGACAACCAGAGGCAGGATCAGGAGCGCTAGAGGAGCAGAGGAGCGGTGTTGATGCCGCTCATGATGATGTTAGCGGTGGTGCTGATGCCACCCATGATGAAGTCCAAGACGACGGTGCTGATGCCGTCGTGATACCAGTCGCAGACGCTGGTGCTGATGCCACCATTTTGGATGATGAACCAGAGCGCGGTGCTGATGCCGCGAAGACCGGTGCTAGTGGTGGTGCTGAGGCCACCACATCCACTTTTGTTGAGCCACCATCTGTGATGTTGCCACATTTTGTACCCAAGGACTGTGGGAACAAAAAGAAAAACAAAAATATGAATAAAGGAAAGGTTTCTGTTCACATTACGGATCCATATGTGTTGCATGATGATGGTTGTGTGGATCCTTCTTCTTCACAGGCACAGGAACCGATTCCTAGTCCTCCATCTGAGGAGGGCACTACCATCCCCTTCCCTGAGGCGCTCCGCCGTACGAAGGGGAATAAAAAAGAAAATCCAAAAAAGAGCCAACAGGTAGAGTTCAGCAACGAAATGATTGACAGATTTCATATTCAGCTGACTCTACGAGAAGCATTTGAGCATATCCCCTTCTTCAAGAAGAATTTGAAAGAAACAACTACTGTCCGAAGGAAGAAGAGGTACAGAGATCAAATCCATATGCTCACTCATGACACTTGCTGCGCCATTCAAAACACATTGCCAGCCAAGCGACCCGATACAGGAGCTTCCTACGTCAGATGCGAGATCCAGGAGCAGCGGTTCGATCGTACTCTATTAGACAGCGGGTCTTCGATCAACCTCCTTCCGGCAGCCTTACTCAAGCAGTTCGAGTTTGGCCCTCTTCTTCGAAGCAGAACAGTCCTTCAGTTTGCTGATAGGTCGATTAAGAGGCCGAAGGGGTTGTTGAAGGACGTGGTCGTTACCATTCAGGGCCTGAAATTCCCCGTGGACTTTGTTGTATTGGACATGGAGATCCCTGAGTCGGTAACCGATGCCCCTATCATACTTGGACGCCCATTCTTGGCCACTGCCAAGGCGGTATCCGATCATGACAGTGGGAAGGTATATTTTCGCGTAGAGGGCGAAAGCATACAAATAGATACGATCGACCAGACCAGAGCCAGAGAGTTGGCGTGCTCAGAGCAATCCAGCGAAGCCGAGCAGATGACAGAAGAGGAGCTAGACATCCACTAGGTTTGTGATTTCGAGATGACTGATGATGAATCCAACTGGAAAGATCCCGTAGCGCCGACCCTCGCCTTGCCTACAGATTCACTATATCTCAAGCTCATGGCAATCGAGAGCCGGGAGAGCACATCCCTGGATGAGGATATATCTGAGGCTGACAGTGTTGTGATGAGTGGTGCTGAGGAATTTCAATCATGTTCATCTTCTTCAGATCCCTCGGATTCAGACATTGACTGGGATGACTTTGATGATTATTTGCCTTGTCTGATTCCTTCTGAGCCGACAACCATGACAGAGTGCGAGCCAGTGCAGTTTATAGATGATTCAACAGGCCGCCCTTCGTCAGAAATTCATGCAGAGCAAGAGTTCTCCCATGCAGACCTGGTAGCATTTACACAGACATATCAGAAGCCAGATCTGCCACCTCCCAGTTGTCCAGAACGGAAACCTCTGCCGCAGTCGATGACATACAGATTCCTTGCGGGTGAGCCAGAAATGTACCCAGTCATTATCTCAGCAGATTTGACTGGAGAACAGGAATCTCGTCTGATGGAGGTTCTTGAAAGAAACCGCAAGGCAATCGGTTGGAGTATAGCTGATCTCCAGGGGCTGAGCCCAAATCTTTGCTCTCACCACATCTATCTTGAGGATAACGCTAAGCCATCGCGTGAGTTCCAACGACGGCTGAACCCGAATCTTCGAGACGTAGTCATGAAAGAAATTTCAAGGTGGTGGAGCGCCGATTTCATCTATCCCATCTCCGACTCCAAATGGGTGAGTCCGCTACATGTGGTGCCCAAGAAGACGGGTATCACTACAGTTGTCAATGAGTCTGGAGAGGAGATCGCTACCAGAGTACCCACTTCTTGGAGGGTCTGTGTGGACTACAGACGATTGAATGAGGCCACCAAGAAGGATCACTTCCCGCTACCCTTCATTGATCAGATTATCGAGCGGTTAGCTGGGAAGAGTCATTATTGTTTCCTTGATGGGTACTCTGGATATAATCAAGTGGCCATTGCGCCCGAGGACCAGGAGAAAACGACATTCACCTGTCCGTCTGGGACGTATGCTTTCAGACGGATGCCCTTTGGTCTATGTAACGCTCCGGCGACATTCCAAAGATGCATGTTGTCCATCTTCTCGGACATGGTGGGTGACTGTTTAGAGGTCTTCATGGATGACTTCTCGGTCTATGGCGACGGGTTCGATGCTTGTCTTGACTGCCTAGACCGTGTACTGAAGCGCTGCATTGAGGTCAATCTTGTCTTATCCTGGGAGAAGAGTCATTTCATGATGACTCAAGGGACGGTCCTTGGTCATATCGTCTCCAACAGGGGCATGGAGGTCGATCCGGCTAAGGTGGATATCATCATAAAACTCAATCCGCCGTCCAATTTACGTCAGTTACGGTCTTTTCTGGGGCATGTCGGTTTCTACCGACGGTTCATTCAGGACTTCAGTCGAATTGCCCGACCACTCACTGACTTGCTGACGAAAGACACCGAGTTTATTGTCAATGATAAGTGTCTAGCGTCATTTGAGACTCTCAAAGAAATGGTTGTTTCAGCTCCTGTCCTTCAGCCACCCGATTGGTCTCTCCCATTCGAGATCATGACGGATGCTTCAGATTTTGCCGTTAGGGTTGTGCTTGGACAGAGGAGGGATGGTTTACCTTTTGCCATTCACTACGCCAGCCGGACCTTGGATGCCGCTCAGCGGAATTACACTGTGACTGAGAAAGAGATGCTGGCCGTAGTCTTCGCTCTTGATAAGTATCGATCTTACATTCTCGGATCTAGAGTAACCATCTACACTGATCACACCGCCATCCGGTACCTAATGTCTAAGAAGGATGCCAAAGCACGTCTCACCAGATGGATCCTTCTACTCCAGGAATTTGATATTGAGATTAAGGACAAGCCTGGAGTCAAGAATGTGGTGGCGGATCATCTCTCCAGATTGGAGAATCTTGAGGAATCTGAGCCTAGTGCACCTATCTCAGAGACATTTCCAGATGAGGCGATCTTGGCTGTCACCTCACTCCCATGGTATGCTGACTTTGTAAACTATCTTGTTGCCAAGACAGTCCCTCAGGGTTGGCCCAGACAGAAACTTGAGACCTTCCTAGCTAAGGCCAAGTTTTATCATTGGGAGGATCCCGTCCTTTATCATGAAGGAGGGGATAGTATCTGGAGGAGGTGCATTCCTCAAGAAGAGCAGCAAAGCGTCCTCACATATTACCACAAGCTTGAGGCAGGAGGACATCATTCTGGAAAAAGGACAGCACAGAAGGTGCTTCAATCCGGCCTATGGTGGCCTACTCTCTTCAAGGATTCTGATGAGTTTGTGAAGAGATGTACTGACTGTCAGAAAATGGGAACCTGCGGACAGAGAGACATGATGCCCATGTAACCCATTCACTTTTGTGAGGTTTTTGATGCATGGGGGATTGATTTCATGGGCCCATTTCCTAAGAGTCAGGGATTCGAGCATATTTTGCTCGCTGTGGATTATGTCAGCCGATGGGTTGAGGCCATCCCCGCCCGAGCCGCAGATGCTAAAACCGTTTGCAAATTTTTGAGGAAAAATATCATTTCACGGTTCGGGGTACCTAGAGTCTTGATTTCAGACGGGGGGTCTCACTTCATCAATGACAAGGTCAGGGCCCTTGCAGACGAGTTCGACATTGACCATCGGGTTGCCACTCCATATCACCCTCAGACTAATGGTCTTGCCGGAGTATCGAATCGGGAGATAAAGACTATCTTGCAGAAAGTTGTCCGCCCAGACCGAAAGGATTGGTCACAGCTTTTGGACTCGGTCTTGTGGGCCTATCGGACTTCTTTCAAGAATCCATTGGGGACATCTCCCTTTCGTCTCGTCTATGGCAAGCCGTGCCATTTGCCAGTGGAGATCAAGCACAAATCCTTTTGGGCAGTCACTGAGTTACTTTTAGATCCGGAGAGTATAGGAGACCAGAGAAGAGCAGAATTAGCAGCCCTGGAAGAACTAAGAGACACAGCCTTTTCGAACAGCCTACAGTATAAAGAGAAAGTGAAGACATGGTACGATTCGCATATCAACCATAAACAGTTTGAGCCAGATCAGAGAGTATGGTTGTTTGATTCCAGGCTGAAATTATTCCCAGGGAAGTTGCAGAGCAAGTGGAAAGGTCCTTATGTGGTTAGGAAGGTACATGACAATGGCAGCATCAACATATCCGAACCGTCATCTTCCTCTACCTTCCGCGTCAATGGTCAACGCCTGAAACTATATCTTGATCATGATCCGCCGACCATTGACGTTGCCCCCATTCTTCTGGTATGAGATGTACTCTTTGACTCACATCATCTGCATCTCATACACGGTGATCAGTTCCATCTTTCGCTGTACAGATCCATCTGTTCATATCACGATTTCATCTGTTAATGCTTTTTCTTCTTTTCTTCTTTCCCATCTCTATCTTCTTTATCTATCAAAAAGGTGCCGCCCTTGTAGACAGTTTTCCATACTTAGGACGTACTTTGTCCTAAGTATAGGGGGGTGTGCACCCCGAGTATTTCCATTCTTTGATCCTCTCCATTGTCTCCTCTTCTTGTCTATACTTAGGGATATCTTACCCTAAGTATAGGGGGAGACAATCTGAGTACGATCTGTTCATTCCCACCCTTGACCCTCCCTGCGTTGTGTACAGTCTGCTATACTTAGGATTATTTGATCCTAAGTATAGGGGGGACGGTCAACTTCTCATTCATTAATTCATTCATTCTTTAGACTTGCCTATACTTAGTACGAGTTATGTCTTCGCTTTTCTCTCCGATCTATGAGGACATAGCTCAAGCTAAGTATAGGGGGGTCGTATATACTGCGTACATACTTTAGACATAACTCGTACTTTCGTATTTTCTTAATATAGCTAACAATTCTTAAAAAACTCATTAAAAACCCTTAATAAAAAGGTGTATTATTCCTCAAATTCTTTTTGTATTTACTGATTAATAAATCAGGTGAAAATGTTTTTTGCAAAATGTTTGAAAAATAGTTTGAAAATCTTTGTGAACAACTATTAAAAACTATTTTGAAAATATTTTGTTACATGTTTTCAACCTTTGTAAAAATGTGTGGTTTGTAAAACTTCTTTTCTTTGTGTGAAATAAAATGTTTGAAAAATGATTTGCAAATGGTTTGAAAAATGGTTGCAGAAATATTTGAAAAACCTATATATACTGTTTTGAAAGCCTTTGCAAAATGATTTTCAAATGTGTGTACATGTTTGTAAAAATGTTTGTAAAAACTATTTTGGACTATAGTTTTCAAAAAAATCGTGTGAAAAAGCTTGTGTCAAATAAGTTTGAGGAATATTTACATCGCACCAAAATCCACTATATATATATGTATAAAACTGACCACTTACCCTTGTAAATTCTTAAAATCCACTTCTTGTATATATAAGAAGCACTCCCGTGTACATATTTTTAACCTAGTTTGCAGCCAAAATCTTTTGTTTTCAAAAATCCCAAAAACATTTGCAAAATGAAAATCCAAAAACATTTGAAAAATCTTTGTGAAAAATACAAAAAAATGCATCTGCATACGCATGCATCATCTTTTCAAAAATCGAAAAAAAATTCAAAATCTTGAAAATTGCATCACAAAAATATTTTCTGCAGTCTGCATCGCATTTGCATGGCATGAGCATTTTTCGGATTGAGTTTGATAGTTGAACAAGTCTAAATAAAATCCGGAGATTGGAGCTTGATTGGACCCTTATAATCTACCTAATAACAGGAACTTTAGAGGAACTAGGTTTGAGGTACTTCAGGTCTAGTTGACTTAATTCTTTGAGGATCACGGGACTTGGTTCAATGGATTCTTGACTGCCTAAGTAGAGTATTTCGGAGCACACGCACGACTCTTGTTGATAATGACCTAACTTGGACACCTGCACCTTTCACATAGCTCTCCACAGATGAGGTGGTGAGGAGGCGGTTTCCTTTGGCTTGGGGTAGCATATGAGGGTAGTACTTCTAGGCGGAACCTCTCTTCTTCTTCTAGTGAAGGAAGTGCACCTCAACTTGGTCTAGTGGTGATGAAGGCTAAAGACAGAAGCCGTGGGTTGCAATAAAGCTTCAAAAGAGGGATAGTCTACTGGCTCAAGAGGAAAATTTCTTGTATATATGCTGCACCATGTAGATATGTTGTACAGATGCACTTAAAAAAAACTCCAAAAAAGTGGTGGGTCGGATTGAAAATTTAATAACCCCACCGGAGTGTATATAGTCCGATAAAGCAAAAGCTTATGGTATCCATATCACATCTCATGAAGCTTGCAGCGGGAGACTTAGCTACACTGGTTGAGCTCCCAAAAGTCTATACTTCTTCCCCCTCTTCTTGAGCCGGTTGCACTTGAACTTAGAAGGGAATACCCCGTTTCTCGAGGAAAGAGTTGCTAGACCGAGGCATTAGAGTTACCAGGTTGGGGGAGGTTGTTTCTTTGTCACTTCTGAGGTAGGGAGCTACATATCACTTACACTGTACGAGTCAGACTCATAGTCGTAAGAGTTTGCGTATGAGTTGAAGTATTTCTGACCTGGCTATTGAGGAGACTTGGACAGAGTTTTGGGATTCTCAAGGACTGTTGGATTTCAAACTTGGTTCTCATTAAGGTTCTGACCGCACTAAAATTCCAAAGGTCCGACTTAAGCTCCAAACTTTGATTTTGTGAAGACAAGTTTGATAATTAAACTTCATCCAATTTTCTTCTTTTTCTTTTCTTTGTTTTTCTTTTTCTGCACTTATTGCATAAGTGTTTGCTAGGGACTAGCAAAGGTAAAGTATAGGGGGATGATGAAGCTACGTTTCATCATCTTTATTCTATCATTTTGGCCTTAAAAACCCTAGTAAATGCGTGTGAATAGCATTACTTCATGCATTTTAGCATCTATGCATATGTGTGTAAATACTGTGTAAAATGCGGTTTTTAAAGACAAAATTATAGAATAAAGAAAAGAAAAGAAAAAAGAATAAAATATTGTAAATATTTTATGACCCGAAACCCCGAGACCTAGGCATCTTGATGAATAGGTCGACCAGGAATAAAGTAGGGGGAGATAAGGGTCAAATACCTATGTTATTTTCTTCATTCTGCATTCTTTTTGGGACCTATTTTTGGTTCCACTTTTTGTACCTCAAAAAAAGAAACTGTGTACATGAAAGTTGTAGATAATTTTATAAAGAAAAATACAAAATTGATTTCACAGAAAAATAATGTACAGATAAAAAGTTATGGTCTGAATAAAAATCCAGAAGTCCAACTTCCCAGACCCGTATCTCACAACTGACAACTCCAAATGCAGCATACCCACCTTTAATTGTATATAGAAGAAAATAATCTATTTAATGGTGGTGGTTTCGCATTTGGCGGAGCTACGGTTTGAAAGTTGAGTTTTGGACCCCTATTGTATACTTGTACCGAATAAAATATTCAATTTATTCTTTAGTCATTATTTATTCATTTTTATATTTTTATAATGTTGTAAATATCACTTATAATAATTATGTGTATTAAAATCAGAATAAAAATGCAAAGAAAAATAAAAAAATAAAAATGAACATATACAGGATACATAGGTATACTTCCTATACATATACCTGTACAAAACACTCTTATAATTTATTAATTATACATAATAAATCAGAAAAACAAAATAAAAATATATTTATGTGTATAAAAGTATTTTATAATTTTATAAAATACTAAATAAAAATAATAAAATTAAAATACTCAAAATAAAAATCAAATCCTTAAATACATAGGTATTATACCTATATAGGGTTAAAAAGGTAACGTATAAAAATATACCTCCTACAATTAATTAAAAATCAAAATAAAATACCACACAAAATTCTAAGCATTTTTCATTTTATAACTTTTATTAAATTCGGCCTTTTTCTATTTTTTATTGAATTTATAAAGCATTTATCCGGGATTTTTCCTGATTGGTCCACGTGGACCAATCAGGAGACGGTCCCAGTTGGCCCCCGGTCAACTGGCCGTCCTTCCCCATGTGCGCCGTCAGAGGCTTGGTTTTTGAGCCGATTTCTTGGCTTTTTCCAGCCAAGCCTTTCACTATTTTGCCTCACACCCTTCTGCAATCTTCTTCCCCTACCAACCACCTTGCCCGCCTTGTGATTTCCTTGGAGATTGCATCACTGAAACGCTCCAGAATCCTTGGTCTTTGGACCCCTGTCGCCTCGGGTCAACCAACTTAAAACCAACCCCCCATCTTTCGATTTGAATTCGAACACCTTCGGTCCACCCTTCCTAGCTCTTCTTGTGCTCCAAACACTCGTGGAGGTAGCAGCTCTCACGCCGTGCGTTCAGCCAGGGCAGAGGAAGTCGGAGGCGCTTCCACCACCTCCCGCAAAGTCGCCGGTCGAGGTATCTTCTTCCTCTGGCTCCGGCCATCGAGGACCATCTCCCTTGCATTTCCTTGCACCATTTCATTCCTGTTAGTCTAGGGATCGAAAAACTACAAAAAAATCTAAGTTTCATCTACTCCTTCGCCAAATCATAGTCCTACGCCGGAGCGCACCTCCGGCCAACCATCCCCACTTCGCCTTTCGCGTCGATTAGGTCCACCTGAGGTTCAGGCAATTTGCCCTGGACCTCTTGACTATTTTTGCAGGGTCAAAGGACGTTGACTCGCGCCTGGGTGCGTTTTTGATGCTCGCCGGAGCTCAGCCGAGCTCCTTAGCTCCGCCGATCGCCTGCGAGCGCCACGGCCATCGCCGTGCCCTTTTGGTGCCCCCAGGAGAAAGAGAAGGCCCCCAGGAAGCTCCAGCCGCATTTTGAAGCCAAGAAGCCCGCCGGAGACGGAGCTTGACCTCGGAGAACCTCGGCTCGTCGGAGTTCTTCGTTGTTCTTGCTCCGGCCTTCGCCACCGTTGGATCGAGATGGAGTTCCAGATCGCGCATCGACCGTCGGATCTTCCGCGACCAGCCACCGTTGGATCTCTTTCTGATATCTAATCCCAGACGTCGAAGCGAACCGTCATCGACCGTCCCCGTGCTGCCACGTGGATAAGTGGCACGTTCCCTGCCGCTGGATCGCGCTCAGCTGCCAGCCGTTGGATTCGCGCCACGCGTCATCTGCTGATCGTCCGAGCGAGGGTATTTTGCATCCCCACCCTCGCACTTTTTGTACTTATTATTTAGTATTTAAATTTTTGTCTGTAGCGTATTATTTTTGGAGTATTTGCACAAAGACCCCCAAACTTTATATATTTGCATCCAGGTCCTTCGCCACGTCACCTCACGTGACCTGTACACGTGAGGTGTGGGCATTTTGCAAGGAACCCCTCGGTTATTTGTGTATTTTGTTCTAGTACTAAAACTTTCGTATCACGTATAAATTTTTTGTGGAAAATTGCATGTATGCCCTTGGATATTTGAGAAATTGCATAAGTACCCCTGCTAGGCCTTGTCTTGATTGGATGCTTGTTGTATTTATTTACCCTATCATCTTAAGTCCAAAAATTCCACAAAAATAGGGTTTAGTTCCTGAACACGTGTACTTTCACGCTATCGTTTTAGTTCTTGATTTTATTGTATTTTCACATTTATTAAAAATAAAAAACAAGCTTTTTCTCTACTGTCTAGCTTAGAAAATGCCAAAAAAATATTAAACCATCTCTAAAACTTCCAAAAAAATTCCCTAGTGTCTATTTTATTCTATTCTAGTGTCAATCCAAAAATCACTAAAAATCTCAAAAGAAAAACACTAAAAATTTAAAAACACTCAAAAACTTCAAAAAAATTTATAAAATCAAGGAAAACTCTAAAAAATACAAACTCAGGTTCTGTGTGTTCCTTATTTTGTTCCTTTTATTTGAAAAATAGTGTGAAAAATTTTGGTTACTGGTTGCTGTTTTTTAAATCTCATTTTACTCACAGCCAGCCCTTGTTTCACTGTTTTGAGCTATTTCAGTAATTAAAAATACCAAAAACACCTTGAAAAACCCCCAAAAATCACAAAAATAGTAGAAAATCCTAAAAATATCAAAAACATTTTATTTTTGAATTTTTGGTTATTTTTGCACATTTTTATAAATATTTCATCTTGTCTTTTATTACATTGCTTTGAAATTTCAATATTAAAAAAAAGTATA
Source organism: Ottelia alismoides (assembly GCA_037367405.1). NCBI lineage: Eukaryota > Viridiplantae > Streptophyta > Magnoliopsida > Alismatales > Hydrocharitaceae > Ottelia > Ottelia alismoides. The sequence continues at coordinate 221,366 of JAZKJV010009390.1, read as the reverse complement.
AATATAAAATATAAAAATCAGAAAATTAAAAATCAAAATACAAAAACTAAAAATTAAATAAAAATATATTAAAAATTAAAAACCCACAAAAATTCATTTGCTTGCTTGCTTAGTGTAGACATATCACACACACACTTGTACACATTTTTGTGAATTACCCTGCTTGCTCCCTGTGTTCGAACTCTCTGCATACTTGTCACTATACACCATTTGTGCAGAGTTAAAAATAAATTTTAACTCCACATTAGTTCTAATTTATTGATCTTTAGTGTGGGTTAATTGTTGACTTTAGTCCAGATTTCATTGTGAGTCGTCACAGCGACGGTTGTCTCCGCCTTGTGTGAGACACCATTTTAGACTCCATGAATTTTGGCTGAATCAACGACCTAGAGGGTATGGATTCTATGTGTCAGAGAAGTCTGACAATGATCTATCTTCATGTGATCACGATTCTGATGATCATGACATGGAGAGATGGATGTTAGCAATAAAGTCTAAAGTAGACTTCATGCACAAGTGTTGTCTATGAACCCTCAAGGATCCACCTATAAAGATCAAATCCGTTGGTTGTAAATGTCTAGTCAAGAGAAAGAGGGAACTTGATGAGAAGATAGAAACCTTCAAAGCGTGGTTCGTACACAACGAGAAGATATTGCTTACGGTGAGACTTGCTCTCTAGTGATCATGTTTATACCCATTAGAATATTGTTAATGTAGCTATACAACTTGACTATGACATCTGGAAGATGGAAGTCAAGAGTGTATTCCGCAATGAATACTTCAACAAGGATATTCATATGAATCAACCCCAATAATTCATAGTTGATGTAGGTTAGGTGTACAAGCTAAAACGCTCCATTTAGTGATGTAGGTTAGGTATACAAGCTAAAACGCTCCATTTATGGACTCAAGTAAGCTTCTCATAGTTGGAACTTCATATTTGATAAACTATAGAGGTTATGATTTCAAGCAGAATCTTCATGAACCGTGTGAAGCTGAGTAGGGGATGTAGGAGCTGGTGTAGGGTTGAATGTCTAAATAGTTAGATTGAGGATTGGACCACGCCGTCAAGTGATTATCAAGAAGGGATCTTCAGCATGAGAAGGAGATGCCAATCCTTACTCCAAAGAATGGCATCCGAACAACCTCTTGATGCAGGTATTCTATATAAAAATAGAGATTTAGAAGTGTTGGATGGGCTAAGTCATAGAGTTGACTTTGTGATATCAATATAAGTAAGACTTATGTCGTATCCTATCACATATATGAACACATCTTTTGATCGAAGATATATGCATTACTATATGTCTAAGTATGTACATTAGGCATACTATTAGGTTGATGGCCTAATCAAGGTATATACACCGATGAGATGGTGTGCATATGAGGGCATATGATTCATGTGATCTCTCAAATGGATCATACAAGTTCATCACTGAACCGGAAGACATGATCTCACTCATGAGATATTAGGGTAAACAAAATTCTAACATTGGTCGTCTTGTTTTGGAAACAAGACAAGATTTGAAGGTACGGTATATGTTTTTGGAAAGCATATGATCGATACCAACTCCCAATGATCGAATGAGAAATTTAACGATCCTGAATGAGACAATTCAATTAAGATCAGAACTTCATATTTAATCATGGTCTTCCAATATGCAGGATGTGCATATATTTGGAATACTCGAGGTGATGTGATCTTATCGATTGTATTACCATGACTCTTCCATTTTAATGTAGTGATGAAAAAGGTTTGGATTTTAGTGACTCCACTCAATAGACTAGTTATCCAATCTTAGTCCAACTGTTGGACATTGGTCTGAATATGATTCAACAAGCGATGAGAAGATTGGATATTCTGTCTGACTTGATTAGATACTTCTGAGAGGTCTTCTAGATATGTATAATCTCACTATCCAAGTCACAATACATGGAATATATAGTTTCCATGTCCTTATCTTCAAGTATCCGAGGAGAAGGTACACTATCCTCGAAAGAGTTCAAGAGTAGTTCCATTGAATAATATCTGAACATCGAAAATTTAATGATTACATAGGATTTAATTATCATTGATAATATGGATATTATTCACATGATTTGGGTATATGTAGAGAGACATCTGAGATAATTAAATATAGATTTAATTATCATATATAAGTTTAATGTGAATAGCACTACCACAATAAATAAAATTTGTGAGTGTGATTATTTAATATTGGTTGAAAGAATACGATTCATAATCAATCAATGGTTTGTTTTCATTTGTTATAAATAATTTGCAAATTATTTAGAGAAATTTTATTGACAAATAATTCTATGAATAAAATTTAATATAATAAAATTACATTAAAGGTGCTTGGAGAATCTCTCTCTCCAATCCATAGTGGACATCCAACGCAAATATGGAAGGAGGTTTTCTCATTTCCGATTTATGGAAGGTGGCTCTCTTCTTTCTCTTTCTTCATGAGAATAAATTGATTTTAACTGAATTAAATTTGTTGAAGAATGTATTCAACTTATTTTTATTTTAAAACTAATTATTAATTTTGTAAATTATTGCAACAAAATTTTGGCCATTGGTTTTCAGTTAGGAGTGCATCTCGACAATCCCATTTGAAATAAGAGAAAGGCTAACTCATGTCTTTTCTTCAAGAAATATACAATACAAGTTGAAGGCAATTGTTGCAACAACACCTCTCTCCCTCTCTCTACCATAATACACGTTCGCCCTTTCCATTTGCTTCAATTTATGTCCATCCCCATAGCTAACGCTTGTGGATACACTACAAAAAAAGGCGGGATTGGCATGTACAGCTCTGCGTGCACTAGGCGAGCACATGTGCTCGCTCAAACATGGGCGAGCACACAAAGAGCACATGTGCTCGCCCATGGGGGTCGCTGGTTTGAATTATGTGGAGCGGCTCGATTACCAATTTGGACGAGCACATGTGCTTGCTTACATGTGCTCGCCCACTTGAATTTCTTTGCGCGGATAACTTTAGTGCCTGGTAAATTTTGGGCGAGCACCTGGCGACTGTCTGGCGAGCACGTAAGTGTGCTCACCCAAATCCGTAAACAAAACCTCGGGCGTCCCATTCTTCCTCATTCTCACGCATCCCTCCCCCAAGATCTCCCCTCCGGCGACCCACCACCCCTCCGCCCCGACACCGGCGCCTACCGTTTTCGTCTTTCGAGTAGATATAGATCTACCATTCAGTATAGTCCTTCCTCCCTCTCTTTTTTTAAGATTTCATTAGATATTTGTATTGTTTCGATAGTTTAGGGTTTCAATTTTTTTGATTTTTTTGTTGGATATAGTGTATTGTTTTGATAGTTTAAATATTTTTTACATGTTTAGGATAATAGTGGAACACTATAATGTTGTAATTTCGATTGTGGTTGTCTCAATAATATGTATAATTTTATGCCCTATAGGTGTTCGATAAAATGCCTCAACCAACATTATGTTTAGACTTTGTAATGTATACATGATAAAATATCCATTACAACATCTAGACTAGTTAGTATTGTTAATTTTCTTAAAAAGATTAGTTATGAAACTTGTGAATAACATTAGTTAGCCAACTTCAATAGTGTAGATATTAGATATGATGAACATCATTAATAATAGTTCGAAAATTTCATATCGTGTTGATATGAGATATGATATACACCAGTATTTCTTTTGTGATAATTTATTATCACATTAAATTCTAATTAATGTGACCAAGTATATCACATTAACTTATAGTTAGGTTAATTAATTATAAGGCTAAAACGCTAACCACTAATTAGAATATTAAATCGCACAAAATCCTTCACAAACAGTGCGTCCTTCCACACCGAGTGGTGTGTGGCTCTGCACAACGGGAGGCGTGTGCAACACATTGGAGGATTAGATCACCTCTAACTGTGTTATATTTTTTTTATTTTTTCACAGCACTATTAGACTCACTTTGGGATGTTTATCCCAGACCAATGGTCATGGATTTTGATGTTTGCAGGTTTGAATTTTTTTTGCAGGTGCCCCTCAACTCTTAGTGACCCAAGTACTGTATTAGGCATTAAATTAGGATCACACTTATCCCTATCCCCATCATTAACCAGCCAAATTTACGTAATTTCCCGGCTAATATAAATGAATAAATATTTTAAGATTATTTTATAGTCTCATTTGTAGCACGTACAAATGTATGACGTAAAGTGATCTTAAAGTATTACATTTATATTAGCTTTACTTAGTTCGGAGATGCCGGACTAAGGGGGTTCATAAAGATTCAAATTTACTAAAAGGTGATCGTTGTCACAAGCTCTTTATTTTGTACGGAAATTCGGTTCGTAACCCCTTCCTCTTCGGTATACCAAATCAATCATAGTTTACTATCGAAATAATCACTAATATGATTATTTTGATAGTTAATTGTGATTGATTTATGAGGTATACGGGAGAGGTGCAGGGTTATGCTGTCAATTTTTGTTAGAAATAAAGATGCTTGTAACAACAATCATCTTTTAGTAAGTTTGAATCCTTATGGACGGGCTCAAGTGATAACATAATTAATACACTTCTCTTCTCATCTTTTATCTCAATAATATGATACTTTTAGATATTCTCAATTTCCTAGATTTGACATTATAAATTATTTAATTCATGTTCATCAATATGACAAATAGAGAGTGGATGTACAACCGTTTAGTAGATGGACGTATAGCAGATACCTTTCAAAGAGGTGTTCATGAATTTATACAATTTACTTACGCACAAGGTTCCTGTATCGTGGATTCAGATGGAACTATCTTGTGTCCGTGTAAAAAATGTCGTATAATGAGGAAGAGATCAAAAGATGAAACTCAGTTACATCTTTATAGAATGTGTTTCATGGAAGGATATAAGATTTGGTGGAGGCATGGTGAGGATTTCGAGTACAATATGAATGATGCAGAAGAAACTGACAATATTAATCCTTTTGCAGATATGGTTATGGATGTTGCGGGTCCAGAATTTAATGCTACTTTTTTAGATGGGATATTTACACCCATAACCCTGATTAATTTCGTAATTACCCCATAAACCTTCAATAAGCAAGAATTACACTCAAGACCTTGAATAACTGTTCCGTTTTACACTCATAACCTTCCGTTAGTCTAGTAAATTAACTCGACCAGATGGTGGAGTTAATCTAACCCAGTCGGTAATCTAACGGTTGAGATTAATAAAAAAAGAGAGGATGTTGGGTTCGAGCTGGACAAGGAAGGTGGGGTACTGGGCTTGCATGCAAAGGCTGGGGAGGGGGATGCGGGGCGGCGGCTCGACCTAAGCCTTCAAGCGGACACGTGGGGCGGTGGTTTGACCTAGGCTTTCAGGCAGACACACGGGGCGGTGGCTTGACCTAGGCTTGCAAAAGGGGGGGGCTACGGTTTGACTAGGCAGAATCATCGGGCGGCGGGGCTATAGCTCAACCTGGACCTGCAAGCGCGGGCGGGGAGGGATGGAGGGAGGGAGATGCATGCCGCGGGGGGTTGGGTGCACGAGCTCGACGGGGGGGGGGGGGGGGGGTGTTGCGGGGTGGCGGCTCGACCTTGCAGGCACAGGCGGGGGCTCCGACCTGAGCCAGACTTGCGGGCAGGGGGTGGGTTTGCAGGGTAGAGGCGCGGCTGGGGCTCCGACGTGAGCTGGATTTGCGGGCACCGAGTGGGGAGGGGGTGCACGACCTGCAGGAGGAGGCGCAGCCGGGGAGGGGGTTGCGGCTTGACCTTGCAGGAGGAGGCACGAGCGGGGAGGGGAGCGGGTTGCGGGTCGACCTTGCAAGCGGAGGCACGAGCGGGGAGGGGGCTTCGACCTGAGCCAGCTTGCGTGGGGGGGGGGACGTTGCGGAGTGGCGGCTTGACCTTGCAGGCGCAGGTGCGAGCAGTGGGTGGGGGTTTGCAGGGTGGAAGCGCGGGCAGGGCTCCGACCTGATCCGTACTTGCGGGCGCCGGGAGGGGGAGTGCACGACCTGCAGGTGGAGGCGAGGGCGGGGAGGGGGCGCGGCTCGACCTTGCAAGCGGAGGCACAGGCGGGGGTTGTGGCTCAACCTTGCAGGCGTGGGCACAAGCGGCGAGGGGCCTTCGACCTAAGCCGGCTTGTGGGGGGAGGGGGGGCTCAACCTGGGGTTGCAACCGGAGGAGGGGTTGGGGGCGGGCGGGGGAGGCGGGGAGGCCGGCGGGCAGGGGGAGGTGGGGCAGCAGTTCGGGGGTGTTGCTTGGATGACGAAGGGGGAAGGAGTATGGCATCATATTACAAATATTGTGTGTTTCCAAGGGTAAAATGGTCAACATAAAATTTTTCCCGTCAAAGTTAACGGATAATGAAGACGGAATTTGACACAGGGTTATGCCATGTAAAGGTTAAGGATTATTCAAGGTCTTGGGTGTAATTCGTTATTATAGAGGGTTTCCGGAGTAATTATGAAACTACTCAGGGTTATGGGTGTAAATATCCCTTTTTAGATTATGAGGAACCATATGGAGAGTCTGCAGAATTCTACGAGCTGTTGAAAAAAACGGAAGAGAGATTGTGGTTGGGTTGCAAGACATATTCAAAACTTTCTACGGTTTCGGATCTTCTATCGATGAAGATGGAGTATAATATAACCGATCGTAATTTTGATGCAATGTTGAGGATTATTACGAAATTGTTACCAGAAGATGCAAAATTACCTGATAATTATTACAAAACAAAAAAGATGATGCGGAAGATGGGTTTAGCGGAAGTTAAAATAGACTCATGCATAAATCACCATATTTTATATTACAGTGAACACCAACATTTACAACGATGTCCTGAATGTAATGAGCCAAGATATCAGACAACTAGTAGGAGTGGAACAAAAATATCGAGAAAGATTTTACGTTATTTCCCGTTGACTCCGAGATTGAAACAAATATATTATTGCAAAGAAACAACGAAGTACATGACATGGCACGCGGAACATAAAGTCGATGAGTACATGAAGCATCCATCCGAGTCTGATTGTTGGAAAGAATTGATGTCAGCTTTTCCTACATTTAACGATGAAAAGAGGAATTGCGTTATATGTTATGTACAGACGGGTTTAATCCTCATGGAAGAAGTACAGATTACTCTTGCTGGCCAGTAATGACAACACCATACAATCTACCACCATGATTATGTAATAAACGACAGTTTATATTTCTTTCGTTGTTGGTACCAGGACCTACACATTCGGGAAAATACATTAACGTTTATTTACGTCATCTTATCGATGAGTTGAAAATATTATGGGTCGATGGAGTTGATACATATGATGCTAATAAGAGTCAAACATTTAACATGAAAGTAGCTTTGCTTTGGACGATAAATGACTTCCCAGCATATGGAATGTTATCTGAATGGAGTACGCATGGACGTAAAAGTTGTCCGTATTGTATGGAGAGTACTAAATCATTCCAGCTTCAACGCGGTCAGAAAACATGTTTTTTTTATCGTCACAGATGGTTTCTTACAAATAATCATCCATATCGAAGACAGAAGTAGTCTTTTAAAAGAAACACAATTGATCTTTCAGATCCTCCACCATTTAAGACAAGCGATATGATATTATCAAACTTGGAACAATTGAAGAAATCAGCCTTAGAGAATGGAGATAAAATAAAAAATCTTCCTGCTTTTGGTGACAATCATAATTGGATTAAGAAGAGTATATTTTGGGAGTTACCATATTGGAGTAAGTTACTGATACGACACAACTTAGATGTTATACATATAGAGAAAAATGTATTTGATAACATCTTCTATATTGTTATAAATGTAACCGGTCGATCAAAAGATACAGTAAAGTCTCGTCGTGATTTACAAATCATATGCAATCATACAGAGTTGCATATAAAGGAACATGATAGTGGAAGGGTTGAAATTCCCAAAGCAAAATATACCTTAATCAAGTTAAGCTTCTCTGTGAATGGACAAGCAAATTGAAGTTTCCAGACTGATATGCATCAAATTTTTCCAATTTGATCGATTTGAAGAAGTTTACATTTAAGGGAATGAAAAGTCATGACTGCCATGTTTTTTATGGAAAGATTGCTACTGTTAGTGTTCAGAGGATTGTTACCAAAAAACGTTGTCGATGTTCTTTCAGATGTTAGCAGAATTTTTCAGGTGCTATGCTCGTCACGCATATACCGCATGGAGATGGATTATCTTCATAAAAATATTCCTGTGATTATGTGTAACTTGGAGAAGATATTTCTGCCTTTATTTTTTGATTCGATGGAGCATCTGATGATTCATATTCCATGGGAAGCAAAAGTAGGAGGGCCGGTAAAATATCGTTGGATGTATCCATTTGAAAGGTAATTAAAAATATTATAATCTCCTTGCATTCTTTACTGTTTCAACAAAATGTCAACCTACTTTCTTATAGGTTTATGTTCTTTCTTAAAAGAAAGGTCCGAAACAAAAGTAAAGTTGAAGGATCTATAAGTTCGCAATATATATATGAGGAAGTCGCAACATTCTGCGCAAGATATCTTACAAAAGATGTGGAGACTATCCACAATAGATGGAGGAGAAATGAGACAATTTACTCTGATGAAGAACCTTGTATCAGTATCTTTCGTCCATCCACTCATCTAATAGGAAAAGCAACGGAACATTTCTTATCGAAACAAGAGAAGGATGTTGCAGATTTATACGTATTAGACAATTACGAGGAAATAACACCATATGTTCAGTAAGTATTTGTATCACTCTATGCATATATTCATGTTCAAGTAATTCTTATGTTTCTCTTACTAATTTTAGGGAATTTATGAAGAAAATTATTGAGGAAAATCCTATGTATTCAGATGACGAAGTTCTGAGCGCCTATAGGAATCAATTTCCAGCTTGATTTAAAGACCGCTCAAAACAGTTGGACGGTGGTGATTTCTATTCTCATATTTTAAGATATTTTGGAGAAGGCCATGTTTATAAGGTCCGATCATATAACTCTTGCTACAGCAATGGGCATCGTTTTCATACCTTAAATTCCAGTAAATATTTAACAACTCAAAATCATGGAGTGATGGTTCGCGGATCTTGTTATGAGGAAGATCATATGAATTATTATGGAATTTTAAAAGAGATACTAGAAGTGGAATATATTATACCAGGCTTGAATAAAGTAGTTCTTTTCTTGTGTGATTGGTATGAACCCAATGGAGGTGTAGTACTCGATAGAAGAAATAACATTGTCGACGTGGTACAAAGAAAATTTATACGCATATTTGAACCATTCGTCTTAGCATCTCCAGCGGATCAAGTATGTTATCTCCCACAAATATCAAAGAAGAGAAAGAGCGTTGAAACAGTAACTGTTGTGAAGATAAATTCTCGAGGTTATATCTCTAATGATTACACTCATCAGGAAGATGACATAGATGAAGCATTCACACCGACACATGAACGAATAGACTTAACAGAAGAAGTCCCAATTATCGAATCGATTCGATTGACTGATAATGAAGTTTTTTGTGTTGACTTACAAGATGATACTGACTCCAGAAATGATGACTCAGAAAACGAAGAAAAACGAAGAAATATCCTTTAATCCCACCGAAATAAATGATGAAGATTAGTTGTAAATTTTATTACACAATTATAATCAAATTAACTAAAATCTTAAGTAATAAATATGTAATTAACTATTACATCATTATTACAGTCATGACAGGTTTTGGACGTGGCGGGGCGCATGGATCACATAGGTCCAATAGTCACCCTTTTATGTAGGAGGCTATGAAGAGCCATCTACCTCAGCAGCCCCTAAAGGATTTCCAGTCCAGGTCCCCATACCAGCACGGACATCGATGGATTCTGACTCTCCTTCTTCTGGACGTCCGAGCACCTCCGTGCCTTTACCTACTGCAGTTGGACAGACTTTGGCGCCCCACCCTTTGTTGGAGGTTACGACGGATGAGAGGTAAAATTTTTTATATATTTTATCATTAAAATTTTTCCAAATATTTATAAATTATATCATATTTAAAATTTCTAGCAAATGCAGGGATTTTTTGAATAGCAACAGGGTGGCAAAGGAGATAACCAATATAATAAAGACACACTTGACTTCCATGCAATTTATATGGTGTCGCATCCCTGCTGCAGAACATGAGAGACTGTTTGACATGTTTCTGGTAAGAAAAATTTCTAAGAAGTGATACAAAATTTTTTGGTCAAGTTTTTTGTATCTGATAATTTGTTGTAATTTTCAGAGTAGGTTTCGCCTTGGCTCTGGTCTGGGGAAGGAGGCTTATCATAGAGCCTTCATTCATTTGGCAGAAAAGAGAATGAGCGATATATTTTTCAAGGCAAGAAGTGACTTGCATGCGAAGACGGGATGCGAGGAGATGAATTTTGAGGAGATGAAGAGGTTCCCGCCAACATGGTGTACGGAGGATAGGTATTGTACTTGTCAAATAATTTATAATAAACTTTTTAAAATAATCAATAATCATAACATAATCCTTGCAGATGGGCGGTTTTCTGTGATACATTCGTTGTGGATGCAGAGTTTGGACGAAGATCTACGGCAGGAAGGACAAACCGCCAAAAACAAAGGATTAAGTCGACAAGTGGCTCTAAAAGCCACAAACAGATTAGAGCAGAGATGGTATTACGATTTAAAATTTATTTTTGGAGATCTACTTTAATATAATGCAATGTTATTATTACATCTTAAAAAAATTCAGGCAGCTAGGTTGGAAAGGGAACCTTCTTTTCAGGAGTGGTGGTCGAGGTCCCACATAAGTGGGAGAGAAGGAGAGTCGCAATAGTCCACTCCTGAAGTAGGAGAATTGTTGGTAAGTCTATTAATTTATTTACAATTAAATGATATATTATAACTCATTTATATATATATATATATTAAACTTTGTATTTCAGGATCGTTATTTGGCACTATCTGCAGAAAAATGGGGTGTCGATCCAACTGGAGAGCAACCACCATTTGATGAAACAATCTGGAAGCATGTATAGATAAATATTATCTTACTATACTCATTTCTAATATATAATTTTATGTTAAACAATAAAAATCTTATAAGGTGTTGGAGGAGAGGGATGTTGTGGCGAACATGAAGCAGGCGCTTGGTGGTCTTCCTCCATATTATGTGGAGGAACATCGTCACTCCTATTCTGCATACTCTCAGCCATCGTATACACAACCACATCCGTCCCAATCATCAATTCCAATGGAGTCGCAGATGGCGATGATGGTGGATCAGGTGACGAAACTCCGAGAAGAGTTGACGTCGTACATGTAAGTATTCTACTTATAGAATGAGTAATAATTTTATATTCTTATATCTACAAAATGCAAGTAATAGATATATATCTTCCATATATAATATAGGTCGCAAGGGCGTGCATCTCAACCTGACGAGATTGAATTTGATGACGAAGAGGAAGAGGAGGAGAACGACCCTGAAGAAGAGGCACACATGTATGCGAGGTTCAAAGAAAATGAGAAGGAAAAAAAGAAATCAAAGTAAGGTTTAATGTCTAAATTTTTTAGATCAAAGAAGAAGTAAATTTTTGTTGGTTTTGACTTGTATTGTTGTTAAACTTTTAGCATGTCTTTTAATTTATATGAACTTTGATAATATAATTTGTTGTAATTTACTTATCGTTGTTGCTTCAAACATATATTTGTAATATTTAGATGTTGAATTTGAGTGTTTATTTCTAAGTTCATATATATTGCGTGACGTTCACTTGTCAGTGCTAGTTATCTTAGTTAACGAACTGCTATAATATATATACCCTTAGGGAGCTCTTATAAGTACATGTAGTGGTTTATTGGCAGGCTATACAGGTTCGACAGGGCGTCAAAACCCCGTCGAACATGTATAAATTTTTTCCTGGAAATCAGTTTGGGTGAGCACAAGTGCTCGCCATGTGCTCCGTCATTGATCGCCATATTTAATGGGGGCGATCACTTCGGCGAGCACATAGCATCCCAATGTGCTCGCCCACCAGCTGGAGCGACTCTCATATAAGCGAGCACGCCCTGAATGAGCACATGTGCTCGTCCACCTTTCGGGCGTGCACATGGCGGGCACTAGGCGTGCACATAACGAGCATTTATGTGCACGTCAATCCCACTTTTTTTGTAGTGATATTGCAGTCATCATCACGCTATTGTCGTGCTGCTGGATTGACTACTTATGATTCTCCATCTTCTTTGAGGCCTTGTTCTCTAGAAGAAGACATTAGATTTCATGAGATGAAGTCAGGAGATTCTGTGCTAGGATCGCTACCTTGGATTGTGAGAAGCACACATTTCATCTACGTACCCACAAGTGCTCTCTCGTCGGATCAGACTTGAGATAGGAGGCTTCTTCCTTTAGAGGCCATGAGATCACGATCACGCTTCAAGAGGTAACCCTTGTAATTGTGTAATCATGATGCAATGACATGGGAATTCTTCCTATGGCATGTGGTTTCATCGTTTTTTAAAATTTATGTTGCCCCATCGACTAGTATAACTAGTCAATGTAGATCGCATACAATGAGATCTCCATGTTTCCATGATGTGTGAGTCTTTGATAGACTCCCTTAAGGATATAGAGTTGGATTCATGTTATTTTGATTTAATACAAATTTATTAAAAATGTATGAATATTGAACAATATATACATGTGAATAAATGCATAATTTAACTCCTTATTTTTGTTATTTCTATTTTATTTTATTTATGGGACCTAACTAGAAGATATTATATAAATTAGTACATCCTTATTATTTTTCTTGTTTTATTGTTTTATCATTTTATGTGAATGTTGTGTGTTTTTAATCATTGTTTAAAAGACAAACTTTAGTATAATTTAGATGAATCGCATATTCATCAGTTCGTCAAATGCTATAATGATTAGGCTTGTTGTTCTATGTATGATAGAAAAATATTTATATTTTGGCTCAGACCATGTACCTTGGCCAACTAAGAAGCATAATACAAGGTGTTTGCTAATGTACACAACTTAATGAACTCCATCAAGATTCCTCTCTTCTCATATTCTACGGCTTGATAGCATTGGTTACAATAGATCATCACTAAGTGTGAGATCAATTAAGGGACTACTCAAGGTCAAGTTCATCATCAGTAAAGATCGACTTACAGATATCATGATAAAATTGTTGCTGCATGCTTCCTTTTCTCACATTTATGATTTTTTGAATATAAGAGACTACTCCAAGGATCATGAATTTGAGAGGGACTATCAAAGATAAAATTTCAAAAGAAGATCAGATCTCTATTGCTCACATTATACCATTCTGTGTTCACATCATGTATCCGTTTGAAGTGTTACAATTATGTTCTATAAAACTATATTATGTTGTTAAAATTATATCATGCAGAACTATGGTTTTTTGAGATGTGTATGATGCTTTATGACACTGAAATTTGTAAGATGGACTCATGAAGACGTTCTCTTATGCATCGCGAAATTGAATTTGTCGATGATATGTCGTTTCCCAATGTGAATGTAAATGTGTAACATTATCAATGGAGAAGATGAAGAGGAAGACTAGAGTAATTAATGAACGTATTCCTTGTCAACTCAAAACAAATAATCAAATATACTAGGTTGGCAATGGGTCGATGACATATTTGACAGGCATTTTGAGCGTCCCTATCACGGTGTCATATGCTATGCAACTGGTTTCCTCAAGTTATGGACCTACTTATTTGGAGATATGAGATGCATATAATGTATTCCAAGGAGATGCTCATGTGCATGCGATTGGCAACAACTGGACCAGCTAATTCGTGCAAGAGAGACTCCGTTGATCATGATAAATAATCAGGAAGCTTAGTAATATGCCACTTCCTTCATTATCAAGCCACAATATGAGCATACTCTAATCCTTGATATTAGGGCGACCACTATGCATATTTCAAGGCTAGTAGGTCATCGACCTTACCCGCAAAATTCATTCATTCATAGTGATTGATCTTACTAATATCCTCTCGGTTGTTCTTCTATTATGTTCTTGGTGCAGTCGGCGGAACACGTGGAGATTACGATGACTTATCATTATGAACTAGGTTTCGTAATCACCATCTAAGAAGCAAGGCTTTAAATGTCGGTTTCAGTTATCATTTCGTTATCAACCAAAACAAAATTTTGGTGGAATTTTGATCGAAATTTCGGTTATTTCGGTCATTTTTTGTACTAGGACCCCCATATTTCGGCCATTTCGGTCGAATTTCGATTTTGACTGGATATCAATATTCGGCAGAAATTCGATCGAATTTCGCTGAAATTTAAGACCGTGCTAAGAAGATGGGTTCAAAATCTTCGAAGGATGTCTATATCTAAGGCATCCTTAGATATAAACGGGTTCAAAATCGGGTGGAATTGGCTCATTATTAATATGCATAACTAAGGCGTATTAGCGGGCACATTCAAACCGAGTACGGGAGGATGTGTCAGGTGAGTTGAAGGAATTTCAATGAGTCGGAACAGAGGTTAGATTGTCGAGTAAGGATAAACGAATTAGTATTTAAGCGGATAAAGCTAATAGTTCACATAATTGTGAATAATCCATGTCTCATCTAAGATCTATTTGATCGTATCCATAAGTACACACGGGAATCCATTCGAATCACTTATTATGAACATCTCTAGCATTTATCTTTTGTTGTACAATACGTGCGTGTCACTCATTTGAATGATAATTAAATCGTCCGATTGCTAGATAAGGAAGGTATTGCCATCTGAAAACGGAACATGGTGCTCGCATTATGTGTGTGTAAGGAGGCTTTCCAATAGGATGTAGTTCTTCCTGAGTTCAGGAAGGTCATCCTCTCTTTGTATAAATTTCGAGAACTTTAGTAGAATACGTAAACATTTGTATTATAACTGCACATTATAAATACAAATCCGTATACAGAACAACACACTATAATACAAACATTAAAACTGCAGATTATAATACAAATTATATACGCATTCTACTAACGTCACCATGTTTTTTTACAAAAAAATGGTTGGTCTTCCTAAATTCAGCAAGGATTGCATCTTATTGGAAGAAAATCATATATATATATATATATATATATATATATATACACACACATGATTGAAAAGAACAAAAAACGTTGATTAGTTGTAATTATCACAACTGATTTACTCAAATGCAGGGGGGGAAGATGCAACACTTGTTTTAGCTTTTTACTTTGGCATCTTAAGTCCATGCTCCTACTGTCTAGAATGTAACGTGAGATAATTAAATGAAGTGGAATTCATTACTTTGAATTCGATCTGTCATCATTAATTAAGGATGAGAGTTTGAATTATTCTACGTATAGTTGCGCCCCTCTGAACTTTACCACGGACCACGCTAGTTGTCTTTAAAGAATCAAAATTTTACCATTAAAGGTGTAATATTAGGACTTGGGTTTTCATATTTTTATTTGAATTTGACCTCTTTCGTATTCATATTTATCATTAAGGGGCACAACTCGAGTTTTCATATGCTAAAGTCAGCCTCCCAGTTATAATAGGTTGTGAACAACAGTAATGGTACTAAAAGGACAAAATTATAGATTTTGTAAGAATAAGGGTACAACTGATGCCAAAAAAAGAGGGGCATGCTATTGCAGACGTTAAGAAGGGCAAGTTATAAAAACCATTGTCAATAATATACGCATGATATTTTTATGAGGGAGGAATTGATAGATGTAATGTGATATTGTTTATATGTTATATTATTATATTTATGTATTTTTACTTTGAAGGTGATAGGAATACTATAATCGAAAAAATGTGAGACCCACACTATTTATTTAAACTCAATCATGTAAATGTAAAGATATGGATAACCAAGACCCACATGTAGGATGAATTGTGAGCAATTAACCTTGTGATAAATAGGTGACCAAACAACCCTTTCGATAGTGGGATATGGGATACGAGGAAATGAGAGATTAAGCAGTCATATCCCTTATTTGTGTTCTTTATAGGGATGTGATTCCGTGGAATAAGAAGGGATAAGTAATAGTTATTTAGTATTCTTTGTTGGGTTTGATAAGAAGGGTTGGAATAGAAGCCAGTTATGTCAGATAAAGTTGTTAGATATGTATTAGTTACTTGCATTTTTATGAGGATATTTACACCTGTAACTCTGAGTAGCTTCGTAATTATACCAAATACCTTCGATAATCACGAATTACATGAGAAATCTTGAATAGTTATTCCGTTTCACATCTGTAACCATCTGTTAGTTTCAACTATTAACCCAACCATACCGTCGAGTTAATCTTAACCGAACATCGATCCTATGGCTAAAATTAAACAAAAAAAAAAAGAGAACGATTCCACGTGCTGGAGGATGGCGATGTGCGATGATGGGAGGCTTGAAGCTGGGGGGCGGAGGAGGGAGGCTTCGTCAGGAGATTCAAGCAGGGGGTGCCGGAGGACGAAGAGGAGCACTAACAAAGCAACATCAACCACTTCACATAACATTGCAAGCATTCACATTCTCGTCGCTGAAGAGCACGTCGTAGGAGGCGGCTAGCAGTTGGACGTTGGCGCTCGGCAATTGGAGGTAACCACAGAAGGTGGTCTCCGATGGCGGTGCCGCGTAGTAGCCGGAAGCGGTAGCCGGCTGGGCCACGTTGTAGCTCACGACGTAGAGAGGTTGATGCTGGTAGATCAGGAATTGCGGGTAGATCTGCTGCATTAGCTCGTGAAACGACACTGGAGCCTTGGTCGGACCAGGCTCTGCTTTGGACACCTCAGCTCCGGTTTCCATTGTCGTCGTCTGGATTCAGATCGTTCTTGCCCTTCTACTTCTTCCCATTGCCAGTGCCACCGCTCTTCTCCTCACCCTCCTTGTTGGTGGTGTTGGGTTCCTTCTCCTTCTCCTCGCTCTGCTTTGAGTCCTTCCCGTTGGGCTTCGGGGAGGGAGATGGGTCTGGAGTTGTGGGTTTCGGGTCTTTCTTCTCGTTGACGTTTGTGGGATTTGTTTGATGCTCGTTCTCCTTCTTGGGCATGGGCTGCTGTTGCTGCTATTGTTTTCCTTGTTGGGTTGGGACTTGACGGGTATCTGGGGGAGGAGCTCGGCATGCTTGCCTGTGCAGAGCAGTTTCTTGATGAGAAGGTCAGGGTCGACGTTACCGGTGCTGGTGGCCTTCTGTTGCTGCATGTCGATCACGGTGGTGTAGACGCCTACAAGGCAACGATGGTTGGTCAGAGCAGGTTCATAAGGAGGGAGGAGGAGGGGAGTCACTGAGTGGGCACCGTCGATGCTCTGTAGCACTTTCTTGACCTTACGCTTGCGGCCATCACAATGGATGGATACCTTGAGAACCAAGTCTGGTGGAGAGGAGCAGAGAAGATTAAAAGAAAAAGACCAAGCGAGGAGATGGAGGATGTCAGCGGGGAGAGGAAGGGAGGGAGGAGGTGTTTGTCGGAGGAGGGAGGGAGGAGGTGTTTGTCGGAGGACGAAGACGAGGATGAGGTGGTCGGATGAGGTGGGTGCTGATGGATGAAGGAGGGGTCGTCCGGTGAAGGGAGGGTTTGTAAATAATGCGAACATAAGTTTATAAAATGTAAAATACTTGACGGATATCGTCATAGTCAACGATAAATTACATGGAAGTTAACACTAGGTTATGGGCGTAAGAGTTAAGCAATATTAAGAGTTTGGGGTGTAATTTGTAATTATCGATGATTTCTGAGGTAATTACAAAATTAATCAAGATTATGTGTGTAAATATCCCATTTTTATACTGGAAGGAAGATATTGATGATGGAGGGATAAGAGGGGCTGTAACATTATTGAGTGATAAAGACCTCCTATCCTTCAAACGAACAACTCTTAGCGCCTGAATTTCACCTCACATATTTTTTTAGTTAATATACTTAGGGATGGATAGAAGTAAGAGTACAGGCCGACTTTCACCTCTCACATATCTTTTTATTATTAATATATGTAAGATGAATACAAGTCAGGGTAGGGGCATTAATGTGCATGTGATATATTCATTTCATTCTCTCAACGACTGATGAACATGGGATCCCTTGTTCCAATATTTTTCCCATCTTCTTCTCAAGGAGAGTAAAGAAGATCTAAACCAACCTAATTAGACAATCACTAAACTAATTAAGCCGATGTTCCGGAACGGTGAACAATGCTTGTTTCAATTTGGAGGCGAAGCCAGGAACAAAAAATAAAGGGTAAGTTGAACCTACCAAGCATCGTAATGAAGTTTTTGTTGGGTATTGATCGACAACTTACATGCATTCATGAACGTCGCCGATCCAGCTATGTTCATGGAGTATTTTGGTTAGTTCACACACTAGCCTGGTAACCTTAACCTTATAGTTGCAATAGAAACAAGCCTTGGAGATAGTTGCATATTCCACTTAAAAACATATTCACGAGAATATAAAAAGCAAGTTGAGTCTAGTGTGAGTAAATGGAGTATGCATATTACCAAACATTTATATATAAATCATGTTCCATTGGAGTGAGTGTTTTTTTTGCTTGAGTGGATCCACTCTCATTAGCTCTTTCTTTTTATAATCTCTATAGTCAAATCACTTGTTAATTTTCACAAAAATTTCATTCTTATTGTTTAGACTAAGTAATAATTTTCAATATCTATTAACTACGAGTCAAAATCAAGCTACAATTAGCAAGAGGATTGGTTGTTGGATTGGATAGTAAGATACATTCAACCAATATTATAATGCTATCTTGGATAATAGCGGCAATGTAGATTTTTTAAAACCATATGTGGAAAAAAGGATAGTCTAACGTTTATATCTAAAGATACATTAGAAGAATGTCATAGGCATACACATTGTTGAAGTTAATAAGATCGTCAATTGTCTTTTAGACTTAAAAACCATTTAGATTGCATGATGTGACTCAATCTCCTCCCTTCATTCGAGCATTTACAACACAAGATCGATGATAGCGTAATAGGCATTGGGCCTCAATGAGTGATAATCAATAAGGAGTAATCAAGAAATAAGTCGGATTTTCGATAACGACCTCGAAATTAAATGGTCTATTTGATGTTCTTGTTCGATGTTAGAACCTCAACCATTCAAAGGTCGGGATGGTCCAACGTTTGTTTGATATGTCGGTTGTTTAGAGGCAATGATAGCTACAATCAAATGGATCTATCACTCCAATAAAATTTAATATTTGTTGTCATATCTTCTGTAGTTATATTTATATATAACAACGAATATTATTCGGTACTTCTTTAAATTCGTAATGTATGATCACGTTCGTTGCTATACTCCTCGCAACGAATAATCGTATTCATTGCTATACTTCTCACAATGACTTATATAACAACTGGTTATCTGTTGACTTCTTTCTTCTAATCATTGCTAATTAGCAATGCTTAACATAAATTGCAACGAATAAGTCAACAGAAACATCGTTGTTACATGAAACTTTAATCATAAGTACAAAAGATGACCTAGCAATGAATAACATTCATTGTTATATCTTCAACATTGGAAGATATGGCAACGAAGATTCAGATTATTTGTTGCCTTAAGTCACTTTTCTTGTATTGTAAAATGATGCTTTTTGAAAATCTGTCACTATGACTTCCATTGTTAATACACAAGGTTGATAAAAATTGAAATTAGCGATAGATGTCATATCCATTAATATTATTAGCAATTATGCGTATAACAACGCTTATCCATTATTCTTTTTCAAAATTTTAGCTAGTCATTGTTATATTTTTCAGCTCAAAAATAAATGATGATAAAAAATTGATAGGTTATCCAATTGAATTCAACACAAAATCTAATGAATTCCTCGAGAGTAATTGGTGATGTGAAATTCAATACAGTTAAGATGACAAAATAATGCGATGTCGTTGTTCTCAACCAATCAATTCGGTCAACAGGAAAAAATATTTTAACCACTTAAGAGAAATATCAAACAATCAAATGAAAGCGGTTTCGCTATTAAATTTACCTGATATAGCAACCAGGGTCAAACACAAAGAGCACGATTTAAAAACCATGTAGTCAAATTTCCAAGATATTTTTAGTGGTTTTTGAATTTTTAATTTTTTTAAATTTCAAATAAAGCACAAGGGATAAAATATGCACAACACCCCACTCTTTATATATTTTTTAGAGTATCAAAAATGTCTAGAAATTATAGAGAAAATGTTTTTGTGTTTTACCTGTTTTAAAATATTTTTGGTAATTTTTCAAATTTTTCTAATGTTTATGTGATTTTATAAAAATCAAACAGTGGAAATCGAGGGAAAATAGTGTACATACAAGAGTATTTTGCAACTTAAAATTACTTTATGGCCTAAAACTCTTAGAACTTATTTTAAACTAAACTACAATTAAATATCTACAAATAAAGACTGAAATCACATTTTTTAGGTTTTTCTGTAATTTTCTACATTTTTAAGATTTTTCATTTTTTTTCATTTTTTTTGGTTTTTATAAATGAGTAATGCACGAAAATTGGATAAAAACTAAAGGACAGTAAAATGCACCTGCGGTAATTTTTTAGAGCTTTTAGACAAATTTCTAATTTTTGTGATTTTTCTAATTTCAGACAGAGAAAAAGACACTATTTTTGAATTTTTAAAAATATCAAATAATGATGAAATGCTATGAAAAATTTATACACATAATAGGAGCATACATAATCTTTTTGAGAATTTTTAGAATAATAAAAACATTTATTTTGATGAAAAGAGCATGCAAATTAAAGTTTGGAGTACATGGACTAAAACGTAATTATTTAAAGCTTCTGCATGAAAAGATAACAAAAAAGTAAATGCAGGAGAAATGTAGATTACCCAAATGTCACGTGCTACGCACGTGCTGTGTGCTGGCCGGGGGCGCTTTTTGCAAATTTAGAAACTTCCAGGGGCCTCTGCGATAATATTCCAATATTTTTTATTTTAAAAACCAACACCCGAGGGTTCTTATTCGTTTCATGTCTTCAACAAGAGGGGAGATGTGCCAGGGGGCCGCGACTGACACAGCGGCAGCTGGGCGTGCGGGCCGTTGGCAAGGAGATGGCGATGGAGGGCTCTGCTCGGGGGCGCAGTGGATGCGCCGCTCGCACGGAGAGGATGGAGGTGGAGGTGCAATCGTGGAGCGTCGGGTCTGCGATTCCGTGCGGGCAGAGCTTGGTCGGGAGACGCCGCATGCGGCGCCACGCGACGCGGGAGGTGGCGCGGCTTCTGGACTTTAGCCTGGGCACGGAGGGGACGTGTCATGGCTGGTGCGGTCTGGAGCAGAGAGTTGGCACGGGGGCTGCGGCGCACCGCAGTGGTGGAGGCGAAGTGTAGCAGAGGCAATGCACGCCACCTGCGCTGGGCTGCGGCTCGCTTCCAGACAGAGGAGGTGGCGTGCCGGGCGACGCAAGCTGTTGTAATTTTTTGTTTTTTCATAATTTTTATATGTTTTTTTTGAGAAACAGATATGTAAACAGAAATTTTTTTATTTTTTTATTTTCCTGCAAAGCAAACGTTAGGAAAAGAAATGCATTTTTTATTTATATTTATTTATAGACAAAATTAGGATGTGAATGAGGATCCAGTGAAAATATGAGGAATGGATCCGAGTCTTCGACCATCGTACATGGTCGGAGATGCGTGGTTGCGTGAGATAGAACGTGAAATGGAGGGATCACGAGATGAGATGAAAAATCGAGTTCGGAGGTGGATCAAATCGGGGTAGAAATTTTATGATTTTAGGATCTCAATTTTAATCAAGAGATCAAAACAAAAATTAAATATAAAAGTTATCTATGAGAAATGACGGGAAAAGAAAATGGATCTCACCTCGGTAGTGGATATGCTGTGATGGCCTCGACGAGGACCGACGGGCTATCACCGAACGGCTTGGAGGCTTGGCACCCTTCTTCAACAAGATGGCTCTCGGAGGTCGGGCTCCTGTCCACCAAAGATTGATCAACGAATAACGAAGGAGGAGGAGCCCATCAAAAAGAGAAAAAATACAAAAGGAAAGGATGCACAAAATAGGAAGGTGTTTAGTGGTTAATTAAATAATTTAATTAATTAATTAATTAAAAATAAATTTCGAAATAAATTAAAATAAATAAATCAAACAATTTATAAAAATTAATTAGCCACCTTAATGATGGCTATTAAAGGTATGGAATAATATCTTATATACATGGTACATTTTTAAATCAAATGATGAATTAAATATTTAAATATAAATAAAAATTTTGTAATTAAATTAAACTAATTAATTAATGTTAGATATTTATTTGTTGATGATTTTTATATAAGGAAATTGGATGTGTATAAATATTATATACATATAATACAATATGAGTTTAATGGGGCTGCCCCTTGGGGCAGCCAACAATGACTGCCCCCATGCCGTTTTCGGTGCTTTTTTTATTTTTTGAAAAATATCACCATGTATATTCATCCCTATATCCCTCCTATATGCCATTCGAATTTCGTCAGAAACAGAAACTCCTACGGCCTCCATCGAGATAGTGCCGTTTTAAAAAATCATGTTACCGTTAAAAAATGACTGTCTGGATGGAGGCCGTAAGAGTCTCTGTTTCTGACGAAATTCGAATGGCATATAGGAGGGATATATGGATGAATATACATGGCGATATTTTTCAAAAACAAAAATAAAAAAAGCACCGAAAACAACATTGGGGCAACCATGTTGGCTGCCCAAAGGGGGTATCCCCATTAAACTCATACAATATACACATGTACAAATAAGGGGAAAAATTTAAATAATTTTTTTATTATTTTCTAATTATAATTTTTATTTTTAATAATGAATGTAATATTTACAGTTACATAAATTATGTACATAAAATAAATATTAATAAATATGTGCAACAAGTAAGTGGTAAAACTGCACAAAACACCCCAGAAAAATCGACTTTTCAACCGTAACTTCAAAAATTATGAAATCATAACCATTTGAAAGATAATTTAATTTAGAGTATAATGGAAGTGAGTTTGATTCAATTTGAGTTTGTATGGAGCCGGAATTGGTATTTCAGTTATCACTTTGTGGGTTTTTCTGAGTGTGATTATTTGTAACATGTGCATTATTTTGTTGTGCAATCATTTTTATTATTTACAACACATTTTTATTTACGACTTTTGTTTAAAAAAATATTTAATCTGAAGTCAATTTATGTACAAATAAAATAGTATTAGTTTTATACAAATATATAGGGAAAATTTTGCAAATTATTTTTTGATTTTTGAATTAAAGATCCAATCTCCCCCTACTTTATTCCTGATCGATAAGGTCAAGTCTTGACCTTCTCTCGGGATTCGGGTTAGTCTGCATTTATTCCATAAATATATCCTTTTTTTTCTTTTCTTTTTCTTTTCTTCTTTATTCTTTTATTTTGAATACAAAAAGAGTTAAAATGCATATTTAACAAATGCATGCAAAATGATAATTTCATAGAATTAGTGAGTATTTAAAGGTGTTTGACTAAGGAAATGAAGCTAAAATAAAAGAATAAAGACGATGAATCGTGGATTTATCATTCCCCTATACTTTATCTTTGGTAGTCCCTTAGCAGACAATTATTTGGAAAATGAGTGAAAACAAAAATAAAGCAAAGAAAAAGGAATGAAGTTAGAACAATATTGACTTTTAAACTTATCTTCATAAAAATGTAGTATGAAGTTTGGTCAGACCTTTAGATTATTAGTGTGTCGGAACCTTAATGGAAAATGGATTTAAAACCTAACAGCCTCTACGTTCCACAAAACTCCTATTCAGGTCTCCTCAATAGTCAGTTCGGAATAGTCTACATACGCAAATTCTTATGACTATGAATTCTTACTTGTACGGTGTAAGTGAAATATAGCTCCTCATCTCAGAAGTAGCAAAGAAACAACCTCTCTCAGCAAGGTAACTCTAATCCCCCGGTCTAGCAACTCTTTCCTCGAGGAACGGGGATATTCCCTTCTAAGTTCAAGTAACAACCAGCTCAAGAAGAGGGGACGGAGAAGAGAATGGATTGTAACTAGTGTAGTTACCTATCCTAGGATGCATGACCAGTGTAGCCATGTCATCCGTTGCAAGCTCACAAATATTTGACTTTGAAGCTCTTATTCTTTTTTTTCACTTGTATATACACTCCAGCATGCAATTTACTTTTCGATCAGACCTATCCACTTTTGGAGATTCTACATTTTTTTCTTTTTTTCTTTTGAAAATATATACAAGGTGCAGCATGTACATAAGGAGTTTTTTCTCTTGAGCTAGTAGAATATCCTTTTTTGAAGCATTATTCCCCACAACATCCTGTCTTTAGACCTCAACATCGCCAAACCAGGTTGAGACACACTTCCCTCCCTAGAGGAGGACGAGAGGTTCTGCTTAGATGTACTACCCTCGTATGCTACCCCAAGCCAAAAGATTCTGCCCCCCTCACTACCTCCTCCATGAAGAGCTACGTGTAGAGTGCTTGTCCAAAGTATGCCACGATTTGAAAGAATCATACGTATGTTGTTAAATATTCTACTCAGATTTATCAAGATGACATGTGAGCATAGTCTTATGGACTCAAAGACCTAAGTGATTAGGACATGAAAAGTCTTAACTCCAGTTCTTATAAGGTTTCTCTGAAATTAAGTGGATTAAGGTCCAACTAAGCTCCATTCTTCAAATTTATTCCAGACCTAGTTTAAATGTCAATATTATTCTGAAAAATGCACATGCCAATGCGAAAAATATGTACAATTGAGAAAATAAAGCAAAATCTTTTTGTGAAACAATTTTCTAATTTTGAACCTTTTACGGATTTTTGAAAAATGATGCACATGCAAAGAGTTTTTTTATGTAAATAGTTATTAATATATACAAGTATAAACATTTTTTTAAATAATGGTTAGGGATGAGATACACATATTTACACAGGAGTGAGTCAATTATTTACAAGAATCAGGTGAATGGATTTACAACTTGAGTAATTTATGCATTTATATATACAGAGTTGAAAATTTTTGTTTTTATTTTGTTTTTTTTGTGATGCATATATTCCTCAAACTTATTTGAAAATAATTTTACAAATAATTTTGAAAACTATAGTCCAAAATATTTTTTTCAAGTAATATTACAATCATTTACAATTTACAATCATTTGAAAACAATTTTACAAACATTTTTCAAATAGTATATATATATATATATATTTTTTCAAAATAAAGTTTCAACCATTTTTAAAACATTTGCAAATAGTTTAACAAAATCATTTTATTTCACATAAAGAAAAAACAATTTACAAGCCACAATATTTTTACAAAGGTTGAAAATATTTTTCAAATATTTTTCAAAAGATTTTTCAAATAGGTTTTCAAACTACTTTCAAAATATTTTCAAAATATTATAACCTGACTTATTAATCAGTATATACAAAAAGAATTTTGAGGAATTTTGAGGAAATATCTGCATATTTTTATTAGTTTTTTTAGCAGTATATATACAGTATTTGTACACGAAATAATAGGTTCAAATTAGGCAAAAACATATTTATTTACTTACAGATTTTAACCCTAATTTCTTGCACTAGTAGTAAATTTTAATTAATCAATTTTAGGGATTTTAATTAGTGATTTGTGAAGGAGATTTTGCTAAGAACTTCATATAGAGTAGATGAATTATGGATTTATCAAAGGTCGCCAATCATCTCATAACTTTCTTCCGTGTATTATTTAGAAATTACACATACACAAAAAGATTGATGTGATGGTCTTAACCATCCCATAACCCTTTGGAGAGGCGAAATGGCATGATCGATAAGTGATAGCCTCGATTATCCAAAGGGGGATGGGATGGTCAATAAGGGACCACTGCATATAATGTTAGGTGGGACAATGGCTCGTGTCTACTGTCTCATTTAAGTATTTTGTATGAAACAATTGTAGTGTAACTGTTCCTTCCAAAGATAGGCAGGACAGTCGGTTGTCGGATGTTGCATATACTTTCATATGGGATAGTTTTTTATTGATTTTCCCCTATTTCCATCTCTAAAACTCCTTTATGCTATAGTGAACCTTACTTAGCCTGGACTTGACTTACTAATGAAATCATGTTACACGAATAATCTAATGGTTTGGTAGTAACATTATTGGCTACATTTATATAGCAACATATATGTTTTATAATATGAAGAATGTTCATGACAAGAAATAAATCATAAATAATGCTAATAAAGTTTAAGGCACTGACTCAAAAAGAGTCACGTGGATGACCGACGCAAGGGGTCATCTTAGCCCAAGGGGTTACACCGTCAAGGGATGTATGATTTTCAAGGAACCATAGAGGTCAAAGCTAAGTCCTCTACAATTGTAGCTATATTGTCATGTCATACCATGAACCGCAAGTGGTAATGGTTGAAAATATAAGAAAATGAGTACTACAAGAAAAGTCATGCAAGGAAGTGGTTTAAATAAAGATAAACCATTACATTTTATGTAAGGAAATAGTTTAAATAAAGATATAACATTACATATTATGCAAGTAAATGATTAATTAATGATAAATCAATTCATGTTATACACAGAATGGTTTAAGAAAAGTAAACCATCATACGTCATGCAAAGTCATCCTAAAGGGGCAAACATGCGAAGCGAAACATATGATAAAATAAATATGTACAATGTCATGAATATTATGAAATATGCTCCACAAGATGAAAGAAATGTATGTTATATATATATAATATATATTCTTATGCACATTACATATGTATACACATGTTTATAAAAGAAGCCAAAATACACATGTAGAGAACATACTTAAACATGCACAAGAATCATATTTTTCCATAGAAAGTTAAGTACATGCAATATAACATGGTCGAAGACCATTGGAATTTCCATATTTGGACCCCCAGTGTGTGATAGACATTAGGCTCATGAAAAGATATATTTGTCAATTTCAGGTGAAGAACATGATCGATCGAGTATTCAAGATCGTGCTATGGACTCATCGGGGTATTCAATGTGGTATGATTTAATGCATAGAGATTTAGAGGATATCTATATGCCTACTAGAAATAAGAGTCATGATGTGCAACAACTTACATTTTTTTTGTAAGTATGGCTTTGTTGTTGTTGTAACAATGAAACTCTCAACTTGAATGGGTCTTATAGATCCTTTTGAAAGTGATATTTCTTATGCTAATTGATTACCATGCACGAATCAGTAACCACTCGAACACATGACTTAATATTGTGTGCTTTTGTATATCCGTATGGTCTATTCCATTAGACAACATATCCATCTCTATTATGGGTGCACATGGATCAGATTGGATCATTTTGGTTTAATATGTGTCCAATCCATGCTTAATAGATTTTTGTCCAATCTAATGCATTAAAAATGCTAATCTAATCCAATCCACCATATTATGGTTGGTTCGGGTTTTTAATGCTCATGTATTTTACTTCATAAGCTATGATTAATTTCGTAGCTCACTAAATCTCAACATTTGACTAATGATTCTAAAATTTAGAGTATTTATAAATGTAAAAAAGGATAGTTATTTTTTATGAAGTAAAAATATATATGCTTGTTATGGGTTTAGTACGAACAATCATTTTATAACTATATATATAACATACATGCAATCCATATAAACCACAGAAGCATAAAGTTGACTTTGAATAAAATTACAAGTTGATATATATCAAATAGAGACTACAACTAACATGCAACTAACATGCTTGGCTACACGATGCGGTAGGGAGGACCATGCACAATTGCGCGTATGTGGGACGGAGGCACTTGATATTACTGGCTATGCATGCGTGGGGGAGGTATGGGAGAGTTGAAGACAACGTCTGGCTACGCATGCACGAGGAAGGTCTAGCTATGCATGTAAGTGATTGGGGTGAGGAGGGCACGACTGAGGATGAGATCAGTGACGGAGAGGGGGGGGGGGCTTAGCCTCCCCGGCTCCCAACTAAGTTCATATATATGTGTTTGATATATAGTATTATATATGATCTAAATACACTATTTAAAAATTAAAATTTATATGTTATGTTATAATAGCCCCCCCATATATCAACAAAAAAATTAATATATATGATCTAAATACAATAATTAACTGTTAACATTAGATGATGTGCATAATCGGATACTGTATATTCGTATATGTCCATCATCATACCCGGTTATAAACCGTCACAGATATATAGTTGTTATTTTAGCATATATGACATAGATAACAATTTTTCTTTTATATTTCTTTGCATATACAGATATGGATTTGGACATCTCTTTCATTTTTTTAGGATCTTAAAACGGATATGGTTACATATTTTTCTAGTGTATACATATATGGATACAAATACATATTTGTATCCACATGTTAGAAACCTTATTTTTATCTACATCGATTTTAAAATAGTATGCAGGTACATGTACACATGTCAAAATATGTATAAACAAATATGATAAGGGATTGGTACACATATCTATATAGTGTTACTTGTTTGAACACATTAATGCTAATGGAATTACTTAATATCATATTAATAAATGTGTATTTCAGTGATATGAAGAGTTTTGTAGGGATCTTTTGGTCAATATGATGTTTGTAGATATTATTTATGTTCGATTATAACTTTATATGGGTATTTTTTTGTAAAAAATACCTTCGCAATATTAGTTTTAATTAATTATGGAATTATTGGAAGATCGCCTTATAGATTGAATTCGTTTCCACAAATCCAACTTCATAAATTGAAACTTCCGTCAATATTCTACATATGCTCCAAATTTCGCTCAAATCTGATGACATTTCCTAATTTATCTTAGTGGGTAGAAGTTCAATCAATATTTAAGCAACTTAAATCCCATTTAAAAGAGAATCAAACTTTTTATCATTGGTATAAAATAGCAAATGATCTTGGATTCGAGCGAAATTAGGAAGATATACATAACATTATTCGAAGATTCTATCTATAAGGTTGGATTTTAAGAAACAAATTTGAAAAAAAAAGTTACAACACATCTTTTGTAACTCACATTACAACAAAGGAACCCTCCCCAAATATTAACATTTAAAATGACAAGATAAATTAGATAAATAATATCTAAATAATTTGCCTCTCCGCTCCCCTCTCCCCCCAAAATAATTTAGCCCCCCCCCCCCCCCCCCCCACAAGAAGAATTTTCTGGCTTCGTCCCTGGATGAGATGACAGCTGGATGGGGACAAGATCTAGTAGTATGTGTGTGAGAGAGGTCTAGGCTGTGTATGATTAGGTTTGGTTGTGCATGCAGGAAGGAGATATGGCTGTGTGCATGTGCGACCGGTGATGAGGATAGCAACCAATAGTGATGTGTGCGGTCGAGGATGGAGATGTGTGTGGCTCAGGTGGGTTGTTTTGTTTGAAAGGGTCCGAAGGGGTATAGGTTTATATATTATTTTTTAAGGGTGTTTCCCTTAGAAAATGAGAAGGGCCAAAAGGTTATTGTGGGTAGATATTACTTTTTTTTCTAAACCAACCAATGGGAGTGATGTAAAGGAGTTTCCAGCAAGTGGAGTGGGGTAAAGCTCGAGTTGGAATGCGTTTAAACTATAAAAAGAGTAGCTTAGATATCTACAGACAACTTTCAAATAAAATTAAATATATAACATGACATAAATGAATAATTGTATATTATATTATTTATTAATAGATTAATGGATTGAATCTGGTCGAATATTGACAATAATCCAGGTCAATTCATAAATGAACATATTTATAAAAATTTCAATCCGATCCATTTCATTAGACTTATAAATCCAAACCAATACAATCCAATGACAACGGATTGGATCGAGTTTGGATTTTATATGATCCACTTGCACCCCTAGTCTTCGTATTCATGTTTATTCATTTGCATCCTTATATTTGGACAATCACTAATGATATAGCCACTAATGATATAATAAGGATCTAATGTTCATCGTTAATTTCTGGTATAAAAACCCATTTCACAACGAATAATATTCATGGTATATATATTTAATGACATATGAGATGGTAACATACCTTAAAAAGCATCAGTATAGACTCATATTGTCTTAGTGAGGGATTGCATTTTCTCTAAATGAAGATTTTTTTGGGATTATTTTGTTAATACAACATTTGTGGAGATACTTTTGTAATATTGTAAATTCGTTGGGATATTTTTGTAAAACTTCCTCAGAAATATATGCTAATTTTTATAATTTTTATAAGCATTTTCCGTAAATTATGAAACTAATGAAATAAAATAGATAAATAATGACTAAATATCTTGCCGGTCAAGTAGAAATTCATGTCTTCATCCCTATCCACACTGGCTTCACCCACACCATAATCCACAGAGACATGGTGTCATCCAGCATCCTCCTTGACAAGGATTACCTCATGAAGTTCATTGACTTTGAGTTCTAAGACCCATGTGAGCACCATCGTGAAGGGAAGCTTCGAGTACATTGACCCCGATTACTCCTAAATGTAGGAGCTAACCCACAAATCGAACATGTACTCTGTCGACATGCTACCGCTCGACCTCCGTAACTTGATGGGAGAGAAATGTGAAGAGATAGGGGGGAGAAAAGGGTAAACAAAATAACTGAAAAATACTACGGAGTTCTAAGCATAAGATGGAGCAACTATTCATGATTCTGTGTGTAATTCGGAACTATAAAAGATTCAGATAGTGATTATGAAATTATAAAGGGTTAGGAATTAGGAATGTACAAATTCTTAAGCTTAAAGGTGTGATTTATTACAATCTTTGACAACGAATATCCTTAGCGTGGTCCTCTGTATCGACAACATTTTCTCTGCCAGATTAGGTCATCATCAAAGCTTTGGTTATATGTAGCCTTTGACTTTTAATTTCTACACTCCTCTTGTCCCCGTGCTTATGTTGTAATAACTCAGACTATATACTCGGACATGCAGGGACGGATCCAGAACATTTTTGAAGAGGGGGCACGAGCTTTAAAAAAATGCCTATCAATTACAATACAATCATATTCATTATATAACAACAATTGTTATGGACAAAATATATCTATAGTTCTCATGTATATTTTTCATCAATTTTGAACTTATTCATTATAATAGTAGTCAATTTTGAACTTATTTTTTAATCAACTATAGTTTTTTATTCAATTTTACATAAATTGATATCATATATGTTTCACAATGTCAGGATTTTTTTAAATGATATTTATACCTTTTTTAAAAAAAAGTAAGTTACATTCAATTATTTTAAATTCGGTATATGGATTTTGAATAATTACAACATAAACTACACTTGTTCCGAATCTATATAAAATCAAAAACGTAAAATACCTAATTATGTATTTTTTTATCAATAACAATAAATAATAATATATATGAAGAAAAATATGACAATCAAGAATATATGTACATTTGACCACTTTACTTGATAATAAATAAGATCAATAAATAATAGGGTAAAATGGGACTGCCCCCATGGGAGGAGCTAACTTTGCTCCCCCGCGTCATTTGGTCCACTTTTTTATTTTTTTTGAAAATTTCTTTCATGGATTTTCATCAATATATCCCTATATTATGTCATTAAAATTTCGCGCGAAACAGAGACTTCTACGATCCCCATCCAGAAGGATCATTTTTAGCAATTCTGTTACCGTTAAAAAATGATTGTCTTGATGGAGGCCGTAAGAGTCTCTGTTTCGCACGAAATTTGAATAGCATAATATAGGGATATAGTGATGAATATTCACGGAAGATATTTTCAAAAAAATAAAAAACACGCAAAACGGTGTGGGGGAGCCAAGTTAGCTCCCCTTAGGGGGCAGACCCATTTAACCCTAAATAATATATGAGACTTGACAATAAATGGTTTTTTTAAATTTATTTTTTTAGATTGTGAATTAAACCTCTTATCTGTATAAGTGATAATGAGATTGGATGAAAGATTGATTCATTCTATAGTTCAACTCTAAAAAAATAGATAACCAATAAGATTAGGGTATGGATCTATTATAAGTTGATCAATTGAAGAAATTATCCAATATAGTTGATTTGAGGTAAAATCTATTATTTGGGTAGGAATTTTATATTAAGAGGTATATTGTCTATTGGTAAAAGTTATTGAAATTTTCCTAAAAAAATGAAGGAGATGTACGAGTTTTATCCTCAAAAATCCAAATGAGACGTTATGAAATATTATGATTATTTTTACCTTAAAATCTATAAGGAAAAAAGACATATACATATATTATGTAATTCCAAAATTAAGGGGGGCACTTGCCCCTCCTTGCCCCCCTTAAATCCGTCCTTGCGGACATGCATGTTTATTGGAATATTTACATTTATATTCTCAATTTTTCCAGCAACACATAAATTTAATTATTTTGCAATTAGACTTATCTATATTGTTACGAAATTCACAGCAGTGTGTCCTAAACTTGTGATTTATTTAGAATATTATTTTGCATCTACACTTATGATCCTATATTGTTACGAAATTCATAGCAGTTTGTCCTAAACTTGTGATTACTTTAGAATAAAAAAAGGATGATATCGTGATTTTTTTGTATAATGGCGGGGTACAATTGTAATGGCAAAAAAATAAAAATACGAGTGTTGTTGGAAAATTTAAAAAGATCATAAGTGTAAAAATTCTTAAACTATTTTTGAAAAGTTTTGTTTTCAATTTCATCTTTTTATATATTATTTATAAGAGATGGAAATTTCAGGCACCCCCAGTTCATGCCCATTTCAGAGTGCTTGATGAGATAAGTACGGCCATTTATTCTAAATGGAAACTGGGGTTGCACAGATATGCCGGATTGGATCGGGTTTTAGTATAATACTAGTAAGTATACCCGCACTTGGGGTGGTAAAATGAATATGGACTATATTTACAATTAGGATTTTTTAATAAGGTCTCCTACAATTTTGAACTACAAAGCAACAATTGTAAAAACTAAATTATATCTATCTTAATAATCCACAAATCATGAAATGCAATGAAAATTGTTGCATCCAACCTTTAAAAAGTTAGCAATGGTACATCACTGTTAAATAAAAAATGGGAGGATGATAATCGGAAACTGTAGATAGCTTTGTGAGCAAAACAATTATAGACATGTGTAAAGAAGCCAAGCTAATAAATACATCATATTAAGAAAACTTTGATGTAAGTAAGACATACCCGGAATAGAAATACGCAGAAAGCAATAAATAAATCATCCATAAGCCAAAAAAATATCTAAAGCTGTCAAGATATCATGTATAATTACTGGAAGCTGAAGAGTAAAAATTTTGAAAGTTCTGGTATTCTACCATTGCAACTATAAGCAACAAAGGATTAGAAAACCTACTAA
Source organism: Ottelia alismoides (assembly GCA_037367405.1). Lineage (NCBI taxonomy): Eukaryota > Viridiplantae > Streptophyta > Magnoliopsida > Alismatales > Hydrocharitaceae > Ottelia > Ottelia alismoides. The sequence goes on along the minus strand of JAZKJV010009390.1, from coordinate 187,959 downwards.
ATAAGTAAATTATATCAAGAAAAGCTTATATGTTTTATGGAGAGAAGGATCATAGTAAGAGAAAACCCAGGGGACTCATGTCTTCCTTTCCCTTATATTTCTGTTGGCAAATGGAATGAAGTATACTTAGAATCAGTTGAGGAGTTCATTAAAGTAAAAGTGTAAAAATGACCAAGTTGATATATTTGTTTTTTAAAATTCTTGGTCTGTTGCCTGCAAAATCACAGGTGTGTTGGTATTGGAAAAATTTTAAAATGAAATACGTGTCTTGTAACGAAAAATAAAAGGAAAAATATTACCTCCTTATTCTTTGACCTGGGTGGGATTTCTTGGGGCAGAACTGCTTCTAAGACAGTTATCTTTTTCATGGATTTTTCTTCTTGTAATGTCATGTTGTGCATAAAAGAATAATAGAAGTAATTTATATATAAAGTATTTATTGCTATTTGTGGAGACCGAAATCTCTTAAATGATTAAATTTCATTTAAATATCAACTAACTCCTTTTCTTCTCGATCAACTTCAAATATAATATCATTTCCTAAATGAAATGGGGTAGAACCTACCTACCGTGATAAAGAAGTCGTGGGGTGACAATAAGAATGATTGAGGCCATTCCAACTACATCTGTAACTATTTTCCCAAAGGCAATAAAGTTTGCATTATCACACTCATCTTCGACCATTACATTGAGTTTGTACCTATAAGACTATGCATTAGAATAAATGGATATGTTTGAAAGAAATAATTAAAAGAGACATTAAAATATTAAAGAATTGTAATTACCAAGGTAAGGGGGGATTCTCAATGGAACAACAATGATCACACAAAAATTTATTTTCTTACGTCTGTAATCCAGCTTCACATTTTGGACACGCACAGTACCACCATCCATCCGAGATATCGATATCTACTACTGCCGTATGATAAATGAATTTTACAGTATATATTGTGGTAAAAAAATTAGAAGTTTCAAGGATTAATGCTATGACTAAAAAATTATTTGTTTGACGTAATGATGATATTTGACATTAGGTAGATATCACCTTCCTTGTGAATACGTTTATAATAAGATACATCTTATGCTCTTATTGTACCATGTATGGCTTTTCCCTTCATCCAAAATAGGAAGAGATTAAGTTACATAATAAAAATCACAGAAACTTTCTATGTATGGAAAAATGTAAATATTTATTTGCAAAAAAACTGACCGTTTCATCGATCATGACAACATCCGAACTTAGTAACTCATAATTGGGACGTAGATTTCTAGAATCCTAAATTTGCGTAAGACAAACTTTTATTCTGAAACTTCCTTTTGATGGATTTAACTGTGGAATTAATTGGTGACCCATTTTCCTGTTTGTTGACCTCATTATTGAACATTAAGATCAATAATCAAACATTGTTAAAATAGCAACACAATTTAGACAATAACTGTTGATAAATTATCAAAAAAAATCTTTGTAAACAATGTTTCTAGTGTAACCATAAAGTTTTGGATCGTTATTCTCTCTATATATTTTTAATCCTTCCCTTGATGTAGCACGTGATATGGCCACGTAAAATTGATCGTGGGTGAAAACTGGTACAGGTAAATATATACCAACTTTTTCCAAAGTTTGACCTTGACTTTTGTTTATAGTCATTCCATAACATAAACGGACATGAAATTGTTTTCTTCAACGTGAAAGGCCACTTTATTTCTTTTACATGGAATGTAATACATGGAATATAAACTTTATAACCATAATAACTTCTTGTTATAATTATTGCTTCTATAATTTTTGAAGTCATTTGGCTAACAGTTAATCTTGTATCATTACAGAGACCCACACCCATACCTTGATCTAAGTTCTTTAATAACATTATTGGCACATCAATATTTAATTTTAAAATATGATTATGCAATCCATTAAATTTCAAAGAATTTATAAACTCAATAGGATACAACAGGTCCTCATCTTTGTTTTGTTGGATGCTTTACATAAAGAATCAGAACTCAAATAATTTTTTTCTTCAGTTGATACTAAGGTCAACATGTATTCATTAATCACATCAACTGCACTATTAGTTGGAGTAACAATACATCTATTTTGTAGATATATTTCACTGTTAAAATTATTTTGAAAATCATTATATATCATCAAGCAAAAGTTCTCTATATTTACTTCTTTTGAATTTACTAATAAATCAGAGGGAATTTTAACCCATGTAGGTTCTTCTTCATCACAATGTTTTCTCGTACGTTCAATACCATTATCCATCATTAAAATCCATTGCTCAAATTATATGAAAGAAGTTTTTGTGATATCATTGGAAGAAATACATGATAATCGCATGTTCTTTGTTATATTAAAAACTTTAAATTGTTCCCATAATTTTGATCTGTTAATAGAGGCATTCACAATATCTTCTTTTCTGCCATTTATAGTTAAACTACAGGTAAAATTTGCTTGAAGTCACCACCTAAAAGGATAGTTATACCACCAAATGGTTTGTCATCACTTGAATGAGTATTGTGATACATAATATCTTGTAAGGTTCTATCAAGAGCTTCAAAACAATGCTTGTGATTCATTGGAGCCTCGTCCCAAACAATTAAACTTGTTCATTGAATTAGCTTTGCAAGATGAGTTCCTTTTTTATCTCGCATGTTGATTTATCATCTAATTGAAGAGGAATCTTGAATCGTGAATGTGATGTTCGTCCACCTTCCAAAAGTAAGGATGCTATACCAGATGATGCTACTGCAAGGACAATCTTACCTTCAAATCTGATTTTAGATATAATAGTTTTCCATAAAAATGTTTTCCCAGTTCCCCCATGTCCGTAAACAAAATATAAGCCTCCTTTGTTTTCACTAACAGAAGATATTACAACATTATATACAATTTTCTGCTCTTCTTGTATTTTTTACTATATTGTTCTTGTAATTCATGTATATCATAATTTAATTCTTCCAGGAGTAGCTTATTACATATTTTATCAATAATTGTATTGTTAGGAACATGAAGATTATAAGCAGATAGAGAGCTTGCATTTTGATTCAATATTTTCTCTATTTCAAGAAGTGCGTAATTTTTAGACCTTCTTCACTTATTGCTTGATCACAAAGATCAATTGTTTCTCGAAATTTATATGTAAAATCTTCTGAGAGTACAGATCAAAATTTAAGAATGCACATCGAATATCAAAACCCTTTGTAACTCCAAAATATTCTTACCGATTTAAAAAATTTAAATACATCCAAGAAATTACAGTGAAGCTTAAGCGAAAAGCTTGAGGGAAAATTCTAACCTCAGAGCACTCGTTGCAATCTCCGACGAAAAGCACGACTGTAGAGAACTTTACCTATAACGAAAACAGTAATGAATATCTTAAATGAGATATAGAAGTGTAACCTAAGTCATGGAATAAACAGGATAAATAAGATAGCATTAATTACTACTTGCGTGCAAAAGTAATAAAAACAATTAGGCAAAAATAAATTGGGAGCAACAATAGCACACACATATTTCCTATATTTGTTTATCACTTAATTTTTTCCCTAGTGTAATCTATCCAACCACAGTATATCCTTTAACACATTATTCAAGAAATATCCAGAAAAATAATTATAATTAAGAAACACATAGAACAACTCTGCAGCAAGGAAAAAATATCAAATTGCTCAGAATTGTTTGTGTTATCGATGAAGTCTATTCAACATATATTTTGAGACTGGGTGTTTGAATGATTCAGAATTGCTTATCCTGCCTCTAAAAAATATATCGGGTACATATCAAAAGCAGGATAAAAAGTTAGAAATAATTATGGGAAATGTTCGTTTATAACTATCTTCATGTAGAAGATTTTGTATAAATAAAAAGCAAATACGGTATAATTATCTTATCATAAGGTCATGGATTCTACATTTATTAAATGTGTCGAGGTTGGAAAGGAAGCCACACCACTAATACTAATTTTAGCAACCATGACCTATAAATTGATAAACCATCTCTCCCAAGGACATTTTAACTCGCTCAAAGGCGGAAATCAGAATATCTAATATCTAATCAAAACACATATCCAATATCTACTGCCATCCAAGAGTAAAGAAAAATTTATTTACATTAAAAAATCATTCAAACTCACTTTTCATCTTGCAAAAGAGTACCCATATTTTAAATATAAAATCTGATGATTTTCTGCATGTACATCCATTCCTGTCCGGTCTCACGATAGCGTCACTGATATATTCAACAAACCCATGCATACAACTACAGTTGCGATGAATAATTGCAATATATGCCCATCTTGTTGCACAATAATTTCTCCTTGTTAGAGATATCTATCTACCTAAAAATAATATATGACGAAGACATATACAAACTATATTATTCAATGGGAGGGTGATTGTCTAGGGATAGTCAGCAACTCTTGGTGTGTTCATGAGTTCTGTTTACATATGGATGGAGCTCTCAGGTGAGATTGTTGCATGCAGGTTGGTCTTTGCAATCTGTATGATGTGTCAACAACTGCCCCCCTCTGAACTGGTATTTCTCGCATGTAGATCAACCTAATGGGACATCATGTCGCGAGGAGGCATAGCAAGACGTGTAGGTATTCATCCGGTAGAATTTATCCATAAAAGTCAATTCCGCAAAACTCCTAAAGAGATAACCCACAAAACCCCCTGTGCGACCCTGTCTAAAAAACACGGATGCAAAATGCAGAGAATTGCAGATAAGTAAAGGTCGATTCCATGAAACTCCCAAGGAGATAATCCACAAAAACCCATGTGCAATCCCATCTAAAAAACACAGATTCCAAATATACAGAATAACAGAACGATATCAATCGATTTTGGACACATATGAAACCCTATAAACATAGAAGCTTTCATAATAACAGAGGAAAAATGAATACCATAAATAGATATCCAAATGTGAATGTCGAAGGAAACCTAACCTTCTGATTCGTCAAAGGAAGAAGAATGGAGCAGAGGGGAAGGGGCTGAGAATGGGGAAGCAGCGAGAGAGCCGAAAGGGAAAGTGGAAGGAAAACCCCTGTGTTCCCGCTCGGCGTTTTCAGAAGGTACCATTTGAGAGAAGGTAGAAGATCCCTGCAGATGGAAACGGCATGCCCCCAGCTGGCGTTACCATTGCAGACACGTGTGTTGAATGAGTAAAACAGGAGAGAGAGAGAGAGTGCACAAATCGAGAGAGAGAATGAGAGAGTGGGAGCGTTCGGGGAGAACTCCGAAGGACGCACGCAAGTGCACCCACGTGTCGTTGCCAGGATCAATGCTGGGAGAATCCAGCTTTAGTATAGTTATATAGATATGTTCAATCCAATCTTAACATATTTTAACGTTTTCCACTCTAACTCGATCCATTTAAAGTGGAACCGGGCTCGGTGCCGAGCCTTCTCCTCCAATTGAAAATGTATGATTTCTCAAGGAATCACACGATCATCTAATACAAGGAAACATGCATCATTCTACCTAACCCGTCATCATGTGAAAGCTACTCAACTATCTAGACCGGATTCATGTACAAGAAAGAAGAAAAGAATGTAAATTGAAGGCCGACTCATGATCCGAGTAATATTCCAAAAATAGGAATGAAAAATAAGTATAGAAGGCCTATAACATCCCAGGTAGGGGTGTTCGTGGGGTGAAAACCCGCTCCATTTAGAGTTGACCCGATTCGATCCATGATATTGGATGAACGAATCAACCCGCTCCAATCAAAATAGTTATCCATTAGATTGGATACCCATTGGATATCGGATTACCTGTGGGTATCCGTGGATCCAAAAGAATTAGATGCAAGCCAAACAAAATTTGTCAAAGCTTCCAAAATAGGATTTCGTGTAAAAATATAAATGACAAAAAAAGTCAAACACTACAAAATTTGCTATTATATTTTAAAATTTAAAAGTCCGATGTCAAAATATTTATGAAATGAATATGCCAGATGGTACGCGGATATATCAATTTGACACTTACATAGTGATATAGAACGAGACAATTTAATATCGATACCGCTTTGGCACGGGCTTTTATTTCGACTTCTCCAATGTTCAAACATAAAATTTCTCTTAATCACGAATTCTACGTTCATATTTATCTAACTATGATTAAATTAGTGTTTTTTTAAATTCTTGTCTTCAACGGTAATTCCGTATAAAATATGGGAAACAAAGCAGTAGGCGAAGGAGCCCCACCCCACCCAAACATCGCTGCCGAAATTTTTATCGATTGCTTGCAGGTCGGATATGGTGACGGATCATACATAAATCTTAATTGCTTTTATTGTGCTTAAGACTAGGGATAAAAACGGATCGGATACGGATCAGATATGCCTATTTCCATATCTATATTCGTTTCATCTCTATCGAATACGAATCGGATACGGATATGATACATATATGCGTTAAGGAAACCATATCCTTAAAAAATATGGATAGGAATCTGAATCGGATATTTATTGAATCCAAATACGGATCGAATAAAGAGCGGGCCCAACCACATATCAGATAAAGAGCTAATCGAAATATGAATCGAATAAAAAGTGAAATCCAAATATGGATCCAATAAACATGGAATTTAAATACATGTCGAATAAAGACTACATACGAATACGATTTATTTTTTTCAAAGTTCATGTGATTTAAAGAAATCAAGTAACAAAAAAATATTCAATTATTATATATCTTACTGCCAAGATATGAAAGCGAACAAAAAAATATTTTTTGTTATATTTTCATCTTAGTACTAGTAAATATTGTTGTGAAATTTAACAATTGATAGTATTATGACATCCGAAATAAAGTAAATTAACTAATGATGGTTATTAAATTGATTATCATTATTACAATATCCTCGATAATTCGGCTCAAACAACCGATAATTAACTGTCCACAAAGGCCTACAAAATTAAACACATATATCAAAGTGACGCTGTAAAATATATAATAATGCATATGGTAACACCTATACCCATATCCGTATCCGTCCATTTGCATTCCTAATGAATACCATCTAGGTAGACCCATAGACATCATCCCGATTGAAGGAGTTCTGAGATGGGTTGGCACATGGTTATCCGCGGACCATTGGATCGGACTCCTGTATGTCACGGGTCAAATAGGGTTGGATACCCGATCCGATGTGATTATTTGGATAACAATTGGTTTAGGGTCGATCCATACGGATCGGGTCGGATAACCATGAAACCCGTGAACCACACACAACTCTAATCCCAGGGCCTAAACTTAATCCGTTATAGGGAACTACTGGCTCTCCGACAACCAGTTGGACTTGGATCCAACTGGAACCCCCTTTCCTCCCAACTCTATAGTAGAGGTTGCTTCACCTCTAGGTATCTATTTTCACTATTATAGGGAATTTATTTTCATACCATATGTAACGTCTCGGGTCCTAGGTCCAATATGTTATTAAAAACTACTAGTACAAACAACTTGTTGGACTGGGATCGAACTGAAACCCTTAACCACAACCCAAAATGCGTAAGCCTGAGTTGACTAGTAATAGCCACAACTACTTATAAGTTACTACAATACTTTTTGATTATATCGGTTATAGTGGGAATTGCATCGCTCGATTATATCAATTATATGTCCACTCATTCTGATCAAGATTTTGCTTGCTATGAACATTCGGATATATCGACATATATGGATGGTCACTCACTAGATGGTGAATCGTAGGTCTGAAGATTACAATTGCAGTTACGCCCCTTCCTTTTTCATAATATCATTTGTGCTCATGGCTTCTCACTAGGTCTACTGGGATGTTCTGAAAGGTATAATTGCATCGTGCTTTCCAAATCAACCACAAGAGAGATGCCTTGATGGTTATCAATTGCCAAGTAAGTTGCTATGATTATCAGTCGAGGAGAATTGTAAAAATTCTCTAATGTTAATTTGATCAGAATTGATGCCACTTTTTTTTCAAAAGTATTTCTTGTTATTTTGCATTTTTCATATAGTCTTCGGAGTCGTCCATACATAAGTGGCTAACAAATCACAGAGGATGTTTTTATCTTGTGAAAAAGGTCCTATGTATTGATTATACCGAGAGAGAAGCCAACCAAATTATGAAACTCTTAATTGGGAGTGATGAAAAGCAATATTGAACCCAAAGATCACCCCACCATTGACAACAACGAATAGATTCTATGACAAAGATTAATTGGGAGGAGCTTGATGAATCCAAGGAACTGAATGTTTGTACTGATGAGAATATCTTGGATTTCTTTCAATACAACCAATCTACTATTGGGAGTGTTGACGAAGGCATAGGACTTACACTATAAGACACATCACCTTTCTATCATGAGATTGCAAACACATGCACTTATATGGTTTTCCTAGAGCTTCACTACAAGGAAAATAAATTGTGGCTACAGAATTATGCTCACGGATGCGGGACTTGTGTTCACGGAATTGAGCTCTGGCCATGACATGTCGTGGCCAGTAGCCGTAGCCACAAGTCTCGTCGCGAGAGTTCTCTACCCACGAATATACCGTGGTCACTACAAGTGACCACAGAACTTGTCGTGGCTACAACTCTTGTATGAAGCTTTGGCCATGGAATTGTAGCTACGAGAAACTAGTGGCCACAAGTTTCTGTAGCCACATTCAGTGACCACAACTCATTTTTCTTGTGGTGCTTGTCCTTCAAATAAAGAATGTTGAACTCCTATGCACTGATTATATCATAAAGAAATAAATAGGTACATAGCATAAAAAATTCAAGAAAATATCTCGTACATGGACAAACCTCTCAGCAAGAAAGGATACCATCTAAATCAAAATTCCTTTCATATTATTTCATCATTGATTGCTCAAAACAATGAGATTTTTACATATGAGGACAAGCTTAGTATTTTGTGTGATGATATTGAAATGACGATCAAGAACAAGAATAATGTAAAAACAGGATGCAACGACATAGTCATTAGTTCAGATATCATTCACATTGCCAATGTTAGGAAACCAAATATTGCAAGAACCAAGGGAAGCGGAGAAGATGAAGATCGAAGGGCATTGAAAATCGGTAGAAATTTGAAATTGAGCTAAGAAAAAACAGAAGATAATGCCAATCTTGTCTCAAGTTCAATGTTGGACACGACTGTGAGAATTATCTATTAAACAAATAGACTTCAACGTCAGATGGGTAAAACTTTTTCTATTATATACATGTCATAACTAACATTTTATAACTTATTAGTATGTTTTTAGCGAATTTTCTTTTAGCATTGACACAACATAAACTTTCCCATTTCGAATAACTAATAGAAGTGCGCATATAGTTAGTTTCATTCGAATTCTTGATATTATTTTTTCACATCTCACCATTTAATCTTTATTAATTTAGATATTTTTCATTGTAGATATTTCTTGTACACAAAGGTCATACATTGAAATCCATTTTCATATGCAGATCTTTCTACTCATTTTCATCGTGTAACACATAAATACAATTTTGAAATCCATTTTACACTTCTCATTTCTTGTTTGCATTCTCTTATATTTTTGGTTATTAGATACAAGGATATATTAAATCAATCAAGCAATGCATTTTTAATGATTATATATTATTTCTCACCTACTTAGTGTGAGAAAAGGCTTTGTTGTTGTATCTTATTTCTTAGGTTAAAGGCAACATTTATGTTGTTGCAATAATAATACACAACTGTAACAATATCGATTCAGTTATTAATTAATAGAATCTTCATAAATTATTTCTACTCATTACAATATGTATTACATAAATATGATTTTAAAATTCATTTTACATTTGTCTTTCTTGTTTTACATTCTTTTATATTTCTATTCAAGTACATATTTGTTAGGATATTGTGGTTGTATTACAATATTCATGTTATCCAGTCCTTTAGTTGTAATTTACCCATAGAGCTTTTCTCCTATATAAGAGAGCTCTAGGGTTTCATAATATACAACTCTTGATTCTCCCTCAACATGGTATCAGAGCGACGATCCTAGACCGGAGCCTGTGCCCTAGTTCCATGTCCCCACCAAAAGCCCCCCCCCTCGATTGAGGAGTCTCGCCTGTGCAAGCGCGAGGAGCGCCGCCTCTGCAAGTCTCGCTTGCGCGTGAGGCTTTCCAGACCTCCCAGGGCACGCGCGTGCGCGTTAGCCCTCCTGCGGGCGAATCCCTAGCGCTCTAACCCTCCTGCGGTCGGAGCCCTCCTGGCGCGCGAGCCCCTTGCGGGCAATCTTCTTGTCAAAGCCCTCCTGCGCAGGAGCCCCTAGCGTGCGTGCCAGAGGTTCCACGCGTGAACAGCAAGGGAGCAGGAGGGACTCGCCCAATCACGCGTGCGTGGGTCCTGCGGGTCCTCGCTTGTGAATCTTCTGTGCGCGGGTCCTGCGTTGAACAGTACCTCTTCTGTGCGCGGGTCCTGCGGGAAACAGTACCTCCTCTATAGAAAGGAAGAACCTCCAGGCATGGAAGGGGTTGTGGAATAAGTCTACATCCACAACCACCTTCATTTATGTCCAAGTAGACATTCTTGTCTAAGCCTTTTGTAGTCCCAGTCTATAGAAAATTGTTGTCATCATGTCTGACAACAAGGTAGACATTCCATCCTCGGGTGCCTTCAAAGGTTCCGCCCCCATAGCTAAGATGGGTGGAACCAATTATGAACTGTGGGCCATGCAGTTCATGAGTTTTATGCAGTGCAATGGCAAGAAGCACATCCTCACTACAGAGGAACCAAGTGACAAGACTGGGATACACGCCTCATGGGAGGCAGATGATGCGTATGCTCGAGTATGGCTATCTGGTACTGTTTCCACTGAGATAGCCAATGATATACTAAGCCAGCCTACTGCAAAGGCTATGTGAGACATTCTTGCCGCGACTTACTCTCAGGCAAAGAATGAGTCCAAGATCCTCCAGCTCCAGCATGATATTTTCACATCAAAACAGAATGGTCGTCCGCTTCACACCCTCTATACGTCTTTGAGGGGTATGTTCGAGAGGCTGCATGGGTACATACCTTTGACTGCTACACCAGAACAACTTAAAGCATATAGAGACTCTGTGATGACTGGGGTATTCCTTGCAGCCCTGGATCCAGAGTATGATGCAGCTCGTGCACAGATTCATACTGATGCTACGATACCTCCGATGGAGGAGGCATATCGGAGATTGAGCAGACTATCTATATCCTCTGGTAGTACCATACAACAACAGACATCTTCAGCGATGGAAGCCTCACGTAGAGGCAGTCATACAACATATCGCGGCCGAGGAAGCTCAAACCGTGGTAGAGGAGGTGGTGGTCGAGGTCGATCATGCACTTTTTGTCACAGGGTAGGTCATTCTGAGGAGACCTGCTACTCTAAGCATGGGTTTCTAGTATCAGCCAGACTTGCAGAGCAGACACAACAGACTGGGAGTTTACTTGATCAGAGGTTTGATGAGCTTGTAGCCAAACTGAGAGAGATTATGCCTGGCACATCTGGCTCTACCAGTTCCCCTTCAGGATCTTCGGAGGTGGCTGCTTCTGCTTCGACATCCACGACAGGTACGACATTAGCCTTTACTACGTGTAACAAGGCGGATCTATCAGAATGGATCATGGATTCAGGTGCATCACACCATCTCTGTGGCGACAAAGGTCAGTTTAGTATTTTTCATCCTGTTCGATCTGAACGATCGGTGGTGATAGCCGATGGTACATATTCCCCTATTACTGGTCAGGGGGAGGTGCAGTTGACTCCTACCTTGAGACTTTCTAATGTTCTCTATGCACCAAGATTTTCAATGAATTTTCTGTCAATTAGTCAAATCACCAAAGATTTACATTGCCGTGCTATATTTGATCCATCTGCTCTTGTGTTTCAGGATATACTTACGGGCAAAGTGATTGGAACTGGCCGTGAGCAAGGGGGCCTTTACAGACTTGTGCAGTCTTCATATGCTGGTGTCTCATCCTCCCTACGCACTGGGTCTGTTTCTCCGTATATGTGGCATATGAGATTCGGTCATCTTCCTCTGCAAAAGATGATTAATGTTCTCCCTCAGATTTCTCCTCGCTCTACTTTCCAGTGCGAGGCCTGTCAGCTTGGGAAGCACCACCGGTCTTCTTTCCAGAGTCGTCAGAGTCCGAGTAGTTATAGTCTGTTTGAGTTGTTCCATTTTGACATTTGGGGTCCTAGTCGTGTCTCTGATCATCAGGGGCACAGATTTTATCTTGTTGCTGTTGATGAGTTTTCTAGGTTATGTTGGGTTTTTCTTCTCAAGAATAAGTCTGATGCTGGTCCTGTTATTCAGTCGTTTATTAATGAAGTTAAGAACATTTTTTCTGCCAGAATTAAGTACATACGCTCAGACAATGCTCTAGAATTCTGTACTTCTCATCTTTCTCGATTTCTTCAAGCTCAGGGTATTGTGCATCAGACGTCGTGTCCTTATACCTCCCAACAGAATGGGGTGGCTGAGAGGAAACACCATCATCTTTTGGATGTCACCAGGACTCTCTTGATTCAGAGCCGTGCTCCTCATTCCTATTGGGGAGATGTGGTTCTAACTGCTTGTTACCTAGTGAATCGTATGCCTTCTTCTGCGTTAGGGGAAAAGGTCCCGTTCTTGATTGCGTTTCCCGAGAAGGATCTTTTCTCCCTTACGCCTCGTGTTTTTGGATCAGTTGCGTTTGTTCATAATTCCTCCCCTGGTCTTGACAAGCTTTCACCCAGATCAGTTAAATGTGTGTTTGTTGGGTATTCCAAAACCCAAAAGGGCTATCGTTGCTTTGACCCTGTTCGACGACGGTACTACGTCAGTGCTGATGTCACATTCTTTGAGTCTATCATGTATTTTTCACCCACAGGTGACAGGCTTGCTTCTTCGGAGGATGGTGAAGATATTTATATGCCTCCACCTCCATCACCACCACCACCACCACCACCACCATCAACACCACCACCGCCGCCACCACCACCTCCGTCGTCTCCTATATTCTTCCCACAGGTCTACCAGCGAAGGCCTCCGACTCAAGCGCCTCGTCCATCACCCAGCACGTCCGAGGTATGTCCTGATCATTTGAGTTCGTCTGATGGCAAGGGTGATTTGATTGCACAGAATGAGATACAGGTTGTTGATGATACTTCTTCGGCCAATATTGATGATTTGGATATCCCTATTGCACTCCGGAGGCAGAAGCGAGCCCGTACAGTGAACCCCAAGTATGGGTTGGACTTTGGTTCTCATGTTTCCTTGGAACGTTTATCCAAGGATTTTCAGCATTTTATTGTGAGCTTGTCTGCCATACAGATATCGGGCTCATATCAGGAGGCCCTGCAGAGTAGCCAGTGGCGCTTGGCCATGGAGGAGGAAATGGCAGCATTACAATCGCGTGGTACATGGAGTGTTGTTCACCCTCCACCAGATGCGTCTATTGTTGGCAGCAAATGGGTATTTACTGTCAAGCAGCGTGCTGATGGTACAGTTGATCGTTACAAGGCCAGATTGGTTGCTCGTGGGTTCACCCAAACGTATGGGGTGGACTATCATGACACGTTCTCACCTGTGACACGTCATTCTACCTTACGGATTCTTATTTCCGTTGTTGTAGTGCGAGATTGGCCTCTCTTCCAGTTGGATGTCAAAAATGCTTTTTTGTATGGTGATTTACAGGAGGAAGTGTACATGCAGCAGCCTCCTGGGTTTGCTGCTGAGGGGGAGTCCAGTATGGTGTGCCATCTTCATAAGGCCATTTATGGTCTTAAGCAAAGTCCGAGGGCATGGTTTCAGAAGCTCTCAGAATTAATTGAACAGGAGGGCTTTGTTAGATCTACAGCAGATCATACTCTCTTTGTAAAGAGAGACCAGCGAGGTATTGTAGTCATCTTGGTTTATGTTGATGACATTGTTATCACTGGCAGTGATGCACATGGAATTGAGGCAGTAAAGGACTTCCTTGGACAGCAGTTTGTTACCAAGGACTTGGGTATGCTTCGTTACTTCCTAGGACTGGAATTTGCACGAAATCAACATGGTATGGTTATGACACAAAGGAAGCATGTCACTGATCTTCTATCTGAGACAGGAATGACAGGATGTAGACCAGCGACTACCCCAATGGATCCTAATATTAAGCTTCATGATGATGGATCTGAGGAGGTGGATAAGAGACGCTATAGAGAACTGGTAGGGAAATTGTTGTATGTTACTATTACCAGGCCTGATATAGCTTTTGCTGTGAATAAAGTAAGTCAGTTCATGGAGCAACCCATGCAGACACATATGGATGCTGTGTTTATGATTCTGAGATACTTGAAGTCATCTCCAGGTGCAGGCCTTTTGTTTAAGAGAGATACGCCTCTCTCAGTTACAGGGAGTGCAGATGCGGATTATGCGGGATGTCCGAATGACAGGAAGTCTACTTCAGGCTTTACTGTATTTATTGGTAGCTCGTTAGTCTCATGGAAGAGTAAGAAACAAACTGTTGTTGCTCGATCCAGTGCAGAATCAGAATATAGAGCTATGGCCCAAGGTAGTGCTGAGATGATGTGGGTCAAATCTGTCCTCGCCGACTTAACGATCGACGTACCTCTTCCTATGCAACTTAACTGTGATAATCAGGCAGCATTATTTATAGCTAACAATCCTCTTTTCACGAAAGGACAAAGCACATTGAGGTAGATTGTCATTATACTCGTGACCTGATCCAAAAGGGACTTATCTCAACATCCTATGTTGCATCCAGAGATCAGATTGCAGATATGTTTACAAAAGCTCTGGCTAGAGGTCCTTTTCATCATTGTTGCTTCAAGCTGGGCATGATAGATATATATGCTCCAGCTTGAGGGGGAGTGTTAGGATATTGTGGTTGTATTACAATATTCATGTTATCCAGTCCTTTAGTTGTAATTTATCTATAGAGCTTTTCTCCTATATAAGAGAGCTCTAGGGTTTCATAATATACAACTCTTGATTCTCCCTCAACAATATTAATTAAACCTAACTAATATAACTTTCAAATAATTAATATAAATAAGTGTTTAGTAATATATATACATTGATAACGTAATAAGGTTCAACCATTTTAAAATTTTCTTTATAATTTTTTATAAACCTTACAGGAAGAAGCATGATATTTGAAATATTGAACTCCTTTACAGAAATGTCATACATGCAGTTTCATTATTTTTTTCAAAGTGCAAGATTTGTTAATCTATTTTCTCCCATGGAGGCCTTTCATGGACATAAAGGTTACCACCAACATTGGATTGGGATTTAGGATGCCCTTCAGGATGACTTACTATTTTAATATTATTTTTTATTTTAATCCCTTGTATATATGAACATTTATGTTTTTTTTATCTTGTTCTCTATGTTTTATTTTTCAGCTAATCAATTAGTGTTGTTGAGTATTTCTTTGCAACATTTTCTAAATCTCGATTTACATTATGTCAGTTTTCAGGCATTTATTTATCTTATGACGTTTTACATGCATAATTTGTGGACTCTTTAATGAGATGGATTATTTTTCTATCGATTCATAGTACGTATATTCAACATTTTTTTCCAGCCAATCTACTCTATTCCACTCATTTTATATTTTTGTCCATGCTTACAAAGTATACCTCAGATTATGCTTGCGATCCATACTCCTTAAAATAATAATATCCCAAGGCTTTGAAACACTTACAAATTTATTTTTAGCTTTTTACAAAATGTATTATATAAGTAAATTTCTAATCGTCATTTTACATTGTTAATTCATGTTTTACATTCTTTTTATTTATATTTTGTTAATGGGTACAAGTAGCTATTAATACATTCTCATCCCTAGAATGTATATTTTAATAATGGTGAGTATTTCACGTTATATGTTGCCATCATAGTTCATATCATTATAGTAGAAGCATGTATAACAATATTGAATAAGATATTAATCGAACATTCACTAATTGCTTCTAATCCATTAACAACACATACAACATAAATACGTTTCATAAAATTATTTTACATTTCACATTCATGTTCAACATGCCCTTATATCTTTGTGCATGCTTATAAAGTATTACTGAGATTATGCACGCTAATTCATGCTCTTTAAAACAATAATACCCCAAGGATTTGAAACAATAATACCCTAGGCTTTGAATCGAAATTGAATCAGTTACTAATTGAACTTTCATATATTGTTTTTTCTCCTTCTACAAAATGCATCACATAAATAAATTCTCAATCCCCATTTTGCATTACAGATTCATAATTTCACATCCTCTTATATATACTTTGTTGCTTATATATAACTTAAGGCAGTGTGCCAATGTTCAACTCTCAAGAATGCTAATGAACAATAATTTCGAGTACAATATAACTATCAAGAATATCTCAAAACTCTAAAATGCTAATGACCAATTATTTTGAGTTCAACATAACTATCAGGAATGGTAATGACCAATTATTTTGAGTTCAGCATAACTCCGAATAATGCTAATGTTAATCTCTCAAGAATGTTAATGGCGAAATACTAATATTGAAAATAACCTTCAAGAATAAAAATATTCAATGCTCAAACTAATGTTCAAACATATCAAAGATAACATTAAAGAAAATGCCAATAACCAATTATTTTGAGTGTCTTTCATAACTAAGGTGTCCCACTTTTACGTTCATTTCAGACTAATGATTATTTTTACATATGCAGGTTAAATTTTGCTTTTTTTTTGTAAAATAAACATTACGACTGTAAAATAAATCAGACTTTGTGATTTCTTATCAAATGTTAGCATATATTATTTTTGTAAATTTGAACTTTTTTCAACTCCTCAGACAAGCAAATGTTCAACTCTCAAACACCCGCAAAAAATATATTAATGTTATCAGTTTCTGCTTAACACTTTTTTATCTTTGTCAACCAACCAAGAATTTTAGTTCCACAAACATAACATCAAACAAAACACTCAACGTAATACTCACTTTAAATCAAAGTATTAGCCCAAACCATTAGGCATATATTAATAAATCCAAATGACCGAAATTTCTAAAGCATAAAGTCAACTTGCTCCACAAAAAATCATAAATAAATCCTTATTGTCAAAAAGACGTTATTCTCCAGTCTAGCTATATACTCCTAAATCAAAGGATTTTGGAGTTCTCCCCTTGTTTGCAAGTCAACAACATAGTTCCTATTTTGTCTCTGAACTTTGAGATATCCTCATAGCCAAAATTCAATTCTCTTCCTTCCTAGGTATACTCCATCATATTCATAACATAAATGTCACAGTCCAAGCTCTATGTTGGTTGTTGCAGCGAATGTCATGTATATCATTTCTGAATTCGATATGCAATCCTCAATCATGTTATCTAAAAAATACTCTGATATCCATCCATGCAACAAACGTAATCAAATATATCAAAAAAATGTTCTATAAAAAGTGAAATAGCAAATCTAGTTATCGAACTCAAGCTTACGCATTTCAAGAAGTCCTTCTTGTGAAGGACGTCCCATTCACTTAATTGCATGAATAGAATTTTTTGGTTTGGAAATTAGTCATAAGAAGGTGCCTATGATTTCTAGTCTATATTGTTGTGAACACTTTTTCTAATCCAATCATCTCCATTCCTTCATCATATAGACGTTCCAAATTGTCAAAGTCATCGTCAGTACCGTCCATAATGAAATTTAAGAAATAATATTACCAAGATAGATTTTGTTAAGTCATATGTAAACATGCAATACTATGCTTATAAAAAAACCTTCTCTTTCCATAGATCCCCACCAATTTATATATAGGTGTGAATAATAATGGTACATGGTCTCCTTTGATTCGGTGATGGTGTGACAGTACATGCATGAACATGTCTATTATATATTGCATAGAGATAGTTAAGAGAATAAGAAAAGTATTAAAGTATTTTTTCCAAATCATAATTTATTTCAAATAACAAATTTTCATACTTAGTTAAATTTGTAAATGCATGCATACTGAATCCTCTGTCAACTTCTCATACAAGAAATTATATATCTCTCGTCCTTTGCAGTAGCTTTTTAATGATGAGTAATACATTGCATTCAATCTATTTTTCTTTGTTACATTGTTATTTTTTTATTATAACAAAAATCAATGAAATGAAGTTTCCGAGAACGTAACAAGATATCCTTACATATTCTTTGGATCACACAAAAATGATTGTATTACTAATTTCTGACTTTCAGATATGCTCTTGTAGTCAATAAAATCAATTGGATCACATAAATACTAGAAAGTAGAAATAGAGCATCAATCAAATATAAGAGGAATTTTTATCAAGTTAACATGTGAAGTATGCGTCGGTTGATTTGACTTCCCGATTTGACTCATCATTTGCGGATTGTTTCAGAGTCGACTTGATGCGCTTCTGATTCTTTATTTTTTGTTTTTTCATTGTAACTTCCAATGATTTTTTTTGCATCCCTCCTCTCTTTCAATCTTTGTATAATTGAGCTTTAATATACAATTGGTTTATCCTTTTTCTTCTTTTTGGATGTTTCTTTGGTTGTCTCCGTAATCACAAATTCATGTTCTTCAAGACCAATATCAAATGTTGGAATTTCAAATCCATTTCATGTCATTTATTCCTATATAACCACATCCCCTTCAACTAAATGGCCATCACATATTATAGATATTAACTTTTTCTAGTTTTTATTGATCTCAATCCCCTCTTCTTCTTTCATTCTCGAACTTTCACTCTTTCCAGATACGTCACTTACGGTCCTAAGGTTTGATTGTGTATCATGAAACATCTCTTTATTCTTTTCTTCAACTTCCATTGTTCCAGCCTTCTTTGTAATTTTTTATTTTCATTCCTCAATCTTTCAATCCGATTATGCGCTTTAGTCATTTTCTTTGAATTTTCATCATCATTCCTGGAATCTTGCATCTATTTTATGATTCTTTTCAAACTGTTAATTTTTCCAGCAAAATTCTCACACATGCAACTATTTTACTCGCTTCTTCGATCTATCCTCCATGTCATCAACATTGAATCTATAATTTCACAAAATTTCTAGTGTTAAAAAAAGTATACATGTTCACTGTTTAAAATTACCAAACATCTTGACAGATCCTTTATGGCACCTGACCACTTTTGAATTCTCGATCTTAATTCTCAGCTACCAGCAAGGTCCTAAGAACAATGCTCCAGCATCCATACCTACAAATAAACGTTGCCAGAAGTTAAATTTAACATCATTTTCAACACATTTATATCCATTTTATTTTTTTTCACAAACATCTCACACTTACATACAAACAAACCACACATCACATCATGTAAGATAATCGACTGTAATCCTTGATGAACAATGCTTTCTTTGTTGCGCTTTGCTTACAAAATAATCTATGTTGAATAATATCATCCTTGCAACTGCACCCGACCAATTAAAGAATTGGACATCCTCCCATGATTTCACATAATGTAATAGATCTCTTGGGAATGAGTAAAAGCTATTAAGGAACATGAATGTTGCCAACATCAAGAGCATCAAACATGTAACAATAATTGTCACATATTTGTCACCATCCTTTTCAGAAAACTCTACCAGCACGCTCACCAACTTTTCGTGTTGAATACCATCGTCGGCTCGAGCAATTCATTTGAGATAATGCATCTCCATTGCAAATGCCTACCCCGCACTTGAAACCACAAATTTTGAACTTGGGAGTCCTAATATTGTTCCTACCTATTCATCATTAACACTAATGACATTCGTGTTAACTACCTTTTCTCGAATATCAAATTTTTCCCTCCTTTGGCTCTGTATATCTATATGAACTATATTTACAATCTTACATAATGCCATATTTGATATCTAGTCTTTGTTGTTTTGGTATTGGCCTATGCCTGTCAATAAATTGAAAGAAATGCTCTACATAGTGTAGGTGCTTAACGTATCCCTTGCCTAGAAAGAGAAAATATGTTAAATATTCATGTACATAATACAACCTTTTAAATCAAGCATAAGAATTTCTTCAATCAAATATTTTGCTTACTTTGGATATGGTCATCAACCTCGAGAGAATGGATGAATCCTTCCATTATCACCTATGTAATAGTTTAAGATTCAAACTGTTGCAAATTTTTTTAGAACTATAATACATTTCTCATTTTTCTCATTTAACGCACAAAATCCCTCATCATCTCACAACCTATCCCTATTCTTAACATCCTTACAACATATCAACATCCTTATCCTCACCAATTTTCTTTACATTGATACTATATTATCTTGGTAATTAAATGACCTATACGAACAAATACTTTCTAATGTATACCATCGCATGAAAACAAAAACCACCTTCAAAATGTGTATATCTATTTCATTTCAAAATCCACTTTTTTTTTCAAAATGTGTACATAATATTTCATTTCAAAACATCTACGACCTTGAATTCTTTGTCCGAGTCCTTAAATTGAACCTCTTCTCGTCTTCCTTTCCCCCAACGAATCGATTGTTCTATGTCCTCTTCTCCAAGTATCCAAAGAGATCTCAAACACTCCCTTTCTTCGTTTTGTCTTCGACCCCAATTTGCGTTGTTAGAAGACTTAGCAGATTTTTCATTACATTTAAATGAGATTTTTAACTGTTTCGATATTTTAGTCCTTTCTTATTCCAATAAAACTATGTTTTACTCTTTTATCCTAGATGGCTACACTTAAATACCAATCATATACAAACAACTCAACTTAATACTGATTTTCCCCAAGTCCATTAAATATGAGTTTTTGTCAAAATATTTTTTATTATAATTAATGCTATAATTGAATAATCGCAACTTAGTTTTCTAATTTCTTGCATAGAATCTCATTATATTTTCCATTTAATGGATCGATATTGTACTATTACCACTTCAATATTCCTCCCAATTTTTCAATTATCATTAATTATAACTTATTATCCAATTTATAAAATAACACATATTTTTGTATTTTAGAGTATATTTACACAAAATCGAAATGTCTTTTTACCGTTTATTTCCTAGAAATCCAAAATTCTGTCTAAAATAACCCAATCTTTTGTAAGTTATCAAGCTTTCACGCGGCATAGCCATTATTATAGTATGCCATTATTATAGAAAGTTGCACAATAACTTTATCGCAAATATCTTCTATTCTTTTCTGTGAATCAAATATGGAGAATACTTTGATTTCCGTAGTTAAGTATGAGTTAACTCGAACTATAGTTTAAAATATATTTGTAAGAAGGAAAAAATGGGGCTGCACCCATCTCATTTTTCATAAATTTTTTATTTTTTTGGAAAAATATCACCATATATATTCGTCCCTATAGTCCTTCTATATGCCATTCGAATTTCGTCAGAAACAGAGACCTACGACCTCCATCTAGGGGGTCATTTTTTTAACGGTCGCATGATTTTTTAAATCGACCCTATATCGATGGAGGCTGTAGGAGTCTCTGTTTCTGACAAAATTCAAATGACATGTAAGAGGGATATAGGGATGAATATACATGACGATATTTTTCAAAAAAATAAAAAAATTTATGAAAAATGGGGGTGTGGGCAACCATGTTGGTCACCCCTAGGGGGAAGCCCCATGTGCCCTTGTAAAAAACCTGATTTTCTCACTATTAATTATTGATTTCAATTAATTACCAAAATATGATCATAGTTCATCCCAACTCGACGAAGTTTTTCTTTTCTTTACGAGTAATTGGTAAGCTATTCTCCATCGTCGTATTCAAAAATCAACATGAGATGCCCTTGAAATTCTATTATCATGATATTATAGACGTATAGATAGTTATTTACATAAAACTGTCTTTTTTTAATATCTTTTACATGTGTCTTCAATCGAATGTGAACATGAATGTAACTTTATTTTCCATATAAATATCGAAATCTTGTGTGTGTATATGTGTGTGCGTTATATTTTATTTTAATATTTGATCCTTTGTTATTTTATAGTTATATCTGCGATGCATTCTCATCAATTATGTTCCCCAATTATCCCATTACGATATCAATAGAATCGTATCCAATGTATAAATCATAAAATTTTCCCTTGGATTGTAAAATATATCCTTTCATTGTAAAATTCTCGGTATTATCTTAAATTTTATACATGTTATTTCGAACAAGTTATGTGGTTTATCTTTTTTTTTTTGCAAATTATGCATAAGATTTTATAACCTTTCCTATTTTTTATCCCCACTTCAGGTATTCATGTTTAGTTTCCAAAAAATATATATATTTTTTACGCATCCACTTTTTCTTGTAATATATTTTATAAAGGGACTGGGGAGCCTACACCCATGTGTAGGTAACTTTCCTACACCCACCTCTTGTTCCCTAATTCTTTTGATTTTTTTTGAAATGGATCTTTAGTGGATTTACTTAGAATATTAAATGAAATACGTATTTTAAATTTCATGTAAAACAGACATTCCTAACAGCTTCATCGGAAAGGGCCGATTTCAGAAAATATCAGACCGTTAAAATTTGACTGTCATGATGGATAAATTGGAAGTCTCGAAACAAGTTGAAATTTGTATGATGACATGATGATATATTGTGACCTAAATTTCCCAAGAAATTATCTCAAAAAATAAAAAAAATTGGGAGAAAAAGAGGTGGGTGTAGGAAAATTACCTACACATGGGTATAGGCTCCCTTTTCCCTTTTATAAATTCCTTCAGAAATAATCTACTGAGAAGTATATATTATGTTCTAAACACCTACATATATTTGTAAAACATAATCCTCTTTTGTAATATGTTATCCCTTATTTCATAATGAGAAATGTTTATTCATCATGTTTTTATGTAAGGTTCAACGCATACTACGTATGTTCTAGCTTATGATAGCAAGCGTCATGTCATGTAATTTACTAATAAATTAATAATTAAATGCGCACACCCTTTTTAGGAAGTATAGTTGGCCGTAAAGCATAACCTAAGTAAGAGGTGCAGTTACAACTCCAAGCATTACACCTTATCGATGCTCGGAATATCATATATTTTGTAATTGGCAAATAGATTTTGTAATACAATCACCTTTTGTTATCCGATATCCCGTATTTCAAATTGTGAATTGTTATTGCATCATGTTTTTACGAAAATTTCAAAGCATATTACGAGTCATACATCTAAATATAACAAGTCATAAGGGTATCCCCTTTTATGAAGTATGATGGCTCGAATATCACATTTTTCCCACATGGTGGTTTCATACTAGTGTGCACATTCATCAGCCAATGACTTGTATGTAAAGAAATCGCCAGCTTCTCTCCAATCTAGTCATTTTCAATCAAGTCCAACTTCTCTCCAACTGACCTACCCATTATCCATAGGTAAAGCCTAAGTATAGCTTAGGGTCTGATTTGAGAAGCACTCTTTCTGTGTGAGTTGCTAAACTTTGAGAAATGAAGACTTGATAAGCAGCTAAATGATGGGGATAAACTTTGGTCCCATGTTAGCTAGGCAAGTGGTGTGTATCGAGTGACTAGGAGAAAGAAGACCTAATATCACTTTTTCCACATGATGGTTTCAATCTACTGTGCACAGCCATCATCTAATGATTTGTATGTATTCATCATTCAATGACTTGTATGTAAAGGAATCGCCAACTTCTTTCCAATCTAGTCATTTTCAATCAAGGCCAACTTCTCTCCAAATCTGATTTGATAAGCACTCTTTCTGTGTGAATTGCTAAGCTTTGAGAAAGAAGTACTTGATAAGCGACTAAACGATGGGGCTAAGCTTTAGTCCCAGGTTAGCTAGGCAAGTGATGTGCATCTGGTGACTGCCGAGAAGAATAGAGAGAGGAGAAAGAAGATCTAGAATCACTTTTTTTCCACGTGGTGGTTTCAATCTAGTGCCCACATTCATCATCCAATGACTTGTATGTATTTATCATCCAACGACTTGTATGTAAAGAAATCACAAACTTCTCTCCAACCTAGTAATTTTCAATCAAGGCCAGCTTCTCTCCAATTGACCTACCCATTATCTATAGTTAAAGCCTATGTATAGCTTAGTCTATGATTTGATAAGCACTCTTTCTATGTGAGTTGTTAAGCTTTGAGAAAGGACTTGACAAGTGACTAGACGATGGGGCTAAGCTTTGGTCACAGGTTAGCTAGGCAAGTGGTGTGCATCGAGTGACTACTGAGAAGATTACTGATGAGAAAGAAGACCTAGTCCTCTAAAAGACCGCTCTTCTCAGTGATTGTATGCTTAGCCTTCCACGAATCCCTGACTAATTGCTTTGCTCTCTCTGTCATTTTATAGTTTCTTCCTTTTTGCTCCCATCTCTTAGTCTAGTCTCCCTTGTTGAGGAGGAAATACCTTACTCTAATTCGATATTCTCAACATCTTGTTAAGCATCATACCTTCATCCCTTAAACAAGCATCACCTACTTGTACTATGTCAACAATTCCCTCAGTCACCTCCATGAGCTCACTCTTTTTCTAATTCTAGCAATTAGATGTTAATGAAGGCTTGCTCTAATGAGCATGTGTCAACTGCTACTAGTGATAGCGAGCTTGTTTTTAAGCTCATTGTGCTGCATTCTCCCTGCACACCTTATGCCCGACTTACACGGCTATATTCTCACAGGAAAGGACTAGGGAAAGCCATTTGGGGGAAGGAAAGAAGCCCCAATGGAAAGGCAGGACCTAACTGAAATGGCAAGAGAGAAACCCCTCCCTAAACAGAACAATCAAGAAGTTCAGAAAGCAAGGACTATCAAGCACCCAGTGGATGTCCTTACTGCGTGCCATCAACAAGGAGGGGAAGTCATGGGAGTCTTGTACAACTCCTAAGAGGAGGGGATTTTGTGTCATTGACGCAAGAGGGAAGGTTGAGGATAGGGGTGTCGTTGGAGGAGGAATCGAGGAGGGGTACAAACGAGGGAGGGAGATGGGAATTTCAATTGATTCAATGGACACTTTAATCCATCTATCTTTTGTTTCTAACAATGGTTTTTTCAGCTATTTAGAAAACAAGATCGGATCTAGTTTGTTACGTTTGAAAAATGGAGATCCATATAAAAAAACTAGTCCTCATGAGTTAAATTACCCTTTCTGTTTCATAACAATTTGTCAGTGTCATTTAACCCTAAATGTAAATTTTTTTAGGACCCTTTATGAATTAAATGCATCCTTTGAGAGTTTTTATGTAATTCCTATGTAAAAACAAAAGGAAACATTGTCCAATAGGCCCAATAATTTCCTAGGGGACTTGGAATGAGATGGTGAGCATATCAACTGGAATAATCAACTCCAAAAAGTTACAAGTTGAAACAATTATCAATAAACCACATATATTCAAGCCATTTTTAACCACAGAAGCTGAGGTGATTAATATTTATTGTTCTTGTATTGCAGATAGAACAAGATAACATCTAACTTGCATTTTACTCAAAAATCATCTAACTTGAATTGATAAACTAAACCCGCAGCCGATTCTTTATGCAACAAGGCCCCATAAGTTTCCATCTTGTATTTATACAATCTCGCGCACAGGTAGAAGCGGATACAATCAGCTAACAGTATTTCCTGAAGCTCACAACAAGTTAGCCATTAGTTTCTTGGATTGTCTATACATTCAGGCATGGAGTCGAACTAAACTGCATACTCTTCTCAATAAGGAAACCAGTTCCCTCAATGGCTCTTTGCTTGCTTCTGCGACAAACCGAGCGAGGCAAGTTTGCAACACCATCCAGTGGACAATGGTGCAGTAAAAATCATATGCATCATGTGGAGATAGGAAAGCTAGCTGCGCCATGAATTTTGTTTCTTTACTTCGAAAGCTGCACCATCATTTAGCATATCCTGAGCATCAGTCTCCATTCCAAGTTTTGAGAGGGCAAGCGCCTGCAAGTAGAAAGCAGTTGGCCACTCGGGCATGCAGACCTGGGCTTGCATCGCGTCACGGAGTGCAAGTTCCACTTGACCACTCATCAAATAGGAAAAGCCACGCCTTGCAAATACGGTAGCTGAAGGGACAGACATCATGCTAACAAGCTGTGCATGCAGATGGCAACAGTAAGTATAATCCGGGGAATAAATAAAGATATGCAATTAGGGAATATGTAAAACAATTTAGCATGATATTTTCATATAACTGCATATAAGGAAGTGTGAAAAACACAATGGCCCGCATACAGCTACCATTGACCACATTTGTTTGTGTAAATGCAAAGGACAGAATATCAATAAAGTTCAGCGACTACTAGCAACAATCCACGAGGAGCAACAAGATCGAGTAGAAATGAAGGCAATGAATGAGAGTCACATAGAGAGATATCCACGTATTCTATCACAATAAGAACAATTCCGTGTCACAATAAGAAGAATGAGGAACACATCTAAGTAAATAGGTTAGTTCCGTTGCATTGCCGTCCGGATGCAGTCCAAAATTTGCAAGGGCTCGCATGATGGATGTTTGTGGGTAAAGAAGTTAGTTCAAAAGAGATCGCAGAAGAAGTTGCGGATAGGTAGCTGGATAACTGAAACTTCGACTGGCAAACAAATGGAGATAGTAGATACGATGGAAAGAAGGGAGATTCAACTGTCTTTGAGAGACAAAATGGGTTGAAGAGGAAGCAAGGGAGATCAAGAAAACATGCTTTAAATTATAGTATTCAGATAAAGAGGGGCAAAATGGAGTGGTTATTAATAAGAACTCGAAGGACCATGTGGTTGAGGTGCAAAGATTTGGAGATCAGATTATTTTGCTATAATGGGTGCTCGAAGAAGAAATTTTGAATATTATCTCAGTTTATGCGCTAAAAATTGGTTTAGAGGAAAGGATTAAACAAGTTTTTTTGGAGGACTAGGATAAGATTATGCAAGGAATCCCCCAAAGAGAGGTGATTTGCCTAGGCGGAGATCTTAATTGACATATGGGAAAGGATGCTGCAAGGTATGCTAGTGTTCGCTTCAGAGATAAAAATGAAGAGATAAAAGTCATTCGGGATTTTGTAACAGTCGGTCTGGTGGTAGGGTAAAATCCTACCACCCAATAGACCAGTGTTAAAATCCTTCCTTATTATGGGTTGCATTAGGTAGCCGACAACCGACTTAAAAAATAGTCGGATCTTTTAACATGGATTTGAGCAAGAATCTATGTAATGCTTCCTCTTGACAAGCGCGATCACCATGACGCCTACTGAGACCAAATTCATGTCAAGGCTTCACCATTTCTGTGACCGATTCAAAACAAAATTTTGATCGAATTTCGATTAAAATTTGACGAAATTTCGGTCATTTCGATCGATTTTTAAACCGAGACATCCAAATTTCGTTCGATATACGCCATTTCGATTGAATTTCGATCACCTTGCCAAATCGAAATTCGGTTAAATTTTGGGGAAATTTGATCCCATGGCCCATGTAGTCGACGTCTTATATGATGGTACAAGACACTTATACCAAATTAAAGGGCGCAGAAAACTATGACTTCTTATATGATGGTACAAGACACTTATACCCAATTAAAGGGTGCATAAAACTATGTGTTGTCTCGATCCTTTAAGGTGTTAATCGGTGGTTAGCGTCGGAATTATATTCTTACCAAGGAGACATGCAAGGACTATGACACCTGCTATGTTAACAATTGCAAGGTTCTCACTTGGATGACCAATAATGTCGATCCAAGCATTGCAGCAAATCTCCACTACAAGGATTCTGGGAAGGTAATGTGGGAGAATCTTGAGCGTACCTACTACCAGAAGACTACCAAGTCTCGACTCTTCGGTATTTACACGTGGATCTAGTTTGCCTCTTAGGGAGATCAAGTCTTGTCGAGTACTACAAGCTGCTAAGTAGCTTGTTTGAGGAGCTCGTCATTTTCCAGGCTGAGGACTCGAGACCAAGCCCCTCAGACCCCCCCACCCCACCAAAGAAAGCATCCAAGCAGACTTTTTTGAGGGGGGGCACCCCCCAAGTGCCAAAGTGATAATTCCAAGTTCTGCTTATTAATGAGAAAAGAAAAGAATAACCCCGATTTGTGGTGGGTGGACCTTTTGGTATTTGATATAAGTAAAGTGACATGTCGCTTAAATCCATCATTTCATCTACAGACATGTTAATAATTCCTACAAGTGCAAGATCTTTTAGTAGCTTCCAGATCTAAACACAAGTGAATGAGGTGATCGAATAGAATAAATCTATCTGGTCACTAGTGAGTTCGACTATTTATTTTAGTGACGTGATTCAATAGAATGACTATCGGTCACTAGTTGACTCAATCGAATAATAGATAAGACTAGCCAACCGACTAATGGGTTAGTGAATAACTAATGACAAAACTTGTTTTCTTATTATTATTTTTCAGAATTTTTAACATAAAATAGAAATAAAATGCATAATATCTAATTGAAATTCAATTTGATACTTGAATCTTATAAAGTAATGTGGTTGAATCATATATATATGTATATATATATCAAAATATTAAGAAAGGAGACAAGTCTGGCATTTACTGTTATGCAAAAATGATGAATTGGTTATTCATGAGGTCCTAGGGTTCTCTTGTATAGAGGAGAAACCTATTAGACAAATTACATAAAGAAAATGAAAAGAAAAGAGGATACATAAAAGAAACAAAAGACAACCATATCTCAACACTCCTCCATTAAGTTAGAGCGTTGATATCAATCATACTCAGCTTGGAACATCTCTAAAATGGCCCTCTGGTTGGGGCCGTGGCGAACATGTCTATTGTTTGATCTCCTGACCTATCATTAGTGGTGGAGATGAAGCCCTTTTGAAGCACATCTCAAATGTAGTGCCAGTCTACCTCGATATGCTCGATCTTCTCATGGAAGGTTGGATTGTTGGTAATGAAGAGAGCAACATGGTTGACACATTAGAGGTGCATGGGAAGAAGCTCAAATGCTTGATTAATAAGAACATATCTAACCCGTATCATCTCTGTGCTTGCCTGTGCCATGGCTCTATACTCTGATTTTACACTGGATTTGGCAACATTGTTTGCTTCTTGCTCTTCCATGACACCAATGAGCTACCTATGAACACTGTAAATCTAGAGGTAGACATCTTGCCCATGGGACACCCCACATAATCTGTATCTGCAGAAGCTGTAACAGCAAGGGATGTACCTCTGCTAAATAAAAGACCAGTGCCAAGTGAGGTCTTCAAATACCTTGAAATCATATGGATTGCATCCATATGTGCATGTCTAGGCTGCTCTATGAACTGACTCACTTTGTTCACTATAAAGGATATATCTGGCATGGTAATGGTTATGTATATGAGCTTGCCAACGAGCTCCATGTCTGTAATCCGCCATCATCATATAGCTTCATGCTCAGGTCCATGGGAGTAGTGGCATGTCTGTAATCTGCCATGTCTATCTCAGAGAAAAGATATGTAACGTACTTCCTCCGGGTCAACACAAGACCTCATTGATTCGTGGCAAACTCCAGTCCAAGTAACGTAGACTGCCAAGGTCCTTGGTTACAAACTGTTGACCTAGGAAATCCTTAGCAGCCTGGATGTCCTGATCATCATCCATTGTAATAATAACATCATCAACATAAACAAGTATGACAACAATACCTCTCTGAGACCTCTGAACAAACAATGAATGATCGAGAGTTGATCTCATGAACCCATGTTGCTCTATCAAATCCGAGAGCTTCTGAATCCATGCTCTTGGACCATGCTTAAGCGATAAATCACCTTATGAAGCATGCACACCTTCTGACACTCCCCCTCAACAACGAACCTAGGTAGTTGTTGCATGTATACCTCCTCCTGTAGGTCATCATAGAAAAACACATTCTTCCCATCAAGTTGATATGGGGGCCAATCTCGTGTCACTGAAACAAAAAGCCAAATCTGTATT
Organism: Ottelia alismoides; assembly: GCA_037367405.1. Taxonomy (NCBI): domain Eukaryota; kingdom Viridiplantae; phylum Streptophyta; class Magnoliopsida; order Alismatales; family Hydrocharitaceae; genus Ottelia; species Ottelia alismoides. The sequence goes on along the minus strand of JAZKJV010009390.1, from coordinate 158,080 downwards.
GTAGAATGTCGAGCTACTGGAGAAAAGTATCCTGATAGTCCCCTCATATGTATAGGTAAACCTACGACTGCAAGCCACAAGTCTCGTCTTGTAGCGATCCACATTGACATATGTTTGGTGCTTCACTGTAAACATCCACTTGCATCCTACAGCAGATGCTTCTGTAGAAACTATAACAATGCTCCACGCATCACGTGACTGTAACGCGGCCATCTCCTCCATGACAAGATGCCCTTGACTGTATCGCCTCCTGATATGTTTGTGATATCTCCACGACTGACAATCCCATGACAAATCTCCTGAAGTCCTTTGAGAGTCAGCCCAAGGAAACATAGGCTGCAAGAGTATATGTATCATAAGTACGTCTCTGCTTCTGCAAAGCAATAGGCACATCCACATCACATGCCTTCTCCTGGACCTGTAAACTACCCTCCTAAGAGGGTACATGCTCATCCTCTAAAGAATCATGATGCATAGACAAATCGCTAGTGCTATCAACATAAAAAAATGCGCTCATTACATACTTGAGGCGTGCTAGATAATGGGGAAGGCCCATGAGCAGGGGGAGATGTACGACGCCTGCGAACATAAATGTGGTAACAAATGGGCCAACGTACTAGGTAGTGGAGGTGGTGTAGGTACTAGAGGTGGTACAGTCACAGGAGAATGCATGCATACCTACTCTCCAAAGTCAGACGGAGTCAGCCTATTACCAGTAGGAGAGAAATACATAATAGACTCTTGGTGACATATGCATTAACATAGTACTTCCATTGAACCGGATCAAAACAATGATGCCCCTTTTTAGGTACGAGAGTAGCCTACAAAGACACACTAAACAACTCTGGAAGAGAGCTTGCCACGATCAGACGTCAAATGGTTAACAAAAGCAACAGAGACAAACATACGGGGTGTAAGGGAGAACATGTCCTCAAGAAATGCAACCGAGAAAGAAACCATCTCTCTTAAGACAAAAGATGGCATGTGATTCACCAAGTAGCAAGCAGTGAGGACTGCATCACCACAGAAAGAGTGAGGAGCACAACTCTGGATCAAAGTATCCTGATAACATCAAGTAATTGACGATGTTTGTGTTCGGTAATACCATTCTATTGAGGGGTGTACACATGACGTCTGGTGTACAATGCCAAGAGACTTGAAGAACTCATGACACTGTAACATGCATAATTCTAAGGCATTGTTAGAGAGAATAAACTTAACATTAGCAGAGAAAATGTTCTTTATTTTATTATTAAAAGATTTAATGACAGACCTAGCTTCAGACTTGTTCTTCAACAAAAAAATCTAAGAAAGTCTCGAATACAACAGCAAGATAAAAACGGTGTCCTTGGAGATCAAGAACAGATCTGCAACCCCAAATATCTATATGAATAAGCTCAAATAAATTACTATTGTTACGACTCTGACGACCAGGAAAAGAAGAGCAATGTTGCGTCCCAAGCTGGCAAGCCTCGCACTGGAAGGAAGAGTGCACGGAGATACGTGGGAGGATATGACACAACTTCTGTAGAAAAAGGTGGCCAAAATGAAGATGCCACAAGTAAGAGCAATTGGGATATCCAATATGTATTCAACTTGTTGCAAATCATCATATGCAAATGTATTACGCATTGAAGCATCAAGCTCGTAAACTCATGAATAGAAGCATCGGTGTTCTTAAACTCATTACATATATTGGGAACATGTGACGATGTCTTGGAAGGGGTTGCAATCAAAACCTCATGTTAGGAAGAATGGACAAGCCTAAACATCTCGGAATCAACTCCACTACAAGATGAAATAGGCATGTGTAGATAGGCTATCTCAGTAATTTCACGGGTAATCAAACATGATGCATTAGTGAAGTGATAGGAAATAGACTTAAAGAACGTAATGTTCGTATTGATATAAAAAAAACATGCATCCTAGATCATAGCACCAGCATCTCTTTTGGCCCCCAAAATAAACAACAACAAACACTTGACTGCCCAAGGTACAAATAAAAACACTTAATGGCTCGAGGTGCAAATTTTCACTTCTTATGGAAAGGATGTGAACAAAATTACATCCAAAAACCTTTGGCACAACAGGAAAAGGATTTTTGTCTAGAAAAAGAAGAGAATAGGGAGTTTGTTCTTCTATTATGGTAGAAGGCATGTGATTTATAAAGTAGGTGGCAGTGAGGAACATCATCTCCTCAAAAGGACAATAACGTGTTGCCTTGGACCAGTAAGGTCTAGGCAACATCCAAAATATGATGACGTTTCATCGCAACAACCTCATTCTGCTGAGACGTGTAAGGACAGGAGGTCTAATGAGTAATGTTATTGACGATAAAAAAGGAGCATAACATATGATTATAGAAATTGAGAGTGTTATCCAGTGCAAATAAACTCCACATGAAAATCGATGACATTTTTTAATGTAAAATTAATGACATTTTTTAATGGAAAATCAACGCCATTTCTCATTTCAACTAGAAAATTTTCCAAAACATTGTTGACTTTGGCTTTTGATTTCAATAAGAAAACTCAAAACATGGATAAAGTCATCAACAACATAAACATATGTCCTGAGTAAGCTGGAACACGATTTGGACCCAAACATCATCAAAATGATCTAACTCAAAAATCTAAAACACATGACAAAATCAACTTGGAAATGAACTATATTTTTTGAAAGAGGGAAAAGGTGTAGCCCTAAGATGGGGTCCACCTCAAGATAAATTAACTAAAGATAATGCATCAAAGTACACAAGACCAGGCCAAGTGAAGGGCCTTGCTATACTAAATCACATTCTCAAAATAAAAATGTTGATTATAAAAAATGAGCTCATTCAAGCAAGCAAGATGCCCGACAACAAAGCAAAAGGCATAGTGCAACCATCATGTGAGTTGTCGCAAAACGCTCGAGTAGAACTCAAAAAAAAATCCTTCCTCTAATCCAAGCCAAGAGATCATAGCACACCCCCAAAAATCATGTGAATGCACACGGCTAAAAAGGAGATGGTCCAACTCTTCCTCCATGTCCCCACATCTTGGGCAAGTTGTATCCCCAATCCAAAGTAACTTGTCTCTACGGGATTTCATAAGCAAGTGCACATGCCTTACCATCCATAAAAATACCTTAGCCCTTTGTGGAATCCTGGTCCTCCAAATCGAGGTGCAATCCCGCCAAATATCATCATGTACCGTCATTTGCGAAGTTGAGAAAGCCTTGTAGGTCCTTTTTATTGTGAAAGGGCAATACACCCAAATCCGATGGTCCTTACCAGCATGCGGGCCATCCATATCCTCTAGCTCACCAGACATGGAAAGGAACCTCTCATATGCTGCTCAGAAAAATCAACCTTAAAGTAGAGGACCATGAGTTTGCTAACCATGCTTGCACCACCATAACACCATGATATATGGAAAGAGCAAGGGGTATGGGACTGATCACCAAGGGAGCATGCGCCAATCCAATTATTCATCCAAAAATGAAACAAATCCATGATACCATGAACAAGAGTCAACACATTACTCTTGTCAAGGAGGTTGGACATGCATTGCCATAACAATGAGGGCATACGACCAATAGTAGTCAAAAGGGTAGTCCATGGGCCATAAATGTTATGTATCAAAAGACATACCAAATCTTCAATCTTGCCGCCAAATTCGAACAATCAATTCCGCCAGTAGAGCCTTGTTGACCTTCATCATGCCAAGGTCTCATTCGTTCTTCAATCTAGTAAACGCATTCGAGTCCAGCAAGTGAATTCCCCCTTCTCTTGCTTAGAGTCTGCCCAAAAGAAATGCCTCATCATCGATTCAATCTTTTTCCTTATTCCATATGGAATCAAACAGGCAGAATAGGAAAAATAGGGATGGTCGAGAGGGCATGCTTGAACATGACCAATCTTCTACCCATCTGGAGTAACGTAGCCTTTCACCCAATCAACTTCTTCTCAAGTCTCTCGAATAAGGGGCACCACTTTGAAACACAAAGCCTACCTCCCACCAAAGGTAAGCCCACGTAAGGACGTGTTGTACAAAATGATCAATTGTATTAATACCAAAGAACCCTAGGGCTCTTTTATATAGAGGAGAAGCCCATGCGTAAATTACATAAGATGGAAGAAATAAGTATAAATTGTGAAAACATCACATAGACATAATAACATCTCTACACTCCCCCTCAAGATGAAGCATAGATGACAGTCATGCTCGGCTTGGATGTACACTTCTTCTAAAAGGATCCTCTGAGTAAGGCCTTGGTGAAAATGTTTGCAGCTTGTTCACTTGAGCTTACATAGGAAGTAGAAATAAAACCTTTTTGAATCATGTCCCGTGTATAATGGCAATCCACTTCAATATGTTAGTTCTCTCATGAAAAACATGATTATTTATAATGAATAAGGCTACATGATTACCACACTGTAATTGCACAGGACGTGGCACATCAATATATAAGTTACCTAAAACAGCTCGGACACACATCATCTATGTGCTTCCTTATGCCATAGAGCTATATTCTGATTCAACACTGGACCTGGTACTGGTAGTCATGGTCTGCTTCTTGCTCTTCTAGGACACTAAAGAACAACCAACAATCACAGCAAAACATGAGGTGGACTTCCTGTCCTTAGGACATCATGTGTAGTTTGCATCCATGCAAGCTGTGATCATGAGGGATTTTCTTTTTGCTGAACAACAATCTTGCACCTGGAGATGACTTCAAGTACCTCAAGATCATCTGGATTGCATCCATATGTACCTGTCTAGTCTACTCCATAAATTGATTGACCCGACTAATAGCAAATGAGATGTCTGGCTTAATGATGGTAACATAAAGTAGCTTTCCCACAAATTATCTATATCTTCTCATACCCACCTCCTATGTATCATCCTCATATGGCCTCATGCTCGGAATCATAGGAGTAGTGGCAAGACAACACCCAATCATGCATGTATCAACTAGCATATGTAACATATTTTCTTTGGGTTAACACACATTCCTGTCAATTTCTGGCAAACTCTAACCCCATAAAGTACCGTATGGTGCCAAGATCCTTGGTGACAAACAGTTGACCAAGAACTTCTTTTGCCTTTTTGATCCCTTGTACCATCTCCTGTAACAAGGATATCATCCATATAGATCATAATAACGACCGTACCTCTGTGGGTCTTGGACGGTGATGATGCAAGACTGACGCATACGACCTCCTCTACCGTGAGGTCCACAATCACGAAACTGAGAAGAGCCTCCCCTATCGCGAGAGGCGGCCATCGCATAAGATGTATGCCTAGAGGCAAATGATGGGACAATGATCATGTCGAGTCTGAGATAAGCCTCCTCATGGGAGGAATACTAGCATCCGCAAGTATCTGTGAGTGAGCAACATCATACTATGAATCAAGTGCTTCTAGAAATATGCCGACTATAATGGCGTTCATGTATGCCCTCTGTTGCTCGGGGGTAGCACTAAGAGGCATAAAACTGTGGAGCTTCTCGAACATGCTGCAAAGAAACGTGTATAGAGAATGAAGAGGGTATCCATTATAATTGATTGTGAAAATGTTATGTTGTAGTTTCAGGTTTTTTGTCTCATTCCCTGCTTGAGAATAAGTGGCCGCAAGAATGTCCCACATCGCCTTAGCAGTGGGATGATGCAAAATGTTATTGGTGATCTCTATCGTCAATGTACTAGATAATCAAATACATGCATAGGCATCGTCTGCATCCCATGAGGCGTTCACCCCAGTTTTCTCAATTGGCTCCTCCTCGGTAAGAATATGTTTCTTACCTGTAAACTGCATGAGGCTCATGAACTGCATGAGGCTCATGAACTGCATGACCCATAACTCATAATTTGTCCATCCATCTTGACTATCGACGTTGGACCTCGAAAGTACCTATGGCGAGGATATCAATTGTTTTGACACACTGTTAGGTTAAGCAAAAACTAGGGTTTGTAGACCAAAAGAAGATTCATCTACACAGACATACATGGAAGTGGTTGCATGTGTAGATTTAGGATGTAACCAATCTCATCAATGACCTTTGCTGCAAAACGTAGTAGCTAATGGAAGATGCGGAAATAGGCAGCACGAGCGACCCAGACAGAAACTGGAGGCATATTTAGCATTATCGAAAGTGTTTTGCATTTTCATAGATGTTGAATGCCGTGATTTTTTTTATAAAAGTTGTTATATACGGTGAATGTTATACAAAATCAATTTATGATTACTAGCTTTTACATTTATAATTTTAATTATTATATTTTATAGATGACTACACAACCCATCATTTCAAAAAAGGCAATACCATAACCCATCATTTAAAAAAGGCAACAAATTGATCTACTCATGTGAATAAACCCATTGTCAATTAAGGTTTGATTGATAGATATTAACTTGTAGTTAGTTGGTATCCTAAAACGCAAAGAACTAATCATGCGATTAAAATTTACATTTTCAAGAGTAGCTTCTTTTTGGAAACCTATGTAATATCAACTCTTTAAATTGGTATGTTGCGGGCTAGCATAACTGCAAATAATCTTCAAGGTCCTAAGGCCTTTTATCATTAGAGGACTGACAAGAAGGCCAAGCCGTAATCCGCATTATGTTCTCCTTCATGATAATTACATCTTGTCCAAAGCTCCGTAGATTATGTTCATTTACGACGCTCTTATCCCTTCTCAAGCATATGCTCCAAATTAAGTGTTCAAGATATCCCAAAATAGAACAATGGAAGGAACATTCTGAAATCACGATATGCAATGAGATGCTTGCAAATTATGCATACTAGTGCATGACCCCACGCTTCGTTGCGGATTTGAAGAATACGGTGAATGACGATTAAATTACAAAGGGATATGTAGGCTTTGCCCATAAATTTGTTATCTCTTGGTATGCACACTCACCTTTAGTAAGGTCGCCCAGTTAACTACACTTTTTTGAAAATTTAAAATTTCAGCAATAAGGTTCCACCCAATGTATGTTAAAGAGAGACTAAGATCTCTACGCATTGTTACTTGTTCCATTAGTTCTTCACAACCAAGTTATTATGGTTTGTTTACACGACAAAAAGAGGCTAAATACCGAATATGTTACATAGAAGAGTGTTCTAGTTTATATAATTTTTTGTTTGCTAAAAGATGCAAATGTTAGATGCCTTCAAATATTTCCCTTTGATATTTGATCATTATTGCAAGATGCAGGTTTTGACTATTGGTACTTTTTTTAGGTTTCATGTCATCTTTATTATATTAGTACATCGTATTACTATTTATTTACCCTTTAAATAAAATATAAAATATATTTAAAATTCTTAGTATATGTTGCAAATAAATAAAACACAAAAGGAATAAAATGTGAATTAAAAACGAGGAATAAAAATAATTATACGTAAAACATAGGTATAATGTACCTATATTGTACATAGCACTTTTTAATTATCTAATTAATTAATATTACTAAATAATATGATATAATATTTATAATCCTAAAATAATATATTAAATTAATTAAATATTACATATATATATATTTATTTATTAAAATAAGTACGTTATTTTAGCTCAGGTTCTAAGGAAAATGTTTGAGGGTGTAATTGCAATGGCCCCAAAACTCGCAAGGATAAAAATGACTCGAGGATGAAGCCTCGATCCGTAGAAAAATAACAATCATTACCGAGGAGGCTCCGACGAAGTAGAGGAGGAGCTCTGAGCTACGACCACCATGCGTGGTCAGAGGTGAAAGGACGTGTGAGGTAGAACATGAAAAATAGGGTACATGATGCTGAAGTTGATGATCGATGGTAGTGGTCTCAATTTGGTTCCAATTAGAGAGAAAGACAACAATTGAGAAGAAAAGGGATTGACTGAGAAGAGAAGAAAAATGAAGAAGAGTAGAAGGAAGAATGAAGGAGGAGAAAGAATAACATCTTACTGAAGTGGATCGCATGTGCTAGTGCTCGAAAAAGCTATCGGTTGTGGCCTCGATGCATTAGCATGTCGCAGGGGTTGGGCACTCACGAGAGGCGAAATGACGGTGGAAAACGCTAGATCAAAGACCCACCCACCCTCGACCTCGCTGCAACAATTGTTCGAGGAACCTGACACCTTCCTATAGTGTTTTTGTTGTATTTTTATTATTTGCATTTGAATTATTATAGAAATAATAAGGATTTATTTATTATATAACTGTATGGGGACTAATTTGTAATAAAGGGAAGATAAATATGCAAGCACAAAAGTTGCAGTTAGTGTGGAGTCGTGGGCGTAAAAGTCCCAAGTACAAATGTGTGTGATCACGTATCTTCAATGAATAAGGACATGTTCGCAATAACCTGAAGTTCCAAGGGTATCACGCGCAAATTGCCAAAATATCTAGAGATCATGTGCTCAGCTTATGTGTTGGTTTAAACGGTGAACTATTCTGATCACTTTGTCTATATCTGATCGAAGGACTGTGGATTGGACATGTGGCATTTCAAATGATGTAGGATGGTCCAATGATCAAACGGTTGTAAATAGACTTCGATCGAGTAGTCGTAATCATGCCCCTCTTCGAAGATCGGACGGAGGTTGTGCTTTGATTTCAGATGTGTTCTTCCCCAATTTGACTTCTGCAAATCATGGTGGTTTCGATGCTATAATGTGGTGCTGGCTATTGAAGAGTATCGATCAAGGCATCTTCAATCGGTTCTCAGATGGTTCACGATTCGACAATGAAGTTGCTCGATTCTCAATCTCCAGTGGTGGCCAATCTGTTGGAATGCTTCATTGATCCTTCAGATGTCATATGATTGCTACTCGTACGAACCATACAGGTTGATGGAGGTCGGTCATCTGAAAATAATCGATCTTGAATGGAAAGGAGATCGAGGTATGTAACTTGCGACGAATGGTGAGGGGGGCTCGTCAGTGGCATCCATGAGAAGGGTGGGGTTCGAGCTGTGGGTGGATAGTGGTCGACACGGAAGAGGAGGCGGCCAAGTAGAGAGAGGGAATATTTCGGGAAGGGAGAGTGTGATAGGGGAAGAGAGAGAGAGTGGGTGGGGAAGGGGGGAAGAGGAGCGCGAAGTGGAAGATCTAGGAAGAAGCCACGTGGCATTAACTAGAAAAAAACAGTTTTAACTAAAGTATATAGATTATAATGGGTAAACTTCATTGAGACAATCCAGGGATGACATGCACAAAATGAAAATCGAAACAATAATCCTTCGATGAAAGAAATGCACAGTGATTTTCTAAGAAAACTGCATACCTTTGAATAATAATCAATTGCACTCTTAAAATCCTTGTCTCTAAACGCAATATCACCAAATTTTTTGGTATTTAGCATCTCCTGCACTTGCTGAGTCCACTCTTGGAACGAAAGCTTCACAAACGATAAAAGAAAGAATTGATTTTAGAACAATAATTCTTAAACAACTTCAGTGATGCAATTTGCTCCAAGTAGATATTAAAAGTTCATAACTTAAATTCTGCTAGCGAACATTGGAAATCTCTAGTTACTAAAATAATATATTTACTGCTGTCGAAAAAATATCACTATGACCACAAGTCTAGGAACCATCATAGCCAAAACCAGGAGGGAACAAGTTGCTATTCAAAATTGAAACTCATGAGCTTTCGAAATCAATTAGATTCTTTTTTTACAAACAAACAAAAAAATCAATAGTAAACATGCCCGAATCTTGAACTTCAAATGAACCCTGCTCCCAAAAGGGTTATGCAGTGGAAACAGGATTCAAGCTTGGCAGGTTATAAATAAGGCTGTCGAGATTACTACCTCATTTTCTGCACCCTCATCGTCCTTATAACCAGTCTTTAATAATATATCATGTACAGATGTCAGATCCATTCTAGCACATGCTTTTCCAAGAAGAGACAGCATAGTTGGCAGCACAACAGTTGTTTTTTGCAGGCCCATCAGAACATGTGAAGCAATCTGTGAAAGCACAAGGAAAACAACGCACGAAGGATGTGTTACCAAAAAAGAGCCAACATAGTTGACATCAGCATGGGCATCTTACGAAGTCATTATCAATGATTAAAAAAATGAACTAAGTTTACCTCCATCTCTTTTTGGAGAGGTGCAACAGCATTTACTAGAAATTTAGAATTTGGCCTATCTCTAGGCTCAAATTCTAAACATTTTGACGCAAGCTCGACCAACTTGATGGCATCTTCAGTAGTATATTGACCTTCCAAAGATGAATCCGTCAACATGGATATATTTTTCCCTCTTATCAAATCCAAGGCCTGCAAAGTCATCATCAATTACATAAGCCACAAGAAACGAGAAAAGAAAGAAATCTAAATAGCTCGGCTTGTAATTAATTTAAGAATGCAATCTAGATAGCTCAACTTGGGCTTGATGTAAGAATGAAACTTAGATAGCACCTTGGATTGTTTTAATCGACAACCCCATCCACTAGTAATTGCATTGGCTGATTTTAAAAACATTATATGCCCCAATCCTATCATATAATTATCACGCTAATATGAGCAAGATAATTAGTTTTACAAAAGCAATACATAAAGACACGGGATTGTTCTCCATTCATTCAGCTTTCTGTACTTCTACATGATCTGCTTCCAGTGCATGTCTCATTTTTCAAGCTCTCATAAGAAATTTCTTTCCAATAGGAGAGAGCATACACGAGACAATATAAGGGTATACCGGAAAAGAAGATAGAATACGGACAGTGCTGAGAGTATATTTGTTAAGAGAATAATCTATAGAGAATGTGGCTATTTGTTAAGAGAATATTCTATAGAAAATATTTTGGGGCTATTTGTTAAGAGAATATTATATAGAGAATATTCTATGTGGCTATTTGTTAAGAGAATATTCTATAGAATATTCTCCTCTAAGCACTCCAGGTTTTTGTCCTATATAAGGACCCCTAGACCTCTTGAATAAGACAAGTCTTTCTATTTTTTTCATATTTTTCCACATGGTATCAAAGCAACAGTCCCAAACCGGTGTTCTGACCTAAATCCCTCCGCCACCGCCAGCCCCAAGTCCTCCCCAAGGAGCCGCCGCCCACCTGCGGCAGAGCCCGCACCATTGCAAGCGACTTCAGGCAGCCCAGCGCCGCCCCAAGCGCGGCGCTTCCACGATGCCCTAGGGAGCGACACCTCTGGCCCCTAGCACCCTCGCGCCTCCATCACAACTCGCCCTTGCACGCTCAACCTCCCTCTGCGCAACAACGTGGGCTCTTGATTGTTATGTATTGTCTATTGCTGCAAGCAAAGGCACTTGCTGTTCGATTAAGAACAAAATACATTCTCTAGGTCACTTCTTCTTGACCTAAGACACCATCATGATGACCACTGAGATCAAGCTTGTGTACCCTACTTCTTCTTTGATGGTACAAGGCACCTCTATCAAGCTAAAGGGGTCTGAAAATTATGTTTTATGGTCTCGATCGTTCAAAATATTTATCGGTGGCCAATGAAAAAGCTATGTTCATACGAAGGACCTGCCTGCAGAAACTGACAAAGACTACGGCACATGCTTTGTTGAAAACTGTCAAGTTATCGCCTGGATGACAAACACTGTCGATCCAAATATTGCTGCTAATCTTCTTTACAAAGAAACTGCCAAGGCGATGTGGGAAAACATTGAGCGCACATACTCTCAGAACACGACCAAGTCTTGTCTTTCTGACATAGACACGAGGATCTGGTCAACCACTCAGGTAGATTCGAGTTTTATTGAGTATTGCAGGCTTCTTACAAGCCTTTTTTAGGAGCTCATTATCTTCTAGCCTGCATGTTGTGATAAACATGTATGCGAACGCGCTGAATGGCAAGTTTATCGATTTCTATCAGGATTGAATCCAAAATACAAGCCAGTGAAAGATCAATATCTAATGGCGGACACTTTACCGAGCCTTGAGACCATCTTTGGATGCTTACAGAAGCTTGAGGCTCCCATTCAACAATCTACCATCTACACTACTACGGAGACAACTCATTATACATCCTCAAGATATAGAGGGCGTCAAGGCGACATGGGTCGAAACTTTGGACGTGGGCGTGGACGTGGTCGTGAATCTGGACAAGGGCGTGACCGTGGTCGTGATCGTGATTCATTTGCTACTTGATATCCAGCTTGTGTACACTGTGGATGCGGGAATCATCCTTCTGACAGGTGTTGGGCAACTTTTGGCATGCAACCTAATGCCAATAATGCCAACGATGAAGCATCTTCTGATGTAGATACATCTGCTCAGCAAACTGGAGGGGTACAAACCCCATTTACTGCTTCTGAATATACTTTTCTGCGACAACTGCTATAAGACTCTGCTTCCTCTGCTGGCAATAATATCGTCTCCGTCTCTTCTTCTAGTCTAGCCACTACCTCCGGTACAGTAGCAAACTCAATCTCTACCTATAAACATGCATAGATTAATGACTCTGGAGCCTCTACCCATCTGACGAGTGTAGAGATATGTTTATTTACATTAGTTATTTCCTGTTTCGGTACTATTTACTAATTCTCTGTACTTATGGATGTCTTATGTAATTTACCCATAGGCTACTCTCATATATAAGAGATCCTAGGGTTTACGGAATAAACAACTCTTTCTATTTTCCCAACATGGTATCAGAGCGTCGGTCCTAGATCGGAGCTCCTATAACGAAACCCTAACACTATCCCCACCGCACGCCTCCTCCTCGCACCACGCCTCCTCGGCGCCTCCTCCCCGCACCGTACCACCTCACTGCATCGTGTAACACCTTCCCGCACCGCACCACCTCGTCGTGCAACGCCTCCATGCACTGCGCCTCTTCATTCATGTGTCGTGCAACGCCTCACCGTGATGCGTCTCGTGCAGCGCACCTGGCTGCACCTCAGCTGCCGTGCCGCCTAGGCTTCCTCTCGCCGAGGCCGGTGCTGCCTAGGCTCCTGTGCGTGACGCCTAGACCTTTCTAGGCTCCGACGTTGCCTCGTTTCTAGCTGAGCCTTCTTCTTGATGGGTTTGTTTGCTTGAGTCTACACATGCAACCAAACCCGTGAATGTCAGTATTGACAGAAGTCTATCAGGTCTACAACCCTAATCTTCTATTACCATCATGTCGGAAATCAAGGCTGATATTCCCTCCACAAGTGCCTTCAAAGGCCCTACGCCTATTGTGAAGATGGATGGGTCAAACTATGAACTGTGGGCTATGCAGTTCATGAGTATGACGAAGTCTACCAGTAAGAAACACATCCTTACCGAGGAAGAGCATGCTGAGAAGACTGGTGTTAACGCCTTATGGGAGGCTGACGATGCATACGCCAAGGTTTGGCTATCAGGCACATTAGCAACTGAGATTGCTAATGATGTTCTCCATCAGCCCACTGCAAAAGAAATGTGGGATATTCTTGCTGCTACATATTCATCGGCCAAGAATGAGATGAAGATTCTACAACTCCAGCATGACATCTTTACAATCAAGCAGAATGGACGGCCTCTTCACTCGTTATATACATCTTTGCATGGAATGTTCGAGAAGCCATATAGCTTCATGCCTCTAACATTTACCTCGAAGCAGCAAAAGACCTATAGGAATGCCGCTATGGTTGGTGTGTTCCTGTCAGCGCTAGATCCTGAATATGAGGCGACCCATTCCCATATTTACTATTCCTCCTATGGAGGAAGCTTTTCGCAGGCTTAGCCGGATCACTGTTCCATCAACTACTGCAGCTCCGACATCTTCTGTGATGGCCGCCTCCCGAGGTCGAGGAGGCTCTTCTCAATTTCGTAGAGGAGGACCTTGCGGCAGAGGAGGTCGAGTTCGTCAGCCATGTACTTTTTGCCATCGTCGTGGACATACAGAGGATATATGCTATCGCATGGATTCCCTGCCTCTGCCCGAGTAGCTGAGAAGATTGAGGCTCTGGCTGCCTCTTCTTTCATCAACGTTTTGAGGACTTGGTAGCACGATTGAGGGGCATTATTCCTCCTTTTGGTTCTATGACATCTCCATCAGCCCCTGGGAGTCATTCAGATGTAGTTGCTTCAACCTCCTCCAGTACCTCAGGTAGTACTTATGCACTCACTAGCAGTGATAGATCTGATGCTATAGAATGGATTATGGACTGCGGCGCCACACATCACTTATGTGGCGACAAGAGTCACCTTACAACCTATAGATAGGATCCTCCAGGACGAACTGTGATCATTGCAGATGCGACTCATTCTCCAATTACTGGACAGGAGGAGATTAGTTTGACACTCTCTATGCATTTACAGAAGGTGTTACATGCACCTGATTTCTCTATAAATTTGTTGTCCATTAGTCAGATTACAAAGGATTTACATTGTCGTGCCATTTTTCACCCATCTTCTCTTATTTTTCAGGACATCTTACGGGCAAGGTGATTGGGTGTGGTCGTGAGCAGGGCAGTCTGTATTGCCTAGTCCAAACTCCCTATGCTGGAATCTCCTCTCTATCTGTTGGACCTATCTCAACATTTATGTGGCACCTGCGCTTTGGTCATCTCCCACTTCAAAAACTTCCATGTTCTGCCTCAGATCTCATCTCATGTGTCCTTCCAATGTGAGGCATGTCAGCTGAGAAAGCATCACCGTTCTACCTTTCTCAGTCGTCAGAGTCGAAGCAGTAGCTCCATTTTCGAGTTGCTTCATATAGATATTTGGGGTCCCAGTTGTGTCCCTGATCACCAAGGGCACAAGTTTTATCTAGTCGTTGTTGATGATTTTTCTCATATGTCTTGGGTGTTTTTGTTAAAAAAATAAATCTGAAGCTGGAGATGTTATCAAAAATTTCTTGATCGAAATACAAAATGTCTTTTCTGCCTCAGTAAAAATTGTTCGAACTGATAATGCCTTGGAATTTGGTACTCATTATCTCTCTCGTTATTTCTCAACCAAGGGAATTATTCATCAAACATCACGTGCTTACACTTCACAACAAAATGGTATTGTAGAAAAGGAAGCATCACCATTTGCTTAATGTTACAAGGACACTTCGTATTCAGAGTCATGCTCCTCATTCCTTCTGGGGCGATGATGTTCTAACGGCATGTTATCTTAATAATCGCATGCCCTCGTCAGTCTTAGGTGAGAAAATTCCTCTCTTGTCTTTCCTGAAAATGAATTGTTCTCACTCACTCCTCGTGTGTTTGGCTCAGTCGCATTCATCCACCAAGTGTCTTCTGGTATTGACAAGCTCTCTCCTAGAGATGTCAAGTGTGTCTTTATTGGGTATTCCAGGACACAGAAAGGATACAGTTCTTATGATCCAATGCGCAGGAGGTATTACGTTAGTGCCGATGTCACCTTTTTTGAGTCCATGATGTACTTTTCTCCTACAGGTGATCGGTTGACATCTTCTGATATGGATGATAATATATACATACCACCACCACCATTACCTTCCACATCTCCACCACCACCTCCTTTATCGCCACCCTCACCACTTCCTATGCCACCTCAACCTACTATAACGATCCCCGTTCCACCTTTGCCTCATCATTATACATGTCGGCCTACTTCTGCTCATGGTCACCTCTCATCATCAAGCACGTATGAGGTATGTTCTGATAATGCAGTTTCTAATGATGGGTCTAATGGTCTACCGGTGCAAGATTCTTTACAGGGGACAGATGTTGAGGATGTAGATTTAGAACTGCCCATTGCACTTCGGAAGCCGAAGCATAGTTGTGCTTCATATCCTATAGCATCCATGGTATCCTTTGATCACCTAACAGGTGCTTTAAAGGATTTTGCAGTTGCCTTATCAGCCGTGGATATTTCACGGAATTATAAAGATACTTTGAAGGACAGTCGATGGCGTTTGGTCATGGAAGAAGAGATGGTTGCTCTTCAGTCGAGAGGCACTTGGATCCTCGTCCCAGCTCCCACTGGAGTCTCTACAGTAAGATGTAAATGGGTGTTTACAGTTAAGCAGAATGTTAATGGTACCATTAACAGATACAAGGCACGCCTGGTTGCGTGGGGGTTTACACATACATACGGGGTGGATTATCTCGACACATTTTCACCATCCGAGATTGGCATTTATTTCAGTTGATGTCAAGAATGCATTTTTGTATGGTGATCTTCAGGAGGAAGTCTACATGCAACAGCCACCGGGATTTGCTATTGAGGGAGAATGTTCACAGGTGTGGACTTCATAAGGCGATATATGGTCTTAAACAGAGCCCTAGAGCTTGGTTCCAGAAGCTTTCGAACTTGTTTGAGAATCAAGGATACAAACGCTCGAATGCAGATCATTCCCTTTTCATACAGAAGACATCCAGAGGTATGGTCGCTATTATGGTGTATGTTGATGATATTCTTATTATGGGAGATGACATACAAGGAATAAAAAGGGCGAAAAGAACTTCTGAGTCGTGAATTTGTCACGAAGGATCTTGGAGCTCCCCGACTAAGACTGGGCGAAGGCCTTCGCCCTTCTGGAGGGCTATTCAGTCGTTCTCTTCCAACTTTCGGACTTCGTTCAAGCCTGCGTTGAGGGATGTGCGCTCCTTTGGGTTCTGGAGGGACGACTAGACGGACGTGGGTGCGCTTTTCGTGCACTTCCCTCGACTTTTCGCTTTGGCGTCGGACCTGAACATTCGAGTGGCCTCTTGCTGGGTGGACAGCAACTGGATGCTGGCTTTCCGTTCGAACTTCTCCGATCAATGCCTGGAGGAGTTCATGCTGCTGCTTGACACGCTGAGGAGGGCCTCGGGCCCATCCTTGGGGCGGGATCACTGGGTTTGGCGCAGGGGCTCTTTCTCCGTGAAGAAGGCTTACTCGACGATCTGCAAGCCTCCTCCGTCCCTTTTGACGGAACTGGTTAGAGACTGCAACTTTTGTGGGAGCTAAGGCTACCGGCGAGGATCACCTTTTCTTTTGGCTTTTCAGGAGGAAGAGGCTTATGACGCGTGACCGTTGTGCTCGTTTGCTTGGCTTGATCTCTGACAGATGTCTGTTGTGCGGTGGGGGATTGAGACTTTGGAGCATATGTTTTTCACTTGCCCTTCTGTGGCTCCGATCTGGGATGATCCCGGCCTAAACTGGGTGGGTAGGGCCGGCGTAGATGATTACTTCAGGAGTTTGGTGGCGGACAAGCTCCGGCCGAGAGAGGAGCTTCTGTGGCCACTTGCGTTGGTTTGGTCTGTTTGGCTTGCTAGGAACAGGGTGTTGTTCTCTGGTCATAGATTCTACCAGGAGAATGTCTGTGTTGGTGCTTTGGGTCTGTGGCGCTCTTGGCTCGCCTAGTAGCGCTTCTTGTATTTCTTTTGCTTTGTTTACTTATTAATATATCGCTGGGGTGAACACCTTTGAGTGTCTCCCCATTTTTGGCTTAAAAAAAAGGATCTTGGAGCTCTTAGATACTTTCTGGGACTGGAATTTGTCAGAAATCAACAAGGGCTTGTGATGATCCAAAGGAAATATGTCACTGATTTGCTAAGCGACACAGGAATGCTTGGATATCGGCATGCTACCACTCCCATGGATCCAAGTACGAAGCTATATGATGATGATACTGATGAGGTGGATAGGAGGAGATACAGAGAGCTGGTAGGAAAGCTCCTTTATGTTACCATCACCAGACCCGATATTTCTTTTGTTGTTAGTCAGGGAAGCCAATTCATGGAGCAACCACGTAAGGTGCATATCGATGCTATACATATGGTACTCAGGTATCTTAAATCATCTCCAGGTACATGTCTACTATTTAGAAAAGGCAAGGAGATTACCATCTCAGCATGTATAGATGCAGACTACGCAAGGTGTCCGAAGGATAGGAAATCCAATACTAAATTTGATGTATATGTTGGAGATTCACTTGTCTCGTGGAGGAGCAAGAAGCAAATTGTTGTAGCCAGATCTAGTGTTGAGTTTGAATATAGGGCTATGGCCCAAGCTAATACAGAAATGATGTGGGTTCGGGCTGTCATTACAGATCTATGTATAGAAGTTGCCACTCCTATGGCACTGGAATGTGACAATCAGGCGGCTATATTTATTGTAAATAATCAAGCATTTCATGAGCGCACCAAGTACATTGAGATTGATTGTCACTATATATGAGATATGATTCAGAAGGGTTTCATTTCCACATCTCATGTCAGCTCTGGGAATCAAACTACAGATATCTTCACCAAGGCCTTACTTAGAGGACCTTTCCAGAAGTGCTCGTCCAAGCTAAGCATGATCGACATCTATGCTCCATCTTGAGGGGGAATGTAGAGATATGTTTATTTACATTAGTTATTTCCTGTTTCCATACTATTTACTAATTCTCTGTACTTATGGATGTCTTATGTAATTTACCCATAGGCTACTCTCCTATATAAGAGAGCCTAGGGTTCACGGAAGAAACAACTCTTTCTATTTTCCCAACAACGGGAGAGGAAAACCTGCTCACATCTTCCCAACCGTCCTTATCAGTAAAGATTGTTTGTGTTGCTAATGGGGATCATTCCCCAATTATTGTTGCTGGTACTATTGATTTCTCTCCCACGCTGAAAGATAGATCATTGTGCTCCTGCTTTTCCTCTCCGTCTCTTATCTGTACAGAAGCTATGTCGTGAACATAACTGTCGTGTTATTTTGATTGACGACTCCTGCTATCATTTTCAAGGCATTCGGACAAGGCAGATCTTTGGTGGGGACATAAAAGGAACGACCTCTATTACCTCGACATCCCTTTTGATTCAAATTTTGCTGGTGTAGTATCCATCTTTGACGATCCTCTTCTATGGCATGTTTGTCTAGGTCATCCTTCAAACAAAGCTCCCTCCATGATGTTCCCTGAACTTTCGACCCTCAAACCCTTTGAGTATGAGGTGTGTCAGTTCGAAAAGCATCATCGAGCTTCCTTTCCTACATTGACTGAGCTTCGTCGTAGTTCTCCTTTTTCTCTTGTTCATTGTGATATCCGGGGACCCTGTCATGTTCGAACACTAAGTGGTCATAGATACTTCGTTGTCTTTGTGGATGATTACCATCGATTATCTTGGGTCTTCTTATTGAAGGAACGATCATAAATTTATAATGTTGTCAAGAATTTCTTTCATTATGTCAAAAAAATCTCCTCCACTACTATTAAAATATTTAGTTATGATAATACCTTGGAATTTACAAACAAAGATCTGACGTCTTCTTTTGCCTCCCAAGACATCATCGATCAAAAAATTTGTCCATATACCTCTCAACAGAATGGAGCAGCAGAGAGAAAACTAAGACATCTTCTTGATATACCCAAATGACTCGTCCTTGCCTCTGCGAATTTTTGGATGCACAGCAATTGTTCACAATTTTCATACTCTCGATAAATTATCTCCTCATGCGATTAAATGTGTTTTCCTGAGCTACTCTCAGACTCAAAAAGGTTACAAATGCTATGATCCTTCTGTCCATCGGTATTACATATCTACCGATGTCACATTCTTTGAACAAACTTCATTCTTTACTCATGACGTGTCAGATATACCATTAGACTTTCCTGCTCCACCTATTGTGTATAAAAGAAAACATGTCTCTAGTCTTGTTCATGTTCATTTACTTGTTCCTTTATTGTAGGAGAATACACCATCTTCAAGTGCTCCCACCAACTCTGTCCCAGATGTTCCTCAAGAGCTTCCCATCGCTCTACGCAGAACCAAGAGGCAATGTACACTTCACCCAATATCGCATTGTATGTCACTAATAGATTATCATACTCTGACAAAAGATATGCATATGCTCTTATGACAATTTCGGTTCCCAAAGATCATAATAGTGCGCTGAAGGATTCTGGATGGAGAAAAGCAATGGATGAAGAAAGGGACGCTTTTAATTCCCAAAGGACATGGGATCTTGTGCAGTGTCCCCATGGAACAAAACTTGTTGCCTGTCGAAGCGTTTTTACTACAAAGGAGTCTCCAGATGGCTCCATTGACAAATTGAAGGCAAGACTTGTGGCTAAAGGTTTTACACAAACATATGGAGTCGACTACTTCGAGACCTTCTCTCCCGTTGCACGAATGAGCTCCATACGAACCTTCCTCTCGGTGGCAGTAAACAAGGGTTGGAATATTTTTCAACTGGATGTCAAGAATGCATTTCTATATGGTGATCTAGAGGAGGTTTACATGATGCAACCTCCAAGGTACGAAGTCGAGGGAGAGTATGTGTGCTGACTTTGTAAAGCAATCTATGGCCTGAAGCAAAGCCCGAGGGCTTGGTTTGACAGACTAAGTACATAAATTGGCACTCTAGGGTTCCAGAGAACTACATCTGACTACTATGTTTTCATCCGAAAACGATCATCTAGTATTGTTATACGTGTTGTATATGTAGATGATATGGTTGTTACATGTGATGATGATAAAGGGGTGTTGGAGACTGAGGCTTTTCTGCATAAGACTTTTGTCAAAAAGGATCTGGGCCAACTTCCTATTTTCTGAGCATAAAAGTCTTACGTACCAAGAAGGGACTTCATATGTCACAAAGGAAGTACTGCCTAGATATACTAACTGAGGTTGGATTACTTTGATGCAAACCCTCCGGTATTCCTGCAGAACCAAGGAAACACTCTACCTCTGATGATCCTCCATTTGAAGACACTACACAATACAGAAGTTTTATTGGAAAACTGTTGTATCTTACTATTACTAGACCAGACATATCCTTGTGAGCAGAGCTAGCCAATACATGGAGAAACCATGTTACATCCATTGGGAGGACGTTCTTCTGATCCTTCGCTATCTGAAGGAATCACCCGGACGTGGCCTATCTATGGGGCAAATGGATACACGTTGTTGCCTATGCTGATGCTGATTATGCAAGCTCACATGAGGATCGTCGCTCCACTACAGGCTATGCTACGATGGTAGAAGGAAATCTTGTCAGTTGGAGGAGTAAGAAGCAGAATGTAGTCTCCTGATCCAGTGAAGAGGTATAATACAGGGCAATGGCCCAGGCTACATGTGAAATTACTTGGCTACTGACATCTCTGCAAGAACTCAACATTTAAATCATCACTCATGTTCCTCTATACTATGATAACAAATCTGCTACTTACATTGCCACTAATCATGTATTCCACGAGAGAATCAAGCACATCGAAATTGACTGCCATTTCATTCGTGATGTTGTACGAGGAGGCAAGATTGTTACACCACACATTTCGACAGATCTTCAGCTTGCAAACATATTTACAAAGGCCTTGTCAAAGAAGCGTCTTTCCTGGATTGCTTCCAAGTTGGGCATGATCGATGGATATGCTCCAACTTGAGGGGGAGTATTGAGAGTATATTTGTTAAGAGAATATTCTACGTGGTTATTTGTTAAGAGGATATTCTATAGAGAATATTCTATGTGTCTATTTGTTAAGAGAATATTTTATACAGAATATTCTATGTGACTATTTGTTAAGAGAATATTCTTGTTAAGAGAATATTCTATAGAGAATATTCTTGGGATATTTGTTAAGACGATATTCTATAGAGAATATTCTATAGAATATTCTCCTTTGAGCACTCTAGGTTTTTATCCTATATAAGGAACCCTAGACCACTTGAATAAGATAAGTCTTTCTATTCTTTCATATTTTTCCACAGACAGAACATAAAACTCCATCCCACAGTGAAGACAAAAGCATCCTGTTTATTTTATCAAACATGATGTGAACTAGAGGTAAAGAGCTTCCAATAACTAGAGGTATGGCTACTAATATATTCCACTTTTGCTAACTAAATGACCACATTGTCATACATGTATAAGTCTCACCTTGACAACTTCCCAAATTGGTGATCAAGATTTTGAGAAATTGGGTACTCGGATATCAGCCCAAGAATCCACCAGACAACCCAATTGAACCTTCCCAAATTGGTGATGTTGGGATAAACACATAATGCATTTTTTATTATATTGCACAAAATCTATTCATCCAACTATATTATTGTGGCACATCACTTAAGATTAATAATCTAGACACCAAACAATCAGAAATGTACTCAACTCCTCTACATGCATAAAAATGAATGCATGAACAAGAATATGTAATTTAGAGGAATGTCGTGAAGGTCATGTGCTTGTTACTCAGAAGGATATAAAGACTAGATGGGAGCAGTACTTCCATAAACTTTTCACTGGGGAAGGAAATAGAGATATCACTTTGGATGATCTAGCTTGTAGTGAAAGTTACTTAAATCATGCATGCTATAGACGGATACAAAGAAAGGAAGTAGAGGAGGCATTGAAGGTTATGAGACATGAAAAAGGTGTAGGACCGGATGACATCCATGTAGAAGCATGGAGAGTTTTAGGTGAGTGTGGTTTGACTTGTCTTACGAATCAATTCAATGTTATTGGGCGAAGCAAGAAAATGCCGGAAGATTGGAAGAGTATTGTGGTGCCTCTTTATAAGAATAAAGGAGACATTCCAAATTGTTCAAATTATAGAGGAATCAAGCTGATGTGTCACACTATGAAAATTTGGGAACGTGTGATCGAAAGAAGGTTGAGGCAATTTTTCTAATGTAAAAGAAAACCAATTTGGATTCATGCCAGGTCGCTCAACGACTGAAGCCATCCATTTGTTGAGGAGAACAATGGAGATTTATAGAGCTAAAAGGAAGAACCTCCGCATGATCTTTATTGATTTGGAGAAGGCTTATGACTCTGTCCCATGAGAGATATTGTGGAGAGTGTTGGAGAAGAGACAAAGACATGTCCTATACATTAACCTCATAAAGGACATGAATGATAGGGCTTTATTTTGTGTAAGGACCCCGTCTGGGAAGACTGGATATTTTGACATCAACATTGGTTTACATCAAGGTTCTGCTTTGAGTCCATTTCTATTTACTTGATTATGGACGAGTTGACCAGTCACATTCAGGATGAGTTACCTTGGTGTATGTTATTTGATGATGATATTGTGTTAATTGACGAGACTAGAGATAGAGTAAATGAGAAGCTTGAGGTCTGGAGACATGAGTTGGAGACTAAGGGTGCGTTTGGTTGGTGGGTTATCCGAGGATGGATAACCTGTTTTTGTGTTAGTGTGTTTGGTTAATGGATTAAGGGTTGGAAGGGTTTGAGTGATGTGATTGTATTAAAATTTGAAAAAGTAGGTAGTTATTATGATATGATTGTATTGGAATTTGAAAAAGTGGGTAGTTGTGATATGATTGTATTGAAGTTTGGAATAATGAGTAGAAGTTGAGTATTTTATGATTTTTAGATGATATGATGGTATAATATAATTTTTTTAGTGGAGAGAGAGAGTGGGACCCACTAGTGGATTAGGAATATGGATTTTGAGGGGTAACCCACCCAAAGTGGGGGGTAACCCCCAGCCGAACGCCACCTAAAGGATTTTGTATAAGTAGGGCTAAGACTGAATATATGGAGTACACCTTTGATGGAAGCAACGGTGAAGGAATCGATGTGAAGATTGGTGATGATAACATTAAGAAGAGAGATTCCTTTAGATAGCTGGGATCTATTCTGCAACATGATGGGGAAATTGATGGAGATGTTACTAATAGAATAAATGCAGGCTGGCTAAAGTGGAGAGGAGCCTCTGTTGTTCTCTGTGATAAGAAAATACCTTTAAAGATTAAAGGAAAGTTTTACAAAGCAGCTGTGAGACCTGTTATGCTTTATGGATCTGAATGTTGGCCTGTAAACCATAGACATGTGCAGAGAATGAATGTAGCGGAAATGAAAATGCTAAGGTGGATGTGTGGACACACACGTAAAGATCGGATTCGGAATGATGCAATTAGAAAGAAAGTTGGTGTAGCTCCGATCGAGGATAAGATGCGAGAAAACCGCTTAACATGGTTTGGACATTTGCAAAGAAGATCAGCTGATGCACCAGTTAGGAGATGTGAGTGTTGGGATGTTGAGCCGGCTAAGAGAGGGCGAGGACGGCCCAAGAAGTGTTGGAAAGAGACCATACAAAGGAATCTTAGTTGTGTGGATATACGCCCGAGATTGGCCCAAGATAGATCTGATGGAGGCGAAGAATCCATGTAGTCGACCCTACTTAATTGTGGGGAAAAGGCTTTGTTGTTGTTGTTGTTATCGTGAATCGGGCGAAAGGACAGAAGGCCAACAAAGTAGGAACAGAGAAGTCCACTGGACACTTAGATCACAAAATTAGGGCAGAATATAGAAGCAAAGAAACATGTGATAAATGGGTACATAAGTTCACATGCTAGAGAATGTGGTTGATGCCCCAAGGAGTAATGCACAATACAAAGAAGTCAAAGATATAGGAATTTTAATGCATGGATTGCATAGAAAACGATAATATGGAAGTGGAAGCGTATAAGAGATAAAGGAGTATAGAACTACGGAAGAACGTCCGAATTTAACATGGAGCCCTACTCCGTGAGGAGTGGGATGAAACCACAGTAAAAGTCTTCTCAAGGGACAGGTATTGTGTATTGATTTCTATCAATTGTTACAAGTTGTGTGAGGCTCTTTATATAACCCCATCAGTAAGGTCATGCCCCACTCACAATAGATGTGGAATTAAACATGCAGATATCGTAATTGGACCCTGGAGGGATCCAATTACCCATCTATGATGATGCATACTCTAGCATATTGATATTGTAGGAAGGGTATAATAATGAAAATAGGCATATCTTTGTATACGTTCAAGGAAATAACGGCAACATGATGAGGGAATGATGAAGGAAGTACCAATATGCGAAAACATAGGCGTACTTTGCTCTTCGATGGCTTTATAAGATAAATTCTCTAAAATATGGAATCAATCCCTCATAATTTACCTTACTCTTTTCAAGAGTTTATGCAAACAAGCCATGTATGTGTATGGTGGTATTATAATGTTTCCTTTGGACGATGATGTAAACAATGATTGCCTTTTGTTGCTCTCGAGCAAGAGAAGTGGCATGTGGATATTTCGTTCACCATGACAATGTTCTACAGAATGCATCAAAACTGTGATACCATTCAGTGGAAGAGAGGGATCTTGTTGAATGATGCAAAATATCTGATTGATAGATGGAACACATTTTTGTGGCCATTCAGATACAAAAGTTACGATTACAAATAATGTGTTTAAAATCTACAGTCCAAAAATTATGCAATATTAAAAAGTTAAGGATTCAAAAGATGGATCTATATAAAGCATAAGCAACAACCTAAAACATAGAAAAGATCAAAACAAGAATAGTAGTACATTCTAGAATTTTCACGTACATGACTGGGAGGTATATGTTTCCCGCTCAAGAGATCCAACAGTACAGTCCCATAACTATAGATGACACTCTCCGGAATGACTCTTCCTGTGCAAGTTGAGAAAATCATCTCAGGCTGTAGCATCCGGTTTCCAATCAAACCTAAAGTCGTCCGATTTTGGGTCTAATGAACCCAAAAACGTTGTCGGTCAATACTAAACAACCTAAAACGACCAATTGATCAAAATCAAAAGTCGTTCGGACGAAATCGACCAAAAATCGGTCCCTTTGCAATGCGTGCCGTGAAAAGCCGCGACGCAAATTCGGAAACCGCAAAATGAACCGAGACCATCATGAGATCCGATTCGACGAAACAAGACCAACGGAATCGACCGTTCGTCAATCGGAGGTCGTTTGATATTTTAAAATCACAAATTTTAATCTCAAACAAAAACCGTATCCGAAAATGTCGGGTATTCAAAACTCGATCGGAAGTATATCAATATTATACTCCTTTTGATCGTCATTGAAAGATGATCAAATCGAGATATTTTGCGTCGAAAACGGAAGCCCGAGGCGTGCATATGGTTCGTTTTAAGTATACAAATAAAATTAAATTAAAATTTATTATTAAATTTCATAACCAGCTACTGTTTACTGTTGCTACTCATTTAAAAATATATATATATATATAAAAAAAGGTATGCGCTACGGTCTGTGCTACAGTACAGTTGTAAAAAAAAAAGGGGATTTATGACATCAGCAGGCTGATGTCAGCCTGCTGATGTCATGGCTGATACATCATTCACTAGGACAGGTGGCCAATTGGATTCCCAACGTGTAAATCTGCTCTCTCCTTTTCCCTTTTAAATCCCCAAATTCCTTTCTCTCTCCATTAGTTTCATTTGCAACCGAGAGAAGCCAAAACCCTGTCCAAAAACGTGAGGTTTTGCCTGTTCCTGCTACGGCCCCCTCCGTTCAAAAGTTGGTGCATGCGTGAATCGGGCCTTCGGTGATCTAAATAGATATATAGGTACATTTCCACCCTATTTTTCTTGCTGCCATGCGTGGTATTTCACAAATTTCAGATCCATTTTCCCTCTTCTCTTGTTTTTAGGATCGTACTACAGGCTACAGCTCCATATTGTTGCTAAACATTCTATTAATATCCAAACTTATAGGCTGCAGTGATTGCTATTTAAACATTCTATTCATATTACACATTAAAATCTCAAATCAAATTTGTTTTATTTAGGTATACCTTGTTGAGATTTCAGATTCTGTTTACATAATCAATTCCGAACTAAAATCATAGCTTATAGTTTAAGCATTAATAAATTATCCTAATATCGATATAACAGTCTAAGGTCTGTACAGTTGAGCCTTTGACTGTATATGTTGTAAAATAAATTTACAAAGATTGGAAGATTAATTGAAAAGAAAATTTATATTGACTAATTTGGTTTGCACAAAAAAAAATTAATAATTAAACATTATAAATCACGTTGATTATAATTTTAGAATAACCTGGTCATGATCTTGTTCCGATTGTATACGTTATGTATTGATGACATCATCTTTTAATATTATGGAGGTTATACCAGTAAGAAAAAGTGTAGACATTAAGCTACAGGAGAAATTATGGAAGTGTATATTCAGATGCAATACATGTATCAATATGCAAATTTTTGCATAAAAACAGGTTAATAAATTGATAATATCCAATTTAAGCATAGTAACTTCAAGGCTCTGTTGCCGTATCTATTCACTGTATGGACCATTTACACATTATTTTTTTTCCCACGACTTCTTGAAATGCTCTAATTATCTTCTTTTCCAGCTTATCTTGGTCCATTTGTCGTCTTTCAAGATGATGAACCATCAATGTTGTATAGATATGCACTGTACAGGGTATTTCAACATTTTCCACTTCCTTTACATTGACCATACCGAGATATCATGATAGTCCATGAATTATGAGATAGTGTTGTCTTCTCACACTCAACTTAGGATTTTCCGCTTAGATTTCAAGTTGAAATACGCGAATCTTTAATTGATTTAGGAAGGATTAAAGTTATTGGTTGATCTTTGATTCAAATTATAAATTGAAAGATCCAAATGATCCTTTTAGAATATGCTAATCAATTGACCTTTAAATATAATATTCTATTTATTCATATCACTAAAAAGAAGTGGTGACAAATACCTAGTTTTGGAGTCATCAATAAGAGAGACTGAGAAAGGAATGAACAATCAAGTAAGTATGATGGAGTAGACAAATAAGTGAAAATCTTGGAATCAGTGATGACTCTTACACAAATTTCAATTCTTGATTTTACATATTCTTAAATTAATAGCTTCATAATATACCTATCATAGAATACCCAGACTTGGACCCAATTAAGTCACAATATTATACTTAGAGAACAGAAATCATGACATGAGCCTGGGTGACTTATTCACACATTCAAAAGTTGTAGATTTAACACATTGATCCTTTAAGTAAGATTTTATATCACTATAGATAGGTTGTAACAAATATCTAGATCTATAAAGGCACCTGTGAGATATCAAGAAAGAATTATGTAATCAAGTATGATGGAGAGTCAGTAATGACTTATAAATCAATTATGCCGGTTATGGTGACTTCTACACTTAACCGTGCGAGGGGGCGGTGACCCTCAACTGGGCGGGAGAATAGGAAGCCCAGTTAGGGCAGCGGCCGCCAAGTGCGCGGGTCTAGGATCCCAGTCCTCTTTCGGTTTTTACGCGAGCTCGCAGTGTTTTTACGCCTCGTTGGGATCCAGACTTTAGACCAGTTCCGCTGACCCTGTCTTTTAGGATACCCAGGCGGGGGATCCTTGGTTTTCAGTTTTACGTACGAGCTCGGTTGCCCGTTACCGGTCGGGCTGTTTTTCTAGAGCGACTTCCCGGGAAGTCCCTCTCACCCGTCTCAGTGGCGTAGTTGGGGAGTAGACCTATCCCTCTATTGGACCGGCCTTCCAACTAGAGGGCGAGACGGAAGAGCCATTTGTAGGCTTCTTCACCGCTTGAGTTTTCTTTCGCCAACAGACGGCGATTCTACATCCAGATCATTCGTATCTACATCTATATCTACATCATTGAGAGCACATCTGAGAGAGTTAGAGTGAAGGTTTGGAGGAAATTACCATTAAAATTAAGTTAATTGGAGGTGACTTTAATCTGATTCGAAATCCCTATAAGTTAGTGGACGTGTTGGGAACTTAGTTAGGATGCATTACACAACACCGCATGCCTACGGAGGCCCCCCAACCCTAAGGTACTTTTAAATACCTTAGAGTCATAGTGTGAGGTTACATACAGACCAAGACCACAGACTATCCACTAACTTAGAAGGCGTAAATAGAATTAAGGATCAAATTCATCATCATCATATCAGTCCATTATCGAAAACCATGACATGATCTCAATGGCAAGAAAGTGCCATTAAGTTCTACGACATGATCTCCAAGACCCAGAATCATGATCTTTATCTATATCATCTGGAGTTATATCTAAAACAATTGAAATTAAGAATTGGATGCCTACCTATTGAACTTGGGAATCAAATAATCTATAAATATTTCATATACCATCTTTCACATCGACAAATCCACAGATTTGATATCTGATCAATATAATAATAGAGATATATACTTATATGCATACTCCTATAATTATAATTTATCAACAATTAATTACAAAATAAATATGTTAAATATGAAAAGTGTTTGGATAATGAGAGTTTATGAGAAATGCTTACAAGCCTAAATACCTTTTTACTCACGCAAGTAGATGTAAATAGTGCTTATTCCACCTTTCTACTTGCTCTCTTTTGCACATTAAATTACTTGTTAATTATTTTAAACTTCGGGTTTGTATTCATAATTGTGACTCCTTTTCTTCCTTGCACGCATGGCAGGAAAGGAGTCTGTTGTTCAGTAGCTATACAGGGTTCCAAGAGACAAGGTCTATACTAGACGGTATGTTATTCTTTTTGCTCAGTTTTTGTTCGGTTGTTAATGTTATATGCTTCTTTTCTCTTCAGTCAGATTTTGGGATATACTGTATGTACTTTCAGACACTGTACAGGTTGAAAATGAAATGAAAGTTAATGAAATAAATTCTTGGTGACATTTATCTTTATTATCTTGTGGTTGTGAATGTGAATGTCGAATGCCACTTGCAAATATATTCATTGCGAAAAATTTTCCCATAAAAATTATACTTTTAATGCGATGTCATAAATGGAATATTGCGAATTGTGTCGTAAACGGGTACACGGATCCTGAGGGGTTCACAGACTTGGTATCAGAGCAGTGGTACCTCGATACGCACATTCGCTGTACTAGTATTTCAATCGCATTAAGTTCTCGGATAGAGACAGTCTCCCGACTTGTCGTGAGTCCAAGAAGGGAAATATGACATTCGAATTAAATAACCACAGATGTCACCAATTTCATTAATTTTCATATTATATCCCAAGAAGAGAAAAGGCATATATTATAAGTATCTCCAAATGGTACTTTTACGACTAATTATGGTTCTCATGCAGAACCATGGCATCTTGATCAGGCCAGGAGACTGACCAACTAGCACACATACTGACTGCTCTTATCGAGCTTTCCATGTTTCATTTGATTCTGCAGCGACACATTCATTCCTTGCTTCGAGACTACTTGCTTCTTTAGGTAGAGTCGCATAGACTCTCTCTTCCCCGTATCATATCCGAGGGCCAGGTGGCCAGTTGCTTATCATTTCCCTGATAGTCAGGCATTTACCTGTACTGATTGGCGGTCACGAGATGATCGCAGATTGTCTACTTCTGCAGCTTGATGAGTTCGACTTGATTTTAGGCATGGATTGGTTATCCGCTCATCATGCACTTGTTGATTGCTTTAAGAAGACGGTTGTCTTCAGGATTCCAGATCTACCCGAGTTTACTTTTGAGGGTACTATACATGACTCCACCATGGAGTACATTTCAGTGTTGCGAGCCCAGTGACTTGTTGATTAGGGTTGTGATTCATACCTTGCATTTGTTCGGGAGGTATCTGACCAGGAGCCGATGACACAGGACATCCGAGTAGTGTCAGAATATTCAGATATATTTCCTTATGAGCTACCAGGATTACCTCCTGAGAGAGAGATCGAATTCGAAATCACATTGCTGCCAGATACACAGTCGATCTCTATGTCACCATATTACATGGCACCAGCCGAGTTGAGGTAGCTGAAGGTGCAGTTGCAGGAGTTACTTGACTGAGGATTCGCGAGTCATATATTCCGAATACAGCCTTCAGGACTCGCTATGGACACTACGAGTTTGTGGTGATGCCGTTTGGGCTCACCAATGCACCTGCGGCTTTCATGGATATGATGAACCGTATCTTCCGTCCATACTTGGACAAGTTGGTAGTGGTGTTCATTGATGATGTGCTCATCTACTCACGGAATGAATGTGATCATGCGAATGATTTACGGATTGTTTTGAACAAATTGCGGGAACACAAGCTATATGCCAAATTGAGCAAGTGTGAGTTCTGGTTATCCCAGGTCTCATTTCTCGGGCATATCATTTCTGGAGCAGGCATTGCAGTTGATCCTGCGAAGATAAATGCAGTTATGTCTTGGGAGCAGCCCAAGACAGTCACTCAGATTCGGAGCTTCCTCGGATTAGCGGGCTATTACAGACGCTTCATCAGCGAATTTCCACGCATTGTTCATCCTCTGACACGACTGACGTAGAAGGGAGTCCCATTTATTTGGGACGATTCATGTGAGCAGGCCTTCCAGACACTGAAGGAGAGATTGACTACAGCGCCTATTCTCGCTCTTCCTTCAGGCACTCAGGACTATGCAGTCTATACCGATGCATCTGGAGAAGGTCTAGGAGCATTGTTGATGCAGAGAGGACAGGTGATTGCTTACGCATCACGGCAGTTGAGACCGCACGAGCGGAACTACCCTACACATGACTTGGAGTTGGCGGCAGTTGTCTTCGCCTTGAAGATCTGGCGTCACTACCTATATGGGGTGAATTTCGAGATCTTTACAGACCACAAGAGTCTGAAGTACATCTTTGATCAGAAGGAGCTGAACATGAGGCAGCGCAGATGGCTCGAGCTGCTGAAGGAATATAATTGCACGATCTCTTACCATCCTGGTAAGGGAAATGTGGTGGCTGATGCACTCAGCATGAAATCGCATGCTGATGGTACATCGAACTGGCTATATACATGGAATACGCTTGCCGCTTTGACCGATTAGCATCCTAAGGAGAGCGCATCTATTTCTACCGCAGTGCCTCCACGATACAGTACTCTTTGGAATCGTATTGTAGATGGACAAAAGACAGATCCTTGGATCCGAGATAGATACATGCGCGCCGTCAAGGACGAATTTGACGACTTTGTTGTGATGGAGTCTATTTTATGGAAGGCAGGACGGGTCGTTGTACCCAATAACGAGCAGCTTCGCAGAGACATTTTGGACGAGGCACACAGTTCACGGTTATCTATCCATCCAGGTAGTACGAAGATGTACCGTGATTTGCGTCGACATTTCTGGTGGAATGGGATGAAGCGCGATGTGGCACTACATGTTAGCAGATGCATGACCTGTCAGCAGATGCATGACCTGTCAGATGGTCAAGGCTGAGCACAGGAGACCACCAGGATTACTGCAGTCTCTCCCCATTCCTGAGTGGAAGTGGGAGAGCATTTCTATGGATTTTGTCACAGGTCTGCCGAAAACACCAGGTGGCCATGATTCCATTTGGGTCATTGTTGATAGGTTGACCAAGTTAGCCCATTTCATACCTGTCAACATGACTTACACTCCATCCAGATTGGTCAAGCTGTATGTGCAGAACATCATCAGACTACATGGTATACCACGCGAAGTGGTGTCTGATAGGGATTCTAGATTTACATCTCATTATTGGCATCAGTTCATGTCAGCACTACAGACAGAACTGAAGATGAGTTCTGCATACCATCCGTAGACATACGGGCAGAGTGGGCGCACCATTCAGATGCTTGAGGATCTACTTCGCGCATGCACTTTGGAGTGGAAAGGGTCCTGGAAGGACCATTTACCTTTGGTGGAATTCACCTACAACAACAGCTATCACTCCAGTATTGGCATGGCACCATTCGAAGCCCTATACGGGCGGAGATGCCTCACACCTCTCAGTTGGCGTGAGGTAGGCGATCATGCTTTATATTCCGTAGATCTCTTGGAGGAGACTGCGAGAGCTGTTGATCTTGTGAGATGGAGGCTTCTGACGGCACAGAGCCGCCAGAAGAGCTATGCGGATTGTCGGAGGAGAGACTTGGAGTTTCAGGTAATCTAATTATTTATTCTTCATCTATGACATATATATATATGTCCAATTTTATCTCATATTAATGACACTCCTATCAATTATAGGTTGGAGATTGGGTATTTCTCCGTGTATCTCCCATGAAGGGAGTGCAGAGATTCGGTGTTCGTGGCAAGTTGGCGCCACGATATGTTGGACCGTTCGAGATTCTTGCTCGTATAGGGAAGGTTGCATACCGAGTAGCCCTTCCTCCACATCTATCGGCTATTCACGACGTCTTCCATGTATCCAACTTGAGAAAATATGTGCACGACCCTCGGCACATCATCAGTTATGAGAATCTTGATGTAGAGCCGGATCTGACTTATGAGGATAAGCCAGTTCAGATACTTGACCGTGCTGAGAAGAAGCTTCGCAACAAGGAGATTTCATTGGTCAAGGTTTTGTGGCACCGACACGGCGTCAAAGAGGCGACGTGGGAGACCGAAGCCGACATGCGGGCACGATACCCACAGCTATTCTGATGTAATCATCAAAACAAGCTTTTGTAATTAGATACATTATAAATATATGGCTTGTTTTCCCTTTGAGGTTTTTATGGGTTCAAAACCCTTTGAGGTTTTTATGGACATATGAAATTCAAACAAGTCACCGAATAGCCTTAACTCGAGTCTCGAGGACGAGACTCCCTTTGAGGTTTTTATATTTGTAGCATCCGGTTTCCAATCAAACCTAAAGTCGTCCGATTTTGGGTCTAATGAACCCAAAAACGTTGTCGGTCAATACTAAACAACCTAAAACGACCAATTGATCAAAATCAAAAGTCGTTCGGACGAAATCGACCAAAAATCGGTCCCTTTGCAATGCGTGCCGTGAAAAGCCGCGACGCAAATTCGGAAACCGCAAAATGAACCGAGACCATCATGAGATCCGATTCGACGAAACAAGACCAACGGAATCGACCGTTCGTCAATCGGAGGTCGTTTGATATTTTAAAATCACAAATTTTAATCTCAAACAAAAACCGTATCCGAAAATGTCGGGTATTCAAAACTCGATCGGAAGTATATCAATATTATACTCCTTTTGATCGTCATTGAAAGATGATCAAATCGAGATATTTTGCGTCGAAAACGGAAGCCCGAGGCGTGCATATGGTTCGTTTTAAGTATACAAATAAAATTAAATTAAAATTTATTATTAAATTTCATAACCAGCTACTGTTTACTGTTGCTACTCATTTAAAAATATATATATATATAAAAAAAGGTATGCGCTACGGTCTGTGCTACAGTACAGTTGTAAAAAAAAAAGGGGATTTATGACATCAGCAGGCTGATGTCAGCCTGCTGATGTCATGGCTGATACATCATTCACTAGGACAGGTGGCCAATTGGATTCCCAACGTGTAAATCTGCTCTCTCCTTTTCCCTTTTAAATCCCCAAATTCCTTTCTCTCTCCATTAGTTTCATTTGCAACCGAGAGAAGCCAAAACCCTGTCCAAAAACGTGAGGTTTTGCCTGTTCCTGCTACGGCCCCCTCCGTTCAAAAGTTGGTGCATGCGTGAATCGGGCCTTCGGTGATCTAAATAGATATATAGGTACATTTCCACCCTATTTTTCTTGCTGCCATGCGTGGTATTTCACAAATTTCAGATCCATTTTCCCTCTTCTCTTGTTTTTAGGATCGTACTACAGGCTACAGCTCCATATTGTTGCTAAACATTCTATTAATATCCAAACTTATAGGCTGCAGTGATTGCTATTTAAACATTCTATTCATATTACACATTAAAATCTCAAATCAAATTTGTTTTATTTAGGTATACCTTGTTGAGATTTCAGATTCTGTTTACATAATCAATTCCGAACTAAAATCATAGCTTATAGTTTAAGCATTAATAAATTATCCTAATATCGATATAACAGTCTAAGGTCTGTACAGTTGAGCCTTTGACTGTATATGTTGTAAAATAAATTTACAAAGATTGGAAGATTAATTGAAAAGAAAATTTATATTGACTAATTTGGTTTGCACAAAAAAAAATTAATAATTAAACATTATAAATCACGTTGATTATAATTTTAGAATAACCTGGTCATGATCTTGTTCCGATTGTATACGTTATGTATTGATGACATCATCTTTTAATATTATGGAGGTTATACCAGTAAGAAAAAGTGTAGACATTAAGCTACAGGAGAAATTATGGAAGTGTATATTCAGATGCAATACATGTATCAATATGCAAATTTTTGCATAAAAACAGGTTAATAAATTGATAATATCCAATTTAAGCATAGTAACTTCAAGGCTCTGTTGCCGTATCTATTCACTGTATGGACCATTTACACATTATTTTTTTTCCCACGACTTCTTGAAATGCTCTAATTATCTTCTTTTCCAGCTTATCTTGGTCCATTTGTCGTCTTTCAAGATGATGAACCATCAATGTTGTATAGATATGCACTGTACAGGGTATTTCAACATTTTCCACTTCCTTTACATTGACCATACCGAGATATCATGATAGTCCATGAATTATGAGATAGTGTTGTCTTCTCACACTCAACTTAGGATTTTCCGCTTAGATTTCAAGTTGAAATACGCGAATCTTTAATTGATTTAGGAAGGATTAAAGTTATTGGTTGATCTTTGATTCAAATTATAAATTGAAAGATCCAAATGATCCTTTTAGAATATGCTAATCAATTGACCTTTAAATATAATATTCTATTTATTCATATCACTAAAAAGAAGTGGTGACAAATACCTAGTTTTGGAGTCATCAATAAGAGAGACTGAGAAAGGAATGAACAATCAAGTAAGTATGATGGAGTAGACAAATAAGTGAAAATCTTGGAATCAGTGATGACTCTTACACAAATTTCAATTCTTGATTTTACATATTCTTAAATTAATAGCTTCATAATATACCTATCATAGAATACCCAGACTTGGACCCAATTAAGTCACAATATTATACTTAGAGAACAGAAATCATGACATGAGCCTGGGTGACTTATTCACACATTCAAAAGTTGTAGATTTAACACATTGATCCTTTAAGTAAGATTTTATATCACTATAGATAGGTTGTAACAAATATCTAGATCTATAAAGGCACCTGTGAGATATCAAGAAAGAATTATGTAATCAAGTATGATGGAGAGTCAGTAATGACTTATAAATCAATTATGCCGGTTATGGTGACTTCTACACTTAACCGTGCGAGGGGGCGGTGACCCTCAACTGGGCGGGAGAATAGGAAGCCCAGTTAGGGCAGCGGCCGCCAAGTGCGCGGGTCTAGGATCCCAGTCCTCTTTCGGTTTTTACGCGAGCTCGCAGTGTTTTTACGCCTCGTTGGGATCCAGACTTTAGACCAGTTCCGCTGACCCTGTCTTTTAGGATACCCAGGCGGGGGATCCTTGGTTTTCAGTTTTACGTACGAGCTCGGTTGCCCGTTACCGGTCGGGCTGTTTTTCTAGAGCGACTTCCCGGGAAGTCCCTCTCACCCGTCTCAGTGGCGTAGTTGGGGAGTAGACCTATCCCTCTATTGGACCGGCCTTCCAACTAGAGGGCGAGACGGAAGAGCCATTTGTAGGCTTCTTCACCGCTTGAGTTTTCTTTCGCCAACAGACGGCGATTCTACATCCAGATCATTCGTATCTACATCTATATCTACATCATTGAGAGCACATCTGAGAGAGTTAGAGTGAAGGTTTGGAGGAAATTACCATTAAAATTAAGTTAATTGGAGGTGACTTTAATCTGATTCGAAATCCCTATAAGTTAGTGGACGTGTTGGGAACTTAGTTAGGATGCATTACACAACACCGCATGCCTACGGAGGCCCCCCAACCCTAAGGTACTTTTAAATACCTTAGAGTCATAGTGTGAGGTTACATACAGACCAAGACCACAGACTATCCACTAACTTAGAAGGCGTAAATAGAATTAAGGATCAAATTCATCATCATCATATCAGTCCATTATCGAAAACCATGACATGATCTCAATGGCAAGAAAGTGCCATTAAGTTCTACGACATGATCTCCAAGACCCAGAATCATGATCTTTATCTATATCATCTGGAGTTATATCTAAAACAATTGAAATTAAGAATTGGATGCCTACCTATTGAACTTGGGAATCAAATAATCTATAAATATTTCATATACCATCTTTCACATCGACAAATCCACAGATTTGATATCTGGTCAATATAATAATAGAGATATATACTTATATGCATACTCCTATAATTATAATTTATCAACAATTAATTACAAAATAAATATGTTAAATATGAAAAGTGTTTGGATAATGAGAGTTTATGAGAAATGCTTACAAGCCTAAATACCTTTTTACTCACGCAAGTAGATGTAAATAGTGCTTATTCCACCTTTCTACTTGCTCTCTTTTGCACATTAAATTACTTGTTAATTATTTTAAACTTCGGGTTTGTATTCATAATTGTGACTCCTTTTCTTCCTTGCACGCATGGCAGGAAAGGAGTCTGTTGTTCAGTAGCTATACAGGGTTCCAAGAGACAAGGTCTATACTAGACGGTATGTTATTCTTTTTGCTCAGTTTTTGTTCGGTTGTTAATGTTATATGCTTCTTTTCTCTTCAGTCAGATTTTGGGATATACTGTATGTACTTTCAGACACTGTACAGGTTGAAAATGAAATGAAAGTTAATGAAATAAATTCTTGGTGACATTTATCTTTATTATCTTGTGGTTGTGAATGTGAATGTCGAATGCCACTTGCAAATATATTCATTGCGAAAAATTTTCCCATAAAAATTATACTTTTAATGCGATGTCATAAATGGAATATTGCGAATTGTGTCGTAAACGGGTACACGGATCCTGAGGGGTTCACACAGGCCTATCTAATGAAATACATAAAAAGGTATAATAAACATAAAATCAAGCAAGGCACTCAAAGAAGATAAATTAGGATTAACATAATATACGATCACACACAAATCTCGAGAATAATAAAAAAAGAGAAATATGTAGAACAATATAGTACATGACCAAAATAATAAAAAAATATGACATTTATTTGGGACAACCATGAGCATGATAGTTGTATAGGTAAAAGAGTCCAAGGATTGAGAAAGAAAGAAAAACCTTGGCCTCGATTGCTCTAAAAATTCACAATTGGACCAGTGCGAAGAATCCTCTAGTACAAAATAACATCAGAGGGGAAAAAACCATCACCATACTTCATGACCCTATCTAGTATAATAGCAGATGTTTAACTCAATTGTAGATGACCAACCTTTTCATTACTACTATTCTGTAATTTCTTTATAAAATGAGAAAATAAAAGTCGTGTTTGGTTAAGGCTGTAATATAACAAGGATAAAGTCTGGAAGATAGGCAACCCCGAGGGCAAATCCATGATTGGCAATTAAATGTTTGGTTCTTTACTAATTTTTTGTTGCTGTGTATTGGGATATATATCTTCAAAAAATAATACCGTGAGCCAAAATTACCCTTAATACCAGCATGTAAATCAATCGTCATGGAAGAACTAAGGTGCACATTGATCGGATAAAATCCGTAATCCAATCTGTTGAAAGACAAGAGCAATCTGCTAATTCCATAGAACCCTATGCTATCTTATATAGAGAGGACCCATATAAAAATAGAACAAACAATACACCGACTACATAATTATCTCTACACTGCCCCTCAAGATGGAGCATAGATATCAATCATGCTCAGCTTGGAAGAACATCTCTGGAATGGTCCTCTGAGCAATGGCTTGGTGAACTAACATGTGAAGTAGAAATCAGGCCCTTTTGGATCATATCTCTGGTGTAGTGACAGTCTACCTCAATATGTTTTGTTCTTTCATGAAAGGCTGGATTATTGGCAATGAACAAAACAGCTTGATTGTCACACTGTAGCTGCATGGGTAGAGGTACATCTATATGCAAGTCTTCTAGTACAGCTCGAACCCACATCATCTTCGTGCTTGCTTGTGCCATGGCCCTATATTCAGATTCAACACTAGATCTAGCCACACAGTTTGCTTCTTGCTTTTCCAAGAAATCAGAGAGCTGCCCACAAAAACTGCAAAGCCTGAAGTGGACTTGCGATCCTTAAGACATCCTGCATAGTCTGCATTTGCACATGCCGAAATAGATAAATCTGTGATCTTTCTAAACAGCAATCCTGAGCCTGGAGAAAACATTAGATACCTTAGTATCACATATATGGCATCCATATCCATATGTATCTGTCTTGGCTGCTCCATGAATTGGCTCACTCGACTTACCACAAAGGCAATATCAGGTCAAAATGACCTGCGGTTCTCGGGTCATAGGTTCTATAAGGAAAATGTGGGGTTGTTGGCAAAAAGGTTGGTGGACCACTGGGTGTTATAATTTTCTTATCAGTGTTGCTTTCGTTATTTGGGGTGTTGTAGCGTTATCCTTTTGTAACTCTACTTTTGGTTATCAATAAATTTTAAAGAGGTAGACACCACCGAGTGTTTCCCCCTCCCTTGCAGACTTTCAAAAAAAAGTTATAGTGATATAAAGAAGCTTGCCAACCAATTCTCTATATCTTCTCCTGTCAACCTCCTCAGTATCGTTGTCATATAATTTCATACTCGGATCTATAGGAGTGTTCGAGGGTCTACATCCAACCATACTCACGTCAACTAGCAAATCTGTAATATATTTCCTTTGGATCATCAAAAGACCCTGTGTATTCCTGGCAAACTCCAACCCCATAAAGTATCGTAGGGTACCAAGATCCTTCATGACAAACTGACGGCCCAAAAATGCTTTTGCCATCTCTATCCCATGAGCATCATCTCCTGTAACCAGAATATCATCAACATATACCATGATGACAATTGTACCTCTAGAAGTCTTCTGAAGCAACACCGGCAGGGGAAGTCTGTTGTTCGCAAATGAAGCTCCTGTCGTGGAATGTACGTGGGCTTGGGGATCCTGATAAGCGGAAATCATTGGGATTAAGATTCATTGAATGGAATTGCGACATTGTAATGCTCCAGGAAACGAAACTTCAATCCATGTCGGGGGCCTCCTGGAAGGCGTGGGGAGCGGGTGGTCTTGATCAATTCAGAACGTTGGATGCTTCGGGTTCTTCGGGAGGGCTCCTTATTGCGTGGCGATCGCTGTCGTGGTCTTTTGTCTCGGTCACGTGCGACAAGTATGTCCTGACGGTGGTCTTGGCTGGTACTTCCCCGCTTGATCTTTTGATTGTTTCTTGTGTGTATGGGCCTTGTGATGATGGGCTGCGGGGTGAACTGTGGGAAGATTTGCTGGAGGCTGGTAGGGTGGTGGGGAGGACGCCGTGGGTGATGGGCGGTGACTTCAACGTCACCCTCTTAACCACGGACAGACCGGGAGGGAGGGGGCCAAAACTTGAGCTCCTCGGATTTTGCTGACACGGTTGACCTGCTTGGGCTGGTCTTGATGGACGTCGATGATGTATCTTACACCTGGAGAAGCTCCATGTCGCGTTCGCGTCTTGACCGATTCTTTGTCTCCAACGAGATGCTGGATGTCTTTCCTTTGGCGTCGGTAACGTCGAAGATGTGTTCGTACTCGGATCATACGCCTATCTTGTGGTGCTCGGGGTCGGCTCCTACCCAGCAGGGGATCTTCAGGTACGAGAAATGTTGGTTGCTGGAGGATGGGTTCAAGGAGGCGGTTTCTTCGCATTGGGGGGAGGTGGGTGCCTCGGGCTCCGCCGCCTTTCGATTTGATCAGAAGCTCTCCAGCCTACGAGCCAAATTGGCTAAGTTCAAGAGAGAAACTAGGGTTGCTAGATACGCAGCTAGGAAGGCTATTGAGGATGAGTTTCGAATGCTCGATGGTCTGGAGGACGCTAGGGCTCTTCTGCAGTCGGAGTTGGAGTCGAGGTCGGCGGCGCAGAAGACGATGCCTTGGAAGATAAGAAGAGGGCCACAGAGTGGAGACAGAGATAGAGGAGCTCTTGGCTGCAGGAGGGAGACGCGAATACGGCTTATTTCCATCGTATCGCTAGCGGTCGACGCAGATCCAACGCCTTACACTCCATTGTTGTGGATGGGGTCCGGGTGGAGGGGAACCAAAACATGGGCTTGGCTATTGCACACTACTTCAGAGAGGCTACTTCTTCAACTGCGCTCAGACGTTGGAAATGGTTGGGTCGGAACTCAAGATTGGTGGAGTCTCACTACCACGATGATCTTATCCGTAGTGTTACCCTTGAGGAGATTAAGGATGCTGTTTGGGATCTCAATGCTGATGCGGCTCCTGGCCCTGATGGCTTCCCTATCGCCTTTTACAGGGACTTTTGGGACCTCGTTTGTCATGACGTGCTTGAGGTGATGTCGGAATTTTGTCAGGAAAATAGGGGCTTCGATCGTATCAACCGGGCGCTCGTGGTTCTAATCCCCAAGTGCTCCGCTCCGTCCACCATCGGGGATTTTCGCCCCATTGCCATTTCTAATGCAATTTATCTAATCACGGCGAAGGTGCTTGCGAGGAGGCTTAATGGAATTCTTGGGTGATTGATATCCTCGGCACAATCTGCTTTTGTTCCTGGTCGCCAGATCTCCGATTGCACCACTCTTGCATCTGAGATTGTTGCGGATTGGCGGAGGCGGGGCGCGAGCGATGTCCTCTGGAAGGTTGACTTTGCGAAGGCGTATGATAGCATAGATTGGAAATTCCTGTGGTCTGTTTTACGTCGTGTGGGCTTCCCGGAAGTATGGATTTCATGGATGAGATGATGTGTCACCACGGCCTCTCTTTCGATCTTGATCAATGGTAAGCCGGAGGGGGGATGGATTCAACTGCGTAGGGGGATACGGCAGGGTTGCCCTCTCGCACCAATGCTGTTCATACTTGCGGCTGATGTGCTGGCTGATATGGTGGCGGGGGTGGTCAGCCATGGTTTCACTTCTGGCTATAGTAGGGAGGGGCTTCAGGTACCGCTCATCCAGTATGCAGATGACACCCTCTTCCTCATTGAGGGGGGTACCGAGGCGGCCACTGGGATGGCTACGGCGTTGGAGATCTTCTCGGAGATGTCGGGGCTGCGCAAAAATGACAACAAGTCTTCTTTCGTGCCTTTTGGTCCTGCAGAGCAGTTGGCTGATGGGCTGGCTTTGGCTTTGGCGTCGGTTCAGGTCTCACTGCCTCTTGAGTACCTAGGCATGCCGCTGGCGTTGGGGAGAACAAGGCTGCGTGACTGGCTGAGGGTGGTAGAGAAAGTGGAGACGCGCTTGGCGGGATGGAGAGCTGCTATCTTGTCGAGGGGGGGGGGCAGATTGGTTCTTCTCAAGGTTGTGCTCTCTTCCATTCCAACATACTTTATGGCTAATCGCAAGATACCAAAGGGAATTCGTAAGAGGTTGGAGAAGAGGATGCGAGCTTTCCTTTGGGGAAACAACTCCGGTGGTCGTGGGGGGATCCATCTTGTAGGCTGGGAGGACGCCGCGTGTCGCAAAGACCGGGGGGAGGGGGGCTGGGGGTCAAATCTCTGGAACAGATGAATGAGGCGTTTCTACTCAAATGGGCAAGTAGGATCTGGGGTCCGGGAGAGGATTTTATTTGCCTGGTGATTCGCAGCATCTATGGTGTGAAGGGCGCACCCCATCGGCAGCCAGCTAATCAGGCTTCCTTGACGCCTTTTTGGAGGGGGTGTTGAAATCTTTCTTGTCAAATCTTGAGCTCTTCAGACCGGTCTGTGGGAGAGGGAACAACTTCTTATTTTGGGAAGACAATTGGACTGGGGCGGGGGCCCTCTGCTCTCGCTTCCCTCAACTATATGCCTTGGCGGACAACAAGTTTTGCTCGGTAATGGACTGTTGGGTGGACGGCTCCTGGTGGCCTACTTTCTCCGCAAATTTCTCGGACCAAAGACTTGAGGATTTTTTGGTGTTGCTGGACGCTTTGCGTGAGGTTGGGGCTCCATCTGCAGGTAGAGATCATTGGTGCTGGAAGGACGGCTCGTTCTCGGTCAGGGGGGCTTACGGTGCAATTTCCAGACCGCCACCGGCAAATTCGGAGCTATTGAACAGGGACTATAAATCTATTTGGGATCTTAAGCCTCCTGAGAAAATTGGTTTCTTCTTATGGCTTCTTCGGAGAAAGAGATTGATGACGCGTGACCGCTGCGTCAGACTCCTAGGCGTGGTTGCGAACAGACGCCTTCTTTGTGATTGCGACATCGAGACGGTGGACCATCTATTCTTCTCCTGTCCAGTGGTAGCGCAGGTTTGGGTTGAGGCGGATGTGGCCTGGTGCCGCGCTGATGGTTTCCAAGCTTTTTAGAATTCAATTCACGATAATAGGGACAAGCCTAGGCGTGATCGGTTGCTTCCCTTCGCTATTCTCTGGGCGATTTGGAGGGGGAGAAATGACCTGCTCTTCTCAGGTCATTGGTTCTATAAGGAAAATGTGGGGTTGCTGGCAAAACGGTTGGTGGACGACTGGGTGCTATAATTTTCTTATCAGTGTTGCTTTTGTTTTTTTTGGGTGTTGTAACGTCATCCTTTTGTAACTCTTCTTTTGGGTATCAATAAATTTTGAAGGGGCGGACACCACCGAGTGTTTCCCCCTCCCTCGCAGACTTTCAAAAAAAGTCTTCTGAATGAACAACGAGTG
This sequence comes from Ottelia alismoides, assembly GCA_037367405.1. Lineage (NCBI taxonomy): Eukaryota > Viridiplantae > Streptophyta > Magnoliopsida > Alismatales > Hydrocharitaceae > Ottelia > Ottelia alismoides. The sequence continues at coordinate 114,900 of JAZKJV010009390.1, read as the reverse complement.
ATCCGCATTTGATCTTTGAATCCTTGTCGTTCAATTAGATGGGAAAGCTTCTGGAACCACGCCATTGGGTTGTTTAAGGCCGTATATCGCCTTGTGAAGTCAACACACCATATGATTCTCCCCCTCAGCAGCAAACCCCAGTGGTTGTTGCATGTAGACTTCTTCCTGCAGATCGCCATACAAGAATGCATTCTTGACATCAAGTTGAAATATGGACCAATCACGTACCACAACAACAGATAGAAGAATGCAAAGAGTAGAGTGACGAGCCACTGGAGAGAATGTATCCATATAATCCACACCATATGTTTGAGTGAAGCCTCTCACCACTAGCCTTGCCTTGTACCTGTCAAGGCTCCCATCTGTGTGGTACTTTACTGTGAATACCCATTTGCAGCTAACAATAGATGCGCCGGAGGGAGCGGGAACCAAGCTCCATGTACCTCGTGACTGCAAAGCAGTCATTTTTTCTTCCATAGCCAACCGCCAACAGTCAATTTTCATAGCATCCTGATAATTCAGTGGTATCTCCATGGAAGACAAAGCCACAACAAATCTCAGGAAGTCTCCTGTGAGACGGTGAAAGGAAACCTGGGAGGCAAAGAGATAATACACGCAAGTACGTTTCTGCTTCTGAATAGCAATAGGGACATCGAGATCATCATCCACTGTACTCGTCGGTGCACATTCCTCCTACAAAGAAGACTCCTGCACAGGCACACTATCCGACCCATCGTTAGTAATAGCATCTGAACATACATGAGGCGTGATGGACGATTGACGTACAACCTGAGCAGGATGTGACCGATGTGTATAGTATTTAGGTAATGGCATGATAGGTTGTTGTTGTGGTGGTAGTGGTGGTTGTGATGGGGATGATGTTGGCGTGACGACCGAGACATGACTGGTCAAAGGTGGACTCAGACTAGGAGGATGAGGAACATAGATGTCAACATTAAATGTGGAGGCCAACCTATCACCTGCAGGGGAGAAGTACCTAATTGACTCAAAAAATGTAACATCGGCACTGACGAAATATTTCCTGTTTACAGGATCATAACAACGGTATCCCTTCTGAGTCCGAGAGTAACCCACAAAGACACACTTGACAGCTCTACGTGAGAGTTTGTCAAGTCTAGTAGACAACTGGTGAACAAAAGCAACAGCACCAAAAATACGAGGGGTGAGAGAAAATAATTCCTTCCCTGGAAAAATAACAGAAAGAGGAATTTTCTCACCGAGAACGGAGGACGACATACGATTCACAATGTAGCAGGCCGTAAACAACATCCCCCAAAAAGAGATAGGCGCAGAAATCTAGATAAGCAGGGTTCGAGCAATATCAAGGAGATGACGATGTTTTCGCTCTGCCACTCCATTTTGTTGAGATGTGTAAGCACAGGTGGTTTGATGAATAATACCTTTGGACGAGAAGAAATGGAAGAGAGAGCGAGTGCAAAATTCCAATGCATTGTCCGTACGAACATATTTGACATGAGTGGAAAAAACATTCTGCACTTCAATTATAAGATTTTTAATAGCATCCCCTGAAGCAGAATTATTCTTTAATAGAAATACCCACGCACACGAGAGAAGTCATCAACTACGACATGGTAGAACATGTGTCCCTGATGATCAGGAACACGACTCGGACCCCAAATATCAACATGAAATAGTTCAAACGGAGAGTTATTGCTCCGACACTGATGACTAGGGAAGCTAGCTCGATGGTGCTTTCCCAATTGAATGCTTCACACTTAAAAGAAGAACATGGAGAAATCTGAGGCAAGAGATGACGCATCTTCTGAAGCGGGAGGTGACCAAAACGTAGATGCCAGGTGTACGGAGAGATTGATCTGGCTGAGTAGGAAGAGATGCTAGCATAGGAATTCCGGACCAGACGATAAAGATCATCCTGCTCAGAGCCATAGCCAATCACCCTGCCCGTTAGTATGTCCAGAAAAATAAGAGAAGATGGGTCAAATATAGCGTGACAGTGCAAATCCTTCGTAATCTGACTAATAGACAATAGATTCATGGAAAAATCAGGGGCATGAAGAACATTATGTAAATGCATGGACGGTGACAAGGTAATCTCCCACTGTCTAACAATAGGGGAATGATTCCCATCAGCTATGATCACTGACCATCATGGTGGAATGTCTCTGTATGACTCAAGTCTATCTCTGTCGCGACAGAGATGATGGATTGCATCGGAGCCCATAATCCAATCTGAGATATTATGACAGGATGTAAAAGCAGAAGCGCTACCTGAGGTTCTAGCAGAGGCAGAAGGTAGATACTGAAGCAACAATATCTGAAGAACCTCCTGGAGAATCTATAGATGTTTGAGGCATAATATCGCGCAATCGCACCACAAGCTCCTCAAACTTGTGATATGAAGTGGATGCCGATGGAGATGCAACATGCTCAGCTACGCGCGCCGATGCTGGAAACCCATGCTTAGAATAGCATGTATCCTCAGAGTGACCTGTGCGATTGCAGAAAGTGTATGGTTGGCGAAAATGACCTCCTCAACCATGAGGTCCATGCCCACGGAATGAAGACTGGACACCTCTCCCTCGCGACACAGCCATTGCCGAAGGTGGTGGAGTAAAAGTAATGGAAGAGACAGAGATACGACTAAGCATCCGGTAAACTTCCTCCATAGGAGGAATGGTAGCATCGACAAGTATCTGAGATCGGGCTGCATCATACTCAGGATCAAGTGCCGCAAGCAGTATCTCCACCATGGTAGCATTCCGAAAAGTCTTCTGGTGCTCAGGAGTAGCCGTAAGAGGTATAGTTTGTAGAGTTTCTCAAGCATCCCCCGAAGGGATGTATACAAGGAATGTAGTGGCCGGTCATTCTGCTTCATGGTGAATATGTCATGTTGGAGTTGTAACATCTTTGTTTCATTTCGCATCTACGAATAAGTGTCCACCAGGATGTCCCACATCGCCTTAGCAGTGGGTTGATGGAGAACGTCATTTGCAATCTCCATCGTCAACGTGCATGTATCCTAGTCTTCACTTACGGTTCTTCCTCGGTAAGAATGCACTTCTTACCGTTCGATTTCATAAGGCTCATGAACTGCATCGCTCAAAGCTCATAATTCATCCCATCCATCTTGATTATTGGTGCGGGACCTTTTAACGCGCCTATGGAGGGCATATCTACTTTGTTTCCTGACATGACGCCGGAGTCGAAGAACTAGGATCCATAGACCTAACGAGAAATATCTACATAAACTGCACAGGATTTCAGTGCATATGTAGACGTTATACACTCAAATCCATGGAGAGAGAGAAGTCGGCAGAGGAGGAGATGCCGACGTCGGAGAGAGAGAGAGAGAGGCCGACGGTGTAGGGTCCCTACGGTAGAGAGGCCGGCAGTGAAGAGAGAACCCGGCGCTGGAGGGTGCCCCATGCAGTGAAGGGCTCGGCGGAGAAGGGGAGGAGGCGGAGGCGACACCTTGGGAGGAGAGGGGAGGGGTGGGGTCGGCGGCGGCGTCAAGAGAGAGAGAGGGGCGGCGGCGATGGAAGGGTTAGGGTTTCAGGGTTAGGGTTTTGGCTCTGATACCATGTTGGAAGAAAAGAGCAATCTGTTTATTCCATAGAACCTAGGCTCTCTTATATAGAGATGACCCATGGGTAAATTACATAAGAGGATATCAAGAAAATAAAAATAGATCAAATAATACACCGACTACATAATTATCTCTACACAATCCTCTACCATCAGATTGGATTAGTTCGAATTTATCAATCAAATGGATTGGAAAAGATTGAAATTTTCTGAATCCCATTAAATTAAGCGGATCGGAGCATTATCTAAATCCAACTCGATCCAATCCATTAATGTATAATATATTTATTATTTTTTGTTATTTGTTGATGATATTGTGTTAATTGACGAGACTAGAGATGGAGTAAATGAGAAGCTTGAGGTTTGGAGACATGAGTTGGAGACTAAAGGATTTCGTATAAGTAGGGCTAAGACGGAATATATGGATTGCACCTTTGATGGAAACAATGGTGAAGGAATCGAGGTGAAGATTGGTGACGATAACATTCAGAAGAGATATTCCTTTAGATATCTGGGATCTATTTTGCAACATGATGGGAAAATTGATGGAGATATTACTAATAGAATAAATGCAGGCTGATTAAAGTGGAGAGAAGCCTATGATGTTCTCTGTGATAAGAAAATTTCTTTAAAAATTAAAGGAAAGTTTTACAAAGCAGCCGTGAGACTTGCTATGCTTTATGGATCTGAATGTTGGCTTGTGAACCATAGACATGTGCAGAAAATGAATGTAGCAGAAATGAAAATGCCAAGGTGGATGTGTGGACACATACATAAAGATCGGATTCGGAATGATGCAATCAGAAAGAAAGAAAGTTGGTGTAGCTCCAATCGAGGATAAGATGCGAGAAAACCCTTAAGATGGTTTGGACATTTGCAAAGAAGATTAATTGATGCACCAGTTAGGAGATGCGAGTGTTGGGATGTTGAGCCGGCTAAGAGAAGGCGAGGACGGCCCAAGAAGTGTTGGAAAGAGACCATACGAAGGGATCTTAGTTTTGTGGATATAAGCCCAAAATGGACACAAGATAGATCTGAATCGAGGCGAAGAATCCATGTATCCGACCCTACTTAATTGTGGGAAAAGGCTTTGTTGTTGTTGTTGCAATGTATGTACATTCTCCCTCTTTTCTTCCTAAATCCCCAAACCCAACTTTATCTCCACTTTCCATTGCCAACAAGGCATTAACCTACTCAAAACCTAAAATCATATTCTTTCTCAAACACCAGAACCACCCCACAGGAGACACCAATGTCTCCCTCCTGCATGAAACTGTGCACCCCTCCCCCGTGCTTGATGTCGCATTCCTCATGTGTGCAACATGTGACGCCACCTCCCTCCCCCACTCTTGACATTGCCTCCTCCCCACACATGGGGTGCCCTTCTTTCGTGCCACATGCGACACCACCTGCCTCCCCATGTGCACGAGGCCACCTCCCTCCTCCGTGTGTGTGGCTCCCTCCCTCTTCCAACATGATGCCCCCTCCCTCCTTTGCATGTGAATGCAGTGTCGCCTCCCTCCCGCAAAATCCCTATCACGCAACACCACCCTCCGTCCAGCATGACCTTAACTGCTCTAAGGTCACGCATTCCTTTCTAATTTCTAGTGTCACAACAAGCTTGGGCAAATAATTGTGTTAGTTTATTCAACTGTTTCTATGTCAAGAAATAGTATGTTGATACTATATATTTGTTAAATAATGTCTATTGCTTGTGGATTTATGTTATGGTGTAGGTTCATATAAATGTAACAAGTTAATGTAATAATATGTAATTCAATTATTTCTATATTAAGTAGAGTAATTTTCTTGTAGAAGATGTTTATGTTATAGGTTTTTTTAACAATGCCTAAGAAAAAAAATTGGAGCTTGTTTATATATCATTAAGATTTCATTGAATTGCTATAGTATGTATACTATTCAAAGTCAATACGACACTTCTATAGTTCTACAGATTACATGTCATTATTTAGTTATAAATCATTGGTCATACTAAATCCATTGCGAATATACATTCTTTTCTTGCTCCAAAAGTAAATATTCGTTTCTTCACAAATATTTATATATTATCAATATAAAAACCATGATTCAAACATCAAAGTCTAGTAAGCTATAAACTTGAACGTAGACTATGAAGTGACAATATGTTAGAATCAAAAATCGGATTCAATCCAATCCAATATGAAATGTGGTGGATTGGAGTGTATCTAGATATTTAATGGATTGGATTGGATCGAGAAGCTAAAATCCATTAAGGTTAGATTGGGCACGTATTAAGCCAAAATCTAATCTAATCCTATCCATCTGCAACACTAGGGAGAACCCCAACTTCAAGGATGGCACCATCCTTAATGTTTATGTAGAAATATGAAATGCGGAAGTGGTAAATCAAAGCAAGAACAAAAATATGAAGAAGACCTTGATTTTGCATGAAGCCATACTTCCTAAGGAGCCGGATGGAACCACGAGAGAACCGCCTCAACGGGCTGATATTTTATTCATATTCTCGCATGTTATAATGGGTGTGGGATATATACTCCCACAAAGACACCAAAATCTCACCATCGCACGATGTAGGACTAAACATGAGCCTCCAAAGACATCCTTCAACACTCCCTCTCAAGCTAGAGCATGCAATGCTCAGCTTTGACAAAAAGAAAGAAGACGCACTCACATTGAATACATGACACTGCATGTAATATCAACTCAATGCATACACTGTCGATTGTCATTGTAGACGTTGCTTTTTATGTCATGCTGGTGAGGAGGAACCAGAGGTTGGAGTGCGAACTGGCTCGTACTGAAATGAGCCTCCCACTAGGAGAACTCCGAGCCATAACATGTCTCCTTCACTGAAGACTGCTCCGTCCCTCTGAAGAGTCGAATAAACAAATTTCATGGGAATATCCAAGCGTAGTAGAGTTTATGATCACTAGAACTTGCTGTAAGAATATCCGTGCATACTGGAATTCACAGTCAATGGAACATGCTGTGGGAATATCGATACAAATTGGATCTCACGATCAATAAAACATGGAGTGGGCATATCCAACACACTGGAATTCACGATCACATGGGAATATCCATATACATTGAAGTTCACGGTCAATGGAGGATGGAGAAAAATAATGAGTTTCCCACCAGAAGAACTCTGAAAAAATCGCCCACTCTAATTTAGAGTGCCTCAAACAATGGTAGGATCTTGAAACGGCTACCCGACACCCCCCTTTTCTTCCATACATGTCGAAAATGACTAAGATGGGAGAACAAGTGAACAATGATAAATAAAACATCATTCTTCTTTTTTGATTCATTTTTCAGTTCATATTGTTTTGACTTCCACTATTCATTTTTTTCAATCATTTTTTCTTCAAAGCTTTCACTCTTTTTTTCAATCATGGGCTTCACACCTTTTTAAAAGAAATAGGCCACAAACTCTAGCCCTATCTTTTGTTTTTAAAAAAAAACCTGACAGCCTGTAGCCACTTTTGGGCTTAACCTGGAAAAATAAGTCCACTAGGGAGCGTCTGCGAACGTGACAACAGTTTCTGCTATCATTATTTTTCTCCATCAACTTTCTTTTGGCCCATTTTTTCGGGGTTTTTCTCTCCTTTGTTTTGTCCTCTTTATGTTCTCACAACAGTTCTCCCCTCCCTTTTCGTTTCTATTTTAAAATGGGTCATAACAATGGGCTTGTTGGGCCCAATATAAACACATAGCATAAGCCAAATAAAAGAACATAGGCCCTCCAAAGAGTAGCAGTTGCGGCCCTAGTTCCCAATGTTCAGGAAGGCGCTATGCGGTATTCAGTCGGAGGGGTCGCTACATAGAGAGTATGCGGTATGCGGGAGAGTATGCGGTTTTATGCGGTTTGATTTTTTTATTATTAAAAATATAAATAAATATTTAATATTATGGTAATATCCTCAGTCGGGAGAGTATGCGGGGAGTATGCGGTTTTATGCGGGAGAGTACGCAGTTTTATGCGGGGAGTATGCCGTTTTATGCGGGGAGTATACGGTTATGCGGGTGGGGCTATTTGGCTTTAGATTAAATAAAAAAAGTTCTATCAGAAAAGCGGCCGAGTATGCAGCCGCATAGGGGGTATACTCGGTCGAGTATGTAGGTCAACCCGCATACATGATCGTTTCATCATACTCGGAGCGGCAAGGCTACCGAGTACGAGTATGCGGCCGAGTATGCGGCTTACTCGATCGTTTTTCTAAACACTGCTAGTTCCTTCCTTCCACGATTAGGTTTCTCGTGGAGAACCAACTGTCACCGCCACATATGGTTGAATCTTTGCAATGGAGAATGTCGAGTCGACGTCATAGAGGTTACGATCACTTAGTGAAGTTGCATCAGAGAAGACAGTCTAGAGCTCAACGGCCCCTGATTGACGAGACACGAAGAGCAACTTCAACGAAGGGGGTGAACATAGTGAGAAGGCACAGTTAGAGGTAATTCCGATATAGGGTGGCAATCGTCAATTCATTGTACATAATATGATTTTGGCAATGGATCATTGAATCTCTTGGCAAAGATTTGGAGCATGCATTGAACCCGAGATGTAGATTCATCTTGGCACACAGAGACCACACAAGCTATCAACCAATGAGGCACGGTTGTGATTTGGCGGACACTACAACGTCAATAGAGGTTTTGGAGTGCCGCAACATGCACTCTACCTCGGGCTCGATCTCCACACTACTACAGGGTGTAGAGGTGTGGGGTCCGTCTCCTAAATCTTATAGCATCTTGCAGTTCATTTATCGTAGAAACTTGAACAAGATGAATCCATAGACCAACCTTCTGAAGCTCATAAAAAGACTGCAGCAATATAAATAAATTGAGAAGGCAATCTCAAAATCAACTCGCTCTTATACCATACAGAAATATGAAATGCGGAAGCGAACCAAAGCAAGAACAAAAATATAAAGAAGACTTTAATCTTATGTGGAACCCTGCTCCCTAAGGAACTGGATGAAACCATAGGAGAACCGCCTAAAAGGGCTAATATTCTATTCACTTTCTCAAATGTTACAATGGTTGTGGAGCTCTTTATATAGCCCCCACCAAGATAGCAAACCCCCACCATTACATAATGTGGGACTAAGCATGAGCCTCAAAGACATCCTTCAACAGTTTATTAAATAACTAATTATTATGAAGAGCATATGATCTCTTACATACAAGAAAATCCAAGAGTTGAATACAATTAGAACAGAAGAGATAACTAAACATAGGAAGCATGTTGAATATGGTATAAAAAGATGACTAAATTCTAACACTCCCGCTAAAGTTGAAATGCATATACATCCATCATGCTCAAGATGGAACTATATCCATCGAATGTAACTTTATGAATAGTTGCCTCAGCTCCTTGTTGTTTGAGGAAATCCTCCCCTTCCATTGGTCTTTTTTCAAAAAAAGCAGATATGAGATAAGAAATCAAATGTTTTCCTAAGATTTAGAATAGCTATCTCGAATTCAAGTTGATTATGTTTCGCTTCTTCCTCGGAGAAAGATGATCCAACAATTCCCAATCATGGTCCTTGCGGATCGGTTCATCGGTATCCATATATTTGCTATTCAAAGCTGGTGTAAAAGATGACAAATTGACTTATTATACTCATGAATATGAAACCAAAGATACTGATATCTTGGCAGCGGCTTGATAAAGATATATATTGTAGGTTTGCGGAAGAAACATGATGAAGCCACAAACCATTCTTTGTCATGTCTCTAGGGTAATGGTAATTGAACTCTAATGACTTTGGTCCCTAATGGAAGGCAAGATCATTAAATATTGATAGGGAATTCATGATTGTCACCTTATAGTTGCAAAAGGAGTGACATCTCGACAAGAGGCTTGATCCACATCACCTCTGTGATAGTCTGGGACATGGCCCAATACTCAAATTCTAGACTAAAGGGCTTGGTTGAAACATGATTTATGCTTCATTTTTCATTTTCTTTTTGTTTATTTAAAGAAAGATATAGATCAATTTTGATTCTTTTTTATTCTATTAATTCTAGATGAATGAGATGTATCCTTGTATGCATAAGCAAAGGCCTAACTAAAAAACCTTTATCTTTATTTTGATCACAAAAATCTCTTCCTCAAGCACATTAATTTGTCGAAGTCTCGGATAGACCTTCCAGCTTTTTTCCAAATCCAATCTTTTGACCCCGTCTAAGATTATAGACTAAACATCCAAACAAAGTGATTTTGAACAATAGGATAGGACGAAGAAGAAAGAGGGTTGGAGGTAGCCTTTTCCCTGCTTGGTAGAGGGGTGTTTGCGTTCCCTAATTCAATTTCCTGGATGTTGTGGATTCCTGAGTGTCTTGGTCTTCGAGACTGGAATCGGATAGACTAATGCCCTCAACATAGAGAGGAGGCTCACAAATGGTGAGATGGAGGAAAGAGTAAAATGGTATAAAGGGGATTAAGGAGAGAAATGGAGGAGTATGTTCTTGTTCCCGACAAAGGCCTCTTGCTCAACCACAATATATATGTGTAAGTTCAAAAATCTTTGAACATTTTTCTTCACTATATATTTCGCTCTGTGGTATACAATGAGGCCAACCATGTTCATACAGTGAGGCCAACCATGTTCGCTTGAGTTTCTCAACCCCCACCTCTTCCCAGTCATCATGTGCAAGTCAAAATGCGAGAAGGTTAAAAAGGGGACCGTTCATGCCGACAGGGCCTTAGATAGGGTATCCTCAACATCAACAACTTCATGTCGCGGTCGAATGATCCAATACATAGAATCAAGACGTTCCAACACTTCTCCGTTTATTTCTAATGCAAATCGTGAAACACCATGAGTAGGGATGTTAAAGTCGAAAAATTAAAGTGAATTTTATTTTTCCTGTCATAAACTTGTTACACCATGTAATAAGGTTCCCACCAATGAGAATACAAAATTCAATATTTACCTTCATTCATTTTAGACAAAGTGTAATCCTCATCAACACATACAATAACAACAAGGGATTTCTTACCGAGGAAAAGAAGTCCCTTGCTTGAAACTGACTTAAGTTATCATAGTATTATCATCACATAATTCCAGTATACATGTTTAGGCTTGTCCATATAGTGGCTATGTTAGAAAATAGCATAACTCTGATACCATGTTAGAAAATAGGAATGCGGAAGCGTATCTGAATAAAAGATCAAAGAAATTTAAGGATACTGGGATTTAATGTGGAACCCTACTCCCTAAGGAGTGGGATGAAACCATGGGAGAAAGCCTCAAAGGGTCGATAGTCTATTGCTTTTTCTCATCTGAATACAATGGGTGTGGGGGTCTATATATAGTCCCCGCTGAGTCTCCACATCTCCAAACTGGTAGATGTGGGATTAAAGACTTCATGGGGTGAATGGATCATGGAGATATCCATTTACCCGTCTACAATATAAGAGGCGTACAACCAAATACTCCAACAGGCTAATCATGCTCAGTACAAGTAAAATATCTAGACGTGTAATAGTTACATAGAGAAGCTTCCCATTGAGCTCTTTGTAATACCTAACATCAAAATCCTTTATGCAATCATCATGGAGATAAAGTGCAAAAATATATGGGAACACTAATTGGACGAGATCCCAACATTTGCATCTTGTATAGTAGATAAATAACATATTTACACGGACTTACGTTGAAGTCATTGTTGCAATATTCACCTGACTAGATCAATTGGTCGGTCTAACTACACTACTCAGTGGGGTTATCAAACATAATATCTTTGCTCAATTAATCGATTGATTAATGAAAAAATAAATTATTGTTATTATTTGGATATTTATATTTTCCTTTAATGTAAAGTAATAGTTTGATGTATATATTTAGATGTAATTACACAGATCTTGTTAGTTAATGAACATATATGCATAAATATATAAAATTAATTCTGTTAGACATAAAATATTTAAAATAATTAAAAATATGCATAATCGAATACTTTTTATGAGTTATGCGATATTATTTATTCTTTACTCAGTGACACTTCCGATTGAATATTGAATACTAACTTTTGCACTATTGGGTGAGGTACCAATGATACCTAGCAAACTATACCAAAGAAGTATCAAAGATCACCAAGGTCCTTGGTAATAAAGTCCCCCTCCCAAGGAGATCCCTTATTGTTGAAATGCCCTAGCATGTGTCTTCTGTATGATGTCATCTACATAGATAATAAAGACAAGGAGACCTCTATATGTTGTCATAAAAAGAGGATGGGTTGTAATGGATTGGACAAAACCCAATCGGTCAGCCATTTTTAAGATATTCTAGAACCATACCCTTGCACTCTGTCTGAGGCCATATATATGGCCTTGTGCAGTCCGCATTATTATAGAAATTAGTATATATGTATTTCTTTTTTTGAAATATGTATTTATGTATTTCTTATTTTCCTTCTTTTGTAATTTTTCCATTGGCTATTCACCCTAGAATTTTTCCTCTATATAAAACAGCTCTGAATAAATCTCTCGTTCATTTATTTCGCATGGTATAAGAGCAGTGTCCAGGAACAAAGATCTTGTATCCTTGTGATACCCTAACCCCACCTTCCAACCATTTTTTCTTCGGTGTACCGCCTCAAGTTCAATACCCAATAGCTTTCAGATCCGTGCATGCACGTCGCTTCGAGCTCCACAACCAGCGGTACTCGATCCACTATCTGTGACACTTCAGATCAGCACCCAACGGCTCATATTTGAGGAGTTGGGGTACCATGCGGGCATTGTTTTAAAAGTGTCACCTCGAGGCATTAAGGCATGTGCCTCGAGGCGAGGAGCCCCAAAATCACCTTGAGGCTTAAGCATCGGCCTTCATCTTTGAGATATACACATCATCTGAGTGAGGCAAAGCCGATACGCTAAGGCATTGAGGCGAGGTTGAGGCATATGCCTCACTTGCATGCCTCTTAACTCTTAAGTGGGTCAAATGCTCTATGTTAGCCCTGAAGTTTGAAGATTATCCTCCCACATAGCCATCTTCACTTCTCAAAGTCTTATTCTCTGCTCGATCTTCATCGATGTCGCCCCAAGTAGTTCCATTGGAGCGGCTAATGCCTTCTTTAACACATTAAGGCTTGTGACACACAAGAGAAATGTATCTATTATTACAAAATAGAAGGTAGAAACTTTTCAACTTTTCTTTTGAAAAGTAGATTCATGGAATAATATTGTCTTTCTTTCATTCGACTAGAGACATAAGATGGCATCCTAACTAGTATTATCGATTTACATTTTTTGTGGAAAGAAACCAATCCATAAGAGTAGATCTACTCACAATTTGCTAGTATATTTTTTAAAAAAATAAAAATGCATATATAAGATATCTCATTAGAGCTCATTACTTTATATACAAACTTGATAAAAAGAAATTAAGCATTGTCAAGTACCTGCCAAGAGCATTCATCGAACTTGTAAACATACTAGTTCCATTATTATGTGTTGTTTGTTAAGAAATATGTAGTTACATGTTATTTACTAATTCCATTGTAAACAGTGTATGTAATCGTGATCGAATTGCGGTAAATATGTTTAAATTAAAATAATACAAACCGTATAATCCGCATATACTTCCGCGTATCCCGTACTCGCTTCAAACTGCATAACCGAATGAATACCACATACTGACTTTCTGGACCTTAACAATGATATTCTACATCAATCCACTATCAATGCAATGCAGGAAAATTATCGCCATCATATATTCTCAAGCAAGAAATGAGACAAATATTCCTCAGCTTCAGTAGGACATCTTCACAAAGAAGCATGATGGTCGCCCTCTCGATGCATTCTACTCATGGCTGAGGCATATTCGAGAAGTTTTATAGCTCCATACATCTGAATGCGAGTATCGAGCAACAGATGGCGTACAAAAACATCACAAAGGCGGGCGTGTTTCTTGCAGCTCTTGATCCCCAGTATGAGACCGCACGTAGCCAACTTCTCACGATGCATATATATCTCCCATGGAAGAGGCTTACAGTAGACTGAGCACGATCACAATGCCCCCTACAGCTACTATCCAAACCTCCTCAGTTATAGTTGTATCTCGTGGTAGAGGAGGTGTGGCACAATTCAGAGGGTGTGAAGGTGGATGTTCTCTCATGCAATGCATTTACTATGACCGTGTAGGGCAGTCTGTGGATACATGCTATTAGAAGCATGACCGCCCTACATCTATTTGTGCTGCTAAGCTGTTTGATCTTGTTATTATTCTGTTGATAAAAAGTATAATGATCATGTCAATTTTGTAAGGGAGATTGTGGCTCCTTCCATTGATTCTACTAGTGCTCCATCGACCTCATCTGATGTTGCAGCTTCAGCTAGTATCTCAGGTACAGCTTACGCACTTACCACTTGTCACAAGGCAAATATTTCATAGTGAATCATGGACTCTAGGGATTTTCATCATCTCTACAGTGACAGAGAACAGTTCACATCCTAAGGTCCCATTTACCCCGATCGAACTGTAGTCATTGTCGACACATCCTCCTAATGACATGGAAAGATTCGGTTAATACCATTCATACGTCTGCAAATTGTGCTTCATGCACCTGATTTTTCGATGAACTCATTATCTTTTAGTCAGATTATAAAGGATCTGAATTTTCATGTCATTTTTTATCCATATTCTCTTGTGTTTCATGTTGTAGCCATGAGTAGGGTGATTAAATGTAGTCGTAAGCAAGGGGATCACTGTAGAGTGGTCCAGTCTTCTTATGCAAGCAGATCTTCTATTCCTACTGAATCAGTTTCTCCAGTGTTGCAGAAGTCGGTATTCGGTATTCAGTCGGAGGGGTCACTGAATAGAGAATAATCGATATTCGGGTGACTATTCGGAATTATTCGATTTTTTATTTTTTTAATTATTTTAATATATATATATATAATATTCAAGGAAAATGAAATAAAGAGAAATTTAAGAGTTAAATTATACTAAAAGCGATGTTTTAATTTCAATTTTATGAGATAAGAGTTAAATTAATTATGTAATCTAAATAAATTATGACAATAAAGAGAAATTTAAGAACCAAATATAGCAACATTATACACGCGAGAATGTTCAAAATCACAAAAGCACAAACAAAGTATGTTTAACATACTACATCAAACGTCTTAAAACAACATAACATGCTAAATGTAAAAATAAGTGCTACTAAGCATCGTCGTCATCGTCCAAAGAAACATCATCATCATCGTCATCATCTTCATCTTCATCGCCTATCTCTTCTTCAAAAATGAATTCTTCCTCTTCCTCGGGTATCGGCCTTGCACTTGAGCTTGAAGCAGAAGCTCTTGTGTTACTTTCACCTCTGTTGCTTCTTCTTGGTTGCAAGATATCTTCAGCACCAGATGCATGGGCAACTGCACCCCAAGTTAAACTTGAACCAGGATAAACCTCATCATCTTCAGCTTGCTCCCCACCAATCCATTCATTCATGTAAGTGCGCTCTTTTTGAAGAAATTGGGTCCTGTGATTGGTCTTGTCGACGTTCCTTGAGATTAGCATTAAATCGCACATAAACAAGATCATTTAACCTCTTAACGTCCAGCTTGTTCCTTTTCTTTGTATGAATCTGAAAAATAAAGTTGCAAACCAATTGGATGTATATATAATCCTACACTTCAATTAAATAGGTCGATAGATATATTACTGACTCAAATGTACTCCAATTTCGCTCACATCCAGAGGATGAGGAAGTCAAACTCGGAATCTTTATCGCCATAGCTTGCAAATGGGGTGTTTTTGTCCCATTAATAGACCACCAGGTAGATGTTCAAGCATATGAAGTTTAAAAACCCTATATATGATTGATACTATTGAATTAATACATTTTGCTAACAAATATAATACCTGGGTCAGAATGTCCATCATTTACCATCCTTTGTCTCACCGCCAATGGCTTACCAAACAATCCTTGAGCCAGTTTATATGTCGTTAACTCCTTTCTCGTGATGATGTCTTGAACATCCAAATCTGGATAAAACTTTTCCATGCAATTCATAAATCCATTCCTCACAACAACATTTGTATTGAACATGTTGCAATCATTGTAGAAGAAGTACGGGTTCAAGAAATATGCAGTGAGGTGTAATGGGGTATCAAGCCTTCCTTTTATTTTAGAGACAATTACATCAACAAATGGTTTATAAGATGATTCCAAACCATTAAAAGATGCCATTATCTCTAGTTTAGCTTGTTCTAGGCCGCCATATACAAAGCCCATGGATGGCTTGCGATCTGCATCAACAAGACGTAGGATATGAACCAATGGTGTTAACACTTTAATTGCAAGTGCAATTTGGTTCCAAAATGTTGGGCTCAAGACTATTGATGATACCCCCTGCCCTTTTCTTATCCTTGACCATTTCAAAGCCCTCCATTCATCCGAAGAGAACATCAACCGCAATTTGTCTTTTTTTTCCAGAATGCTTTCCAAAGTTAAAAATGTTGTTGCAAATCTAGTTTGTCCAGGTCTTGCAATGTCTCTTTTCTTTGTGAACATCCGCATCAAGCTTAACATTTTCGTGTGACCATATATAAAAACTGTAAGTGTCCTTGCCTTTGTAATTGCACTTTTGATCCTCGACTCTTTGCTAATTTCTTCCAATGCAAGATCAATAGAATGAGCAGCACATGATGTCCACCATATATGTGGATATTTTGTTTGCAACAATCTTCCTGCTGCTACATTTGCGGAAGCATTATCAGCAACAACCTGTACAACGTAATCGACCCCAACTTCTTTGATACATTGATCAACTGATTGGAAGATATACTCCGCGGTATGTGCCTCTTCAGACGCATCTACGGACTTTAAAAATGAAGTCCCAAGAGAGCAGTTAACACAAAAATTCATGAGACTTCTTCCACGAATATTTGTCCATGCATCAGTCATTATCATACAACCTGTTGATTTCTACATCTCTCGGTGGCAATTTAACTCATTTGAGACTCTCTTCATCGCCTTCTTCAAATATGGGCCACTTATTTCATGCCTCGTGGGAGGTTTAAGGCCAGGACCGTATTGCTAAATTGCCTCGAGCAACTGCCAAAACGATTTAATTGCTAGTGCATAAAATGGAACCGATGCCATATATGCCCAATCACATATGTAAGAGATGACTCTTTCTAGGTGATCCTTAGCAAATGCATCTTTAATTGTCATTTGACGTGTGGGTCCATGGCTTCCCATTTCCTCGCCAACTGATTCAGATAACCGAGGTCTTTTTTCTATTGTTCCTGATCCAACATCACTCATGATGTCTACTTCTCTTCGGATATCTTCAATTTCTTTAGCTTTTTGTACCTTATTTTTCATCAATTCATCTAAGTATGCAGACATCTGCTTCTTCGTTTCTTCATCAACTTTTGGACATGGAGCGATATTCCCCCTTCTGTGTGCAAGGTGTTGCTTAAACCTGAATATTCCTCCCTTCAACACCTTCTTGCGGAGTCTACAAACAACAGTATTTGCATCTGCCGATTTTTGGAGATAACCAAGTTGCCAAGCGGGATCATTCGATCCTGGTGGCGTATAAAATGTTGTGTCACTATCGGACCCAACATTTGCACATGCAGCCATTTCTACAATTCACAAATAAAAAAATTCATTATTAACAAAAAACAACAAGCAAGTATGATCCAAGTACACACAATCTGCAAAAATAAAATCCAAGTATACACGGTCTAAAATTAGAAATCTGACTTAGATTAGAAATTTGATATTAGAAATCTGCAAAAATAAAATCCAAGTATACAAAACCTGCAAAAATAAAATCCAAACATACACAAGTATGATCCAAGATTCCAAGTAACACATTACAATATGAGATTATGAAATCTGAAATGAGAAATCTGAAATTAGAAATAAAAAAATCACAATCCAAGTATATACAATCTACAACAATAAAATCCAATTCAAAAAAATCACAAAACTGACAATAATATGTATACAAAAAAAATAATCACTGAAATAAAACAACTGAGATGCACAAACGAGAAAAGAAGTTAGTATTTTTATTTTACAACAAGGATAAAATACTACTAAAATAAAAATAGAATTACAAAATTAAAACTTATACCAGCGGCAGCGATATCTTGATGATTACCGACGCAGCAGGTTGAAGGCCACTTAAGCGATGAGAGGCGACGAGGTTGAAAAGGATGGGTCGTCGGAGCTTCTTGAAGCTCTGAGCTTGGCCGTAAGATCTCCGGCGCAGCAGCTAAGGATTTTACGGCGTCGCCCTTTTTTGCAGGAGCGCGTTAGGGCTTCTAATCTCAAACGAAGGCTTTTACGATTATTTATGTTCAGGTTTTTAGATGCGGGTCGGATCCATAAACGGATCTGACCGTTGAACCTTCACAATCCCAGTCGGTCGAGTATAAGCCCGACTATCCCGATTAGTCGGACCGCATAGTCATTTTCCCGATTAATGGCCGAATAGTGGTTATTCTAATCGGAGTACCCTAAGCACCGCATATTCGGTCCGACTAGTCGGTCTAGTCGGCCGAATATTGCAACACTGAGTTTCTCTATACATGTGGCACCTTCGATTTGTTCATCTTCCTCTGTAGAAGCTGTGTAGAGTCCTCCTGCACATTCCATCTCAGTCCCTCCTGCACATTCCATCTCAGTCCACCTTTCAGTGTAAGCTATTCAGGTTGGGAAGCATCATCGTACCAATTTTCCATTCGTCAGAGTCATAGCAGTAGTTCTTTATTTAAATTGTGCCTTGTATAAGTTTCTCTATACATGTGACACCTTCGATTTGTTGCATTTTGTATATTTGGGGTTCCCAATTGTGTTCTCGATCACCAAGGACACAAGTTCTACCTTGTTGTAAATCCATACTTTCTTTGGGTTTTTTGAAAACAAGTCTGAAGTTGGTTCTTTCATTCAAATTTTCATCATTGGAAAAATAATATTTTCCTGCTATTACTAGGCATGTTTGCTTTAATAATGCTTTGGAGTTTTACATTGCTCAGCTCTCTCATTTCTTCAAGTCTCTTAGGACCCATCAGACCTCATGTGCTTTCACTTCTAAGCAGAACAATGTTGCCGAGAACAAACATTGGCATCTCGATGTTACCAGGACTCCCCTTATACAGAGTCATGCTCGCACCTTTACTGGTGGGGAAATGTCATCCTCATGGCTTGCTACCTCATCAACTATATATCATCTTCAGTGTTAGGAGAAAAGGTTCCTTATTCGATTGTATTTCTCAAAAAGGACATCTTCTCTCTAACATCTCGTGCCCTTCATATTGTGACCTTTGTTTATCAACTGACTCATGGTCGTAACAAGATCCCCCCAAAAGTTGTTAGATATACCTTTATTAGCTACTCCCGAACCCAGAAGAGGTACTGGTACTTTGATCCTGTTATGTACTTTTCTCCCACACCAGACATGATGACTTTTTCTGAGTCTTGTGAGGAGCTTTACATTCCACCTCATCCTTCGCCTCTAGCCCTGACCACACCTCTTGTGGCTCAGACTTTTCCTCGTATTACATTCACGGGTTAGCTACTAGACCACATGTTCATGTGCCTTCCTTATCATCCACCATACCCCAAGTAAATCATGAACATTTGGTTTCCACTGATGGTATTATTGATGTTTCTATGTTGTAGGACTTTACAGGGTGAGAGTGCAGTTCTCAGGATATTGTGGTACAGTAGACACATTATTTCGAGGATCTTGTCCAACATATTGCACTTCTGAAGAGGAGGTGCACATGTGCTATATATCCTCTCTCTTAGGGCATGCTTCACAGGTACGCCTCTCAAAGGGCTTCAGAAAGTTTGTAGAGGGATTGTTAACTGTTACGATCCCATGTACATATCAGGAGACTATACAGCACAACCAGTAGTGTCTTACTATGGAGGAAGAAATAAATGTACTCTAGTCACAAGGCATGTGGAGCTTCATAGTGAAGCAGAGAGCAGACGACGATACTGATCGCTACAAGGCTAGACTTATGGCACATGGATTCACTTAAACATATGGGTGGATTATCATGATACTTTCTCTTTTATGGTACGCCATTCTACTCTTTGAATCCTCCTCTCTATTTTGTGGTATATGACTGATTTCTCTCCCAACTTGATGTCAAGAATGCATTCTTGTATAACGATCTGCAGGAGGAAGTCTATATGCAGTAACTACCTGGGTTCGTTGTTGAGGGGAAGTGTCAGAAGATATGCATAATCCATAAAGCTATTTATGGTCTTAAAAAAAGTCCTAGAGATGGTTCCAGAAGATCTCAAATCTTACAAAGCGGAAAGGCTTCAAGAGACCAATTGTAGATCACTCTATATATACGACATCACGAGGTATTATTGGCATTCTGGTTTATGTTGACGACATTATTATTACATGTGATTTGTGAAACTAAGTTTTTGGATAGCAGTTTGTCACCAAGGATCTAGTCGAACTACGAAACTTTCTTGAGCTTAAATTTGCCAAGAATAAGAGAGGTTTAGTGATTAATTAGAGGAAGTTACACATCTCCTCTAGAGTTTGGAATGGCATATTGCAAACCTTCCACTACTCCTACGAATCCTAACATGAAGCTCTATTATGATTGTTTGGGAAAAGAGAAGACAAAGATGTTTATTCCATGAACCTTAGGCTCTCTTATGTAGGAGAGTAGCCTATGGGTAAATTACACAAGGCGTACATAAGTAAAGGGAATTAAGAAATAGTACGAGAAACAGAAAATAAATAGCGTAACATAAATCTATCTCTACACTCCCCCTCAAGATGGAGCATAGATGTTGATCATGCTCAGCTTGGACGAGCACTTCTGAAAGGAACCTCTGACTAAGGCCTTGGTGAAGATATCTGCAGTCTGATCCCCTGAGCTGACATGAGATGTGGAAATAAACCCTTTTGAATCATGTCACATATATAGTGACAATCAAGTGCTTGTTACGTTCATGAAAAGGTGGATTATTTGCAATAAATATAGCATCATGATTGTCGCATTTCATAATCATAGGAAGGGGAACCTTTATATGTAGATTTGTAAGAACAGTCTGAACCCACATCATTGATGTACTAACTTGGGTCATAGCCCTATATTCAGACTCAACACTAGATTTGGCTACAACAGTTTGTTTCTTGCTTCTCCATGAGATAAGAGAATCTCCAACATATACAGCAAATCCAGTGGTGGACTTCCTATCCTTCGGGCACCCTACATAATAATCTGCATCTACACATGCTGAGATGGTGACCTCCTTGCCTTTTCTAAACAGTATACATGCACCTTGAGATGATTTAAGATACATGAGTATCATTTGTATAGCATCCATATGGACCTGGTGTGGTTGCTCCATGAACTGGCTCACCCGACTAACAACAAATGAGATATCGGATCTGGTAATATTAACATTACCATCTCTTTGTATCTCCTCCTGTCAACCTCATCGGTATCATCATCATATAGTTTCATGCTTGGATCCATGGGTGTGGTGGTAGGTCGTCATCCAAAAATTCCACTATCACTTAGTAAATCTATGACATATTTCCTCTGAGTCATCACAAGTCCTTATTGATTTCTGGCAAACTCCAACCCCAAAACGTATCTACGAGCCCCAAGGTCCTTGGTGACGAATTCACGGCCCAAAAATGCTTTTGCTCTCTTTATTCCATGCACATCATCTCCTGTAATAAGTATATCGACGACGGATACCATAAAAGCAGTCGTACCTCTGGAGGTCCTTTGCACAAAAAGAGAATGATCTGCATTTGATCGTTTGAACCCTTCTCAAACAAATCTGAGAGCTTCTGGAACCATGCTCTTGGGCTCTGCTTCAGGCCATAAATTGCCTTATGAAGTCTGCATACCTGTGAACACTCCCCTTCAGTAGCAAACACTGGCGGTTGCTGCATGTAGACTTCTTCATGAAGGTCACCATACAAAAAGGCATTCTTGACATCCAACAGAAATAGGGGCCAATCACAAATCACAGCAACATATAATAAAATACGCCAGGTAGAATGACGAGCAACTGGAGAAAATGTGTCAAGATAATCCACCCCGTATGTCTGAGTAAAACCATGGGCGACCAGGCGAGCCTTGTACCTGTCAATACTACCATCTGCATTTCGTTTCAGGGTAAAGACCCAATTGCAACTCACTATAGACGCCCCAAGGGCTTGCACAAGACTCCATGTACCTATGGACTGAAAAGCGACCATTTCTTCCTCCATAGTCAAACGCCATCTGTTATCAAGCAGCGCATCCTGATATGTTCGTGGTATGTCCACGACGGACAAAGCAACAACAAATCTCCTGAAATCACCCGCCATACGCTCAAGGGTGACATATGAAGCAATCGGATAGGAAACATATGAGCGCTTCGGTTTCCTCAGTGCAATAGGCAAATCAAGGTCCGCATCATCACTGCCACATGAATACTCAACCCTCTGCTGCGAAATACTGTCAGAGCCATCAATAGAAGTATGTTGTCAGAACAAACCTAGGGCATGCTAGATGATTGGCCATGATCATGAGCATGAGCTTGTCGTCGACTGTAGTGATGTGGTAGAGGAGAAACCGGAACAATGGGAGGAGGAAGCGTTGGTGGTGACGGTGAGGGTGAAGGTGGTAGAGGAGCTGGTGGTGACGGTGAGGGTAGAGATGGTAGTGGAGCCACTGGTGTGAGCATGGGTGGAGGTGGAATATAGATCTCATCATCTAAAGTAGATGGTGTTAATATGTCGCCTGTTGGAGAGAAGTACATGAATGACTCAAAAAAAGTAACATCTGCACTAACATAATATCTCCTACATAATGGGTCATAGCAACGATTACCCTTTTGAGTCCTAAAATACACAACAAAAACACATTTGACAGCCCTAGGAGAGAGCTTGTCACACCCTGGAGACAACTGATGAACGAATGCAACTGACCCAAAGACCCGAGGAGTAACAGAGAACAACTCCTTTTCTGAAAAAAACAAGGGAGAAAGGTATCTTTTCCCCTAGAGTCGATGAGGGCATACGGAATGAGAAAACATGCCGTAAGAACCGCATCACCCCAAAAAGAATGTGGTGCATAGCTTTGGACAAGGAGTGAACGAGTGATTTAAAGAAAATGGCGGTGCTTTCTTTCTGCAACCTGTAGGCACAAGATGTTTGATGTATAATGCCGTGAGAAGAGAAGAACGGAGATAGCATGTGGGTACAAAATCCAAGAGCGTTAATAGTTCGTACAAATTTAACAGAGTGGAAAAAACATTCTGCACTTCTTTAATAAAATTCATAATAGCATGGCCTACTTCCGATTTATTTTTCAACAAGAAGACCCAAGACAGACGACTAAAATCATCCACATCAACTAGATAAAACATGTGTCCCTGATGATCGGGAACACAACTTGGACCCCAAATGTCAACATGGAAAAACTCAAACGGGGAGCTACTGCTCCGACTCTGACGACTAGGGAAGACAGACTGATGGTGTTTCCCTAACTGACATGCTTCACAATTGAACGACGAGCGATGTGAGATCTGGGGAAGGACTTAATGTGGTTTTTGAAGTGGAAGGTGACCGAAGCGTAGATGTCATAGGTACGGAGAGACAGGTCCACTGGAATGAGATGAGGCTCCAGCATATGGTGTTTGGATCATTCGATAAAGCCCGCCCTATTTACGGCCACAAGCAATCACTTTGCCCGTAAGAATGTCCTGAAACACGATAGAGGAATGGTCAAATATTGCTCGACAATGTAAATTCTTAGTAATTTGACGGATGGACAGCAAATTCATTGAAAAATTAGGTGCATGGAACACATTCTGCAACTACATAGATGGCGTCAAGGTAATCTCCCTCTGTCTTATAATGGGAGAATGAGTCTCATCTGCTATCACAACTATCTTTCCTGGAGAGGCCTGCCTATAGGATATGAGTTGTTTTCTGTCTCCACACAAGTGATGTGTTGCACCTGAATCAATAATCCATTCGGAGATACCAGAAATATGAGCACTACCTGAGGTACTAGCTCCTACAGTCGCAGCAACATGAGTTGCTCTCTACAATTGGTGAAGGAGTACTGGTTGGGGGCATAATGTCTCATAGTCGAGACACAAGCTCGTCATACCATTGATCTGATGCTGGTGGTGTGACATGATGTTGTATTTGTTCTGCTACACGGGTAGATGCTGGGAAGCCACGCATGGAGTAGCATGTGCCTTCCGTATGACTGGATCAACGACAGTAGGTACACGGTGGTCCACGACCATGTCCACCTCCACCCCGTGGTCCCCGACCACGGAAATGAGATGAACCACCTCTTCCACAAGAGGCCGGCAGAGTAGAAGAGTTTGGCACTAGTGCAGGACTTGAGATATTGATTCGGCTTAGTCCCTGAAAAGCCTCCTCCATGGGAGGAATGATGGCATCTGCAAAAATCTGAGAAGAAGCAGCCTTTTTTGGTGCATCTAGTAATTTTTTAAAGCTTTTGGAACGAGTCAAATTCCTAAGTAGTACCTGGGAATTACTTAAATTCCCAGGTACTACGTAATGTTTTTTTTACTTGAAAACTACAGAGGTGTCGCATGTTCAACATGCGACACCCCTTAAGTTTTTTTTTTACCCAGGAACTGCGTTAGTGTCGCATGTTGAACGTGCGCTATAGCTAACGCATATTCAACATGCGACATATATCCAGGGAATTTGCTCTCGAAATGTTCTGTACAGGTATCAGGTCTCGAAATGTTCTGTAACGGTAACGCATGTTGTATATGCGACATTGGAGGGATAACGCATGTTTAATATGCGTCACCCTTACAGGAATTTTTCATCGAAATGGTTGGGGCAGGTGTGGGCTTTGAAAGTTGAACATATGACGCATGTTCAAAATGCGTCATCTTTACAGTAATTTTTCGACGAAAATGGTTGTCCAAGTATGGGGTTTGGAATTTCAAGTTTTTAAAAACCATTGAAAAGGCATGCCAAACCCATGTTTTTAATGTAAATAGACATATTTCTGTAAACATTCCAGACATTGCAAACATTGTAGACATTCCAAACATCAAAGAAGACATTTCAATATGCATCATCCTCAAATGGTATGTATACACATTCCAAACAGACTTGTTCATGAATACACATTACATTTTTTGCATCATATTAAAAATTACATTGATTACAATTCAACGTTTTTTCCTCCGATGGTATGTAATCGTAGAATCTGGAGGATGGAACGGTAATAGACGGTTCGCTTCGTCTATCATGTTGATTTGAGAGGGTCCTGGGGCATCTTCCTCGAATGTTGGCATAGACGGCGGCGTTAGTGTGCAGTAAGTTGGTCGTGTTTGGTTGGGGTCCAATCCATGCCTCAACGGTGCTTGAGGCGTTGGCAAGTCCTCTGTTGGTCGCTCGGTGGCAGGTGTGAAGTAGTCTCCTTGCGCCATGTTATCATCATCCGCAACGGCTTCTTCAAAGTCCATGGGTTCCGCGACTTGTTCACGCGCCCTACCTCGACCTCTTCCTCGTCCCCGTCCTCTTGCCCTTCCTCGCCTTGCCTCCTCCCTAGCCACATCTGCACGCTCGTCATGTAACGTGACTGCATCGGCAAATTGTAATGACAGCCACTCCGTCATTTCCGCCTTCGCTTGTGCCGCAATCTTGCGGCATTCCTCGTGTCCAATGTCGTAGACACGGCTCCACAAAGCGAGGTGCATCCAAGGAAAAGACGTATATGTAAATTTGAAACATTTATGTTAATAATTTTACCAAAATAATTATAGTTCGAGTACTTACGTTGCTTACCAGAGTTGCACCCAAACGTCCGACAAATCTTCGAGTAATGGTCCGATACCATTGCTCGTATGCGGGCGTTGCGAATACCCCTCTGGACCGATCGATGCGAATAATTCTAACTCCCCGCTCCTCCCAACGGGCAATATGCAAGCTGTGTTTTGCCCTCCAATCCACATGTACTTTCCCCCTCAAATCAATAGCGTGGAGTTCTGGAAAGGTGGAGCGTCGACTTGGGACATCCTGAAGACCCCCAAATTGTCTCTTGAACCGATCTGGGTAGTAATACTCCACAATGTGGAAGTATATCAAAGGCAGTTCAGCTATCCAAATGTGTTCGCCTTCAAGTAAGTTTGCTGGGAGATGGGCGCGGATCTCATCCGTATAGGGAGTCCAAAGTACCTGAAAGCAAAAATTGTATTACGATTAGTATTTCTTTTGTTGATATAGGGAAAATTTATAAATGTAAAATTACATGGTCGGGTGATTGCATGTCAAAAGCATCCCTATAGGGTCTCACCACGTGTGTGGGCTGTCTACGATGGGCAAACGCCGTTGCCCAGCGGACTCCTAGCGGGTGCCTGTACCATTCTCTGCAGTCCCGAACAACTGGAGCTATGTGGGGGAAATGCTCCCAAGCCCAGAGCTGAAGTAGTATGACCGAGCCTCCAATCTCCTCGGTCGCCATGTCCGCTGCCAAACATAGGTGCCTGTAAAGATAAGCAAGTACGGCTGATCCCCAGCTCAATGTCCCAGCGAACTCAAAATCCTGTAGATGTGGTAGAGCTATAAGTGAAACCAAGGACCCAGACTTGTCCGTGAAAAGTACTCCACCAAGCAACTGCAAAATGTACGCTCGAGCGTGTCTCTGTACGACTAGCTCGTCTGCATCCTCAGCCAACTCTGAAAAATTCGTGGACAGCCAGCTTGCTGAAACCCTGCTGCCAACTATGTCCGCGGGCAGGGGCCTAACGCCCAACAATTCCCCGCATGTATCTGCCCATGTAGCTCCTGGTGTTGTCTCGCCTGTAACCACGGGCCCATCAATTCGCAGCCCCAAGATGAATGCCACATCCTGCAAGGTGATAGTAATCTCCCCACTAGGCATGAGGAAGGTGTGCGTCTCCGGTCTCCACCGCTCAACTAACGCCGTCACCAGATGCCAATCCAGCGTAATGAACTCGAGCTCTGAGATGCATCCAAATCATGCTTCTACCACGTAAGGCAGTAGCCGGTCATCCAAAGGGATCCGACGTACATGTGTCTCTCGGCGCCGGCAACGTAACCACGAAGATTCCTACAAGAAAATTGTTAGGAAAAAAATGTGAAGGAAGGAAGAAAATATAATTACTTACATCGCCAGCCCAAACTCGACGTGAACGATGTCGCTCCTGAAGGTACAAAACTGAAGGATCAACTAGGCCGGGATCCATCTGAAAAATACAATTTCCAATGTTACACAATACAATTAAAAAAACTATATGAAAAAAAATACCACAATTAAATTTATTATTATACGAGGGTAGCAAACTTACTCGAATTTGGACATTTACGTCGGTTATGACCTTGGCCTCCACAATATCCACATTTATTCTTATTCCTGCTCGCCGTCGGGACATTTGATGTGGATGCTTGAGAATTCCTTGCGGCTTTGTTGGGACAACCACGGTGTGTGTGACCCAATATCCCACAATAGGAACAAGTATTTTGCCGAATCACATCTCTAACATCCATTTCGTTATGTATTCTTGTTGTACGTGGACGACCTTTACCGCGTTTACGCTTTGGGTCCGGTCGTAACTCAGGATATTCTAGGGGAGTCCATGTTTCACGATCACCGATGGGAAAAAATTGTCCTCCGTAAACCTGCAACTGTTTCTCCCAAGTGTACCACTCTCCAACATAGGAATCTACATCAGCCCGACGCTTTGAAATGACTGCAATGGCGTGGGAACATGGGATACGATATATTTGCCACTTGTTGCAAGTGCATTTCCTTTGTAGCAAGTTTACTGTATACTGTTTGCGCCCGCGAATACCAGTGGACGTCCGTCGAGCCCTTGTAGACACCTCGAATAAAATTTCTGGTTGTACTTGTACCTGAGTTACTGTGTGCTCATTCGCAGCTGCAGTCCAACGGGTCAGCTCTGTGGAAGCGTAATGCGTGAATTTTCGACCAGCAGCAATGGTTGCGCTTGCTTCTTCAAAATGCTGAATGAAGTATGACACGCAATTATAAAAGGTCTTCTCAATTAACGCAGAGATTGGCAAGCAACGGGCATCTTTAAGAACTGCATTGTAGCTTTCGCTCAGATTTGTAGTCATCTGACCGAGCCTATACCCACCGTCATAGGCCAAGGTCCATTGCTCACGACGACAATCATGAGTTGAGAACCATCTAGCTGCTCCGTTATTCCACTCTTGTAATTTCCTTATGAAGTACGCGAATTTCCTAGGTGTCGTCTGAAATGCTGCGGCTTGCACCAGAGCTTTCATGGAGCCATTTTTAAATACGCTATTGAAGTTGCTTGCGACGTGCCTCGTACAAAACCGCCAATATGCAAAGGGTTCTAATAAATCCATGTCAGCATCTTTCATAGCGGCTTTTATACCAGAATGCCTGTCGGAGATGATACAAATTGGTCCAGCTCGCATGCCGATTACCCTTAGACGAACCAACGAAAGAAACCACTTCCATGACGACAAGGATTCCTCGTCGACGATCCCGAATGCAAGGGGAACAATATGTTTATCCCCGTCAACCCCGCAAGTAATGAGAAGTTTTTGTTTGTACTTCCCGTACAAATGTGTCCCGTCAACACTAATCAGTGGCCGACAATATTTGAATGCTTCAATTGAAGGACCAAATGCCCAAAAGCATCGTTCAAATCTGCGGTAGAGAGGTTTCCGAGGATCGGGGTGGTCGTTGTATTCAATATCAATTTCAGTCCCTGGAATAGCAGCCTTCATTGCATGCAAAAGAAAAGGCATTTCAGCATATGACTTCTTCCAGTCACCAAATACAATTCCGATGGCCTTCCTTCGAGCATCCCAAGCCCTTTTCCTTGAAACCCAGTAGTTGTACATCTCGTGGATGTGAGCTCTACAACTAGATATACGAACATTAGGGTCATCCCTAACAAGAGTTAGCAATGATCTGGACATGAATTTGTAGTCCAACTGAGGGTGATCTTGATTAACTGTTGGGTTTATACAAGTGTGTGCCCCAACAACCTTGGAGATCACCCACAGTCCATCAAATTTTCTGAAATGTCCTCGTAATTCGTAAATACCAAACGCAACCATTTGCTCTCTGCGAACAAAAAACCGACCATATCAAGCTGGTGGATTCCTTGACAATGAAGTCAAAATGTGATAGAATGTGGAACTTCTTCACAGCGTAAACCAAATCCTCCCTACATTTGAACGTCCTACCCTTGCGGATTTCGTCAGCAACACCATCAAGTCTAGA
Source organism: Ottelia alismoides (assembly GCA_037367405.1). Lineage (NCBI taxonomy): Eukaryota > Viridiplantae > Streptophyta > Magnoliopsida > Alismatales > Hydrocharitaceae > Ottelia > Ottelia alismoides. Next base: position 86,035 of record JAZKJV010009390.1, on the reverse strand, counting down.
CTTGCTTCGAATGTCGTCTTCATATGTTGAACGAGTATTAGACCCTCTAACCCCAAAAAAGGGTATACGGGGTGTAATAGTATGCGCGGTTTGTTCATCAGTTGGGAGCTCCTCGTCCATCAGATCATCTTCGATATCTTCGCTACCTTCTTCCAGGTCATCATCGGTCCCCCAAGGGATGAAATCCTGATCCATCCGGTTAACCTCTCGCAGCAACGGCTCACTCAAGCCCAAATCCTGAACCGTGCTTGGCTGCGTTACAGGCGCATCCGTATCATGGTCGGGTCCCATGGTTGGGACAATTCTTGGTGGCGTGCTGCGGACAACTGCTGCTTGTGTGCTCGGGACTCCAGACGGTCCCTTGTTAGTCATAACAGTTGGGAGTTCGTTCACAGATACATATTCAACATAAATATCGGTAGGCATTGATTTCCCAATGGTCCAAGCGTACACAAGAACTGCCTGCACATCATCATCATCGACAATAGATGAAAATGACGGTTCCTCCCCTAGGCCTCGAGGGATGCGATGTAATAATCGGATGTTTTGACTGTCAATATCCAAGTTGAACTTACAGCAAACCAAATTCAATATCTCATCGAACGTCATATTAGGCGTCAACACAAACCCCCTCACGTTGGTTGACGATCCGGACATGAGTGTACTACTCAAATGACACATACAATACAACTGCTCCATTCTAACCTAATACGTGACGCAACGTACAATCAAACGTCATACATTCGAGAAATGAAAGTAACATGCATATGATACAAAAAAAATTAAAGAAAACGTTTTACCAAGTCCAATTGTTCGCAACAGGTGATTAGCCCTAATGAGAAGCGGGGACGGCTAGGACGGTGCCAATCACTGAAAACACGGAAAAGGAGTGTTCCGCGGGGCGAGGAGTGACCAAAAAGGGTGTTGTTGAGAGAGGAGGAGATCAGAAGATGCGTGTACAGAGGAGGGCGTCGGGGGCGGCTGGGTTTCTGGAAACGGAGGAGTTGTCGGGCAAGGGCGGGGAAATGAGAAGGCCGCTGGGCGCGGGGCTTAATTAGGGTCGATGTCGCATGTTGAATATGCGTTATCTATAGCGCATATCCAACATGCGACACAAACGTAATTTCTGGGTAAAAAAAAACTTAAGGGGTGTCGCATGTTGAACATGCGACACCTCTGTAGTTTTTGAGTAAAAAAAAACATTACGTAGTACCTGGGAATTTAAGTAATTCCCAGGTACTACTTAGGAATTTGACTCCTTTTGGAACCACACCCTTGAACTCTTCTTGAGGCCATATATGGCCGTGTGCAATCCGAATACGTTACGATATCCCCCACATTTGTAAAAAACAGGGCAGTTGTTGCATGTAAACTTCTTTTTACATATCACCATAAAGGAAGCATTTTTAACATAGGTGGAATAAGGGCTAATTCTTACTAACGGAAACAGTAGGGATAATATGAGCTATGGCAAGGCATGACACAAGAGACAAAGTGTCGGTATAGTCCACTCCATAGGTTTGTGTGTAGCCATTAGCAACCAGTCAGACTTGCATAGCTCAAAGCTACCTCAGACACCACTGGTACACCCAGTGACATCTTATAATTGGTGCATCTAGTAATGGTAATATGTGGCTTCACATGTCTCGAGACAACAAGGTAGTCAGCTTCCCATGCATGGTTTTCATCCATTTTACATCAACATTAGCCTATCGGTGTATCTGAGGAACATCTATAAAAGAAAGCCAGTCACAAACTGCTAGTAAGCTATAGTAAGTATGTTCATAGACATGCTCAGATATGTTAGCATCGTGCAATTATGCATGCCTTTTTACTCTAAGAAATAGGCATGTCAAGGTTCTCTACAGCAACATCATAGACTTGGACTCTGAACTATCACCTGCATAAACAACTTATGTGGCATCATTGGAAAAAAATGAGCAGAGACTACATCGGACACCAAGGAAAAAGTGGCGCTCATGAAAAATAAGAGATACTGACATGCATTCATCAAGAACAGTAGAATGAATGATGATAATTGGATAACATGCAATAATAAGAACAATATTTTCCCCAGTATGACATTGGAAAACTATTGTGAACCAAATAAGAGTCGACATCAAGAATATGATGATGTTTTCTTTCAGCAAGGTCATAATAAGAGGTGTAAGAACACAAATTCTGATGAACAAGGTTGCACTAGAAAAATTAGCCAAGGAAATACTACATAATTCAAGCACCTTATTCAACCTCACAATTTTTATATGGGCATCAAATTGTGCTTTAGTTTCTATTTTAATAATATCACCAGCTTCATTTTTTTTCAAAAGGAAAATCCAACTAACATTATGGCCATCCATAGCCACATGATAATAAATATATCCCTAAAGATCAAGAACGTAAGCAGGCCCCCAAACATTAGTATGTAGCTCAAAAATACTAGAACCACTCTAACTAGATTAACCTGCCAGATTAATAGAACGATAATGTTTTCCCAAAGCACATGACTCACATAAGAAAGTAGGTTGTAGAGACAACTATGAAAGAACTTTGCAGGGTTTCTAAAATGTAGATGCTTAAATTGAAAGAAAAGTAGAAGAGGAAGCCCTTAAAGAAGTGGATGTACTGTCAACAATATATTATATAGACATGTCTGCTCACAACCATACCCAATCACCGTGCATGCTTGTATATCCTAAAACACAACAAATAAAGGATGAAAAATGGCACGATGGTTAAGATCATCGGTACTCTAACTAATAGATAACATATTGGGAATAAAGTTGGGAACAAGTCAAACATCGTGCAACAACAAAGTCTGAGACAAATGAAGCTCTCATGTTCAATGAACGGGTAATAACTACCATTAGCAAGTACAATTGATAAGTCAGGGAAGGGATTGTAGTCCCCTAAATTGTCGTGTTACCATACAAGTAGTCTTGCGACCATGACATAATTGTTGTTGACTTCCTTGAATGGATCAATTACGAGAACATAGATTCCTTTTGACCACCCATGAACACCTTAAAGGCACAATACCATATGACATAATTGTGGAGATAATAGTTATCTTTCTTATTGTTTCATATTATCTATTTCTTTTGTTTTCATCTTGTAATTTGCCCAACAGGTTTCTCTCCTATATAAGAAAATCCCAGGGCCTCTCAATAATAAAATACATTCTTTCCTTTCTACATGATATCGAAGTGACAATCCTATATCCCACCCAAGTCCTACCCTATACGCCCCCACCCTGTGCAGCCGCCTGCCCGACCTCCCCGGTCGCCGCAAGCCCCCCCCCTCCCTAGTCGTCGGGCCCAGCAACCATTGCGGGTAGCAGGCTAGGCCATTGCCATTCCATCCCAGGCACTGTCGGCCTCTCCCGTGTGCATCTTTATGCCTTTGTACTTCTCCGTGCACCTTTGTAGTTCGAACTACAGTCTGAATTGGTCTGATTTTAATCGGTAAACGTGATTTCAGACCTATAAATCATGTTTTCTAGCCCTAGCAAGCAACGAAGATTGACGAGTATGGTTGTATGAGTTTACACCGTACAACCAATTCTCAATATGATCATGTAGATTTTTTTCATATCGGTCTACTCCCAGTTGAATTCTATTGTTCGATCGTTTTACCATCATATCAGAGAACAAGTGTGATATTTTTTCATATGATGCCTTCAAGGGCTTGGCTCCCATCGCTAAGATGGATGGGACCAACTATGAGTTGTGGTCCATGCAGTTTCTCACCCTCATGTAGTGCAACTACAAGGACCACATCCTGACAGATCCAGAGCCAATGAAAAATAATGGGGTCAATGCTTCTTGGAAGCAAGATGATGTGTATGCACATGCTTGGCTTTATGGGATCCTCACCACGGAGATAGCTAATGATATTCTGAATTAGCCCACCGTCAAGGATATGTGGGACATTTTGGCATCCACCTATGCTCAAGCAAAGAATGAGACCAAGATTCTTCAGCTACAGTTTGATATCTACAAGGCCAAGCAAAATGGTCGTCCTCTGCACGTATACTACTCTTTGCTCCATGACATATTCGAAAATCATCATAGCTACATGCCTATTACGACATCTATTGATCAGCAGAAGGTATATAGGAACTCTATGATGATTGGAGTCTTCATGGCCGAACTTGATACAGAGTATGATGCCGCGCGTACACAACTTCTCACCAGAGCTACCATACCTCCCATACAGGAGGCCTATAGTCGTCTCAATCAGATTATCATGCCTTCTACGGCCACTCATCCACCCTTTTCAGCAATGGTTGCTTCTCGTGGTCGAGGAGGGACAATCCAGTCCAGAGGACGCACCCCTCGTGACAGAGGTAGTGGACGTCAGCATGACCCTTGCACTTACTGTTGTCGGCATGGACATATAGAGGATGCATGCTACTAGAAGCATGGATATCCTGCTTCTGGTCGCGTGGCAGAACAGATTAGGCCTTCAAAGACTCCGGCTTCCCAAGCAAATCCTCGCATGGATGATATTGTCTCTCGTATTCGAGAGATCATGACTCCTACTGCAAGCACCACCGCTACAGATGCTGCAGCCAGAGCCTCTTCGAGCTCCCCAAGTATCGCTTATGCTTTTATTGGTAGTATTGGTGCAAATATGACAAAGTAGATTATGGACTCTAATGCTTCCAACCATCTGCGTAGAAACAGAGCGCAGCTGAGGTCTGACAGGATCATACCTCCTGTTAGATGGGTTGCCATTATTAATGGATACCACTTATCCATTACAAGATGGGGGAGATGCATTTGACACCGTCCATGCACCTTCAGAATATTTTATATGCTCTTACCTTTAATATGAATTTACTTTGCATTAGACAAATTACTCATTGGCGTGCCACCTATGACCCTTCATCTCTTATGTTTCAGGACATGCTTACGGGCAAAGTGATTGGATGTCATCATGAGTAGTGGGGGCTCTACAGATTGGTCCAACCTTCTCATGTTGGTGTTTCTACTATACTTACTGGACCAGTCTCACCATAACTGTGGCACCATCACTTTGGTCATCTTCCTCTCCAGAAGTTGTGTCATGTTCTCCCTCAGATTTCCATGAGATCCTCCTTCCAGTGTGAGGCATGCCAGCTTGGGAAGTATCACCGTTTTTCATTTCCATCACGTCAGAGTCGAAGCAGTTTCCAGTTATTTGAGCTCACTCATTTAGATATTTGGAGTCCGAGTCATGTCCCTGATCACCAAGGACACCGTTTTTATCTAGTTGTTATCGATGACTTTTCTTGACTTTCCGGGATCTTTTTATTAAAGAATAAGTCTGAGGCTGGATCTGTTATCAAATCTTTCATTAATACGAAAGAATAATTTTCTGCCAATGTCAAATATCTTTGTTTTTATAATGCCTTAGAGTTCTGCACCTTACACCTTTCTGACTTTCTTAGATCTCTTAGCATTGTTCACCAGACCTCTTGTGCTTATACATCCAAGCAGAACGGTATTATTGAGCGTAAACATCATCACTTACTTGATGTGACCAGAACCTTGTTGATACATAGTCGTGCTCCTTACGCTTACAAGGGCGATGCAGCCTCACTGCATGTCATCTTGTGAACCGCATGCCCTCGTCTGTGTTGGGAGAGAAGATTCCTTTCTCGATTGTGTTTCCCGAGAAGGATCTTTTCTCCTTTATACCTCATGTGTTCGGCTATGTTGCATTTGTTAGTGATATCTTGCAAGGTTGTGACAAGCTCTCCCCAGAGCTGTCAAGTACATTTTTTTCGGCTACTGTCGTACTCATAAGGGGTACCGTTGCTTTGATCCGCTCAAGCAGAAATACTGTCAGTGTTGATGTTACTTTCTGAGTTGGTCATATATTTTTCTCCTACAATGACAGACTAGCCCCATCAGACTCTGACGCTGAGATCTACATGTCTCAACCTCTTATTATCATACCACCACCTCCCTCTACTCCTGCTCTACCACCACCTCCTCAACAACCACCACCATGACCTACACCTATTCCTGCCTCTACACATGCTCCTGTGGCTCCACCTCCTACTGTGACTCAATTTTTACCACGTGTATTTACTCGTAGCTATCGCTCAGTAACCCCTGCTCACGGGTCTTGCCCATCCTCCAGCATGCCTCAGGTATGTAATGAGCACATTGTTTGTACTGATGGTACTACCGAATTTTCTGTGCAACAAGATTCTATACAGGATGACTAGGTGACCTCTCAAGAGGGGAACTTACAGGTTCGAGACTTGGCAGATGATCTTGATGTGTAGATTGCTCAGCAAAAGCAGAAACATGTGTGTGCTACTTATCCTCTTACAGTACAGGTTTCCTTGAGAAAACTGTCAGAGGATTTCAGGAGGTTTACTTGGCACTACCAGCCATGGATATACCACAGACATATCAGGAGGCTCTTCAGGATAGTCAGTAGAGATTAGCCATAGAGGTGTAGATAGTCGCGCTACAGTCACGTAGTACATGGAGTCTTGTTTCTGCTCTAGTTGGCGCATCCATTGTGGGATGCAAATGGGTGTTCATCGTGAAACATTGTGCAGATGGCAGTGTGGATCGCTATAAGGCGAGACTTGTGGCATGTAGGTTCACCCAGACATATGGTGTGAACTATCATGATACTTTTTCTCCAGTTGCCAGACATTCTACTATGTGTATTCTTCTTTCTATTGCAGTGACACGAGATTCACCCATTTACCAGCTTGATATAAAGAATGCCTTCCTCTATGGTGATCTACAGGAGGAGGTCTACATGCAGCAGCCACCTGGGTTTACTACTGAGGGAGAGCATCAGAAGGTTTGCAGGCTACACAAGGCTATCTATGGCCTTAAGCAGAGTCCAAGAGATGGTTCCAGAAGCTCTCGGACTTAATAGAGCAACAGGGATTTGTGCGGTCGACTACCAATCACTATTTGTTAGTGCACAGGACCCTGAGAGGTACTATTATCATTCTTGTTTACGTTGATGACATTATTGTTACAGGAGATTGTAGAGATAGTTATGTGTCGTTAATGTTATTTACTATTTCTGTTTCTTTATGTACCTCTCATGTAATTTACCCAAGGGCTCTCTCCCTATATAAGAGACCCGAGGGCTCTATGGAATAAACATCTCTCTCAGTATTCTAACATGGTATCAGAGCCATGACCCTAACCTAGGGTTTCCACCGCCGCCCCCCCCCCTCCTCCCCTCTAGGGTTTCGCCAGCCTCCCACGCCGCCGCCGGGGTCTTCCACCCTCATCGGGGCCCCCTCCCACCGCCGCCGACCGCCCTTGTCGGGCACTCCACCGCCGCCAGCCCCTTCCAGGCTTCCCACGCCGCCGCCAGCTCCTTTCGGGCCTCCAACGCCGCCGCTGTAGGGCATCCTCGCCGCAGCCAGCCCTCTTCCACCTACAGCCAGCCCCTGTAGGGCATCCCCAACCAACGCCGGGCCCCTGCACTTGCTGTCCAGCCCCTGACCGACCTCTCTCAGTCGCTATTTTGGCGAGGTAGAGGCCCTCACCGCCTCTACTTGTTGCCGGTGTTCCGAGTTCTTTCTAGGACTCGAAGTTATGTTTGATTCAAGTGCATAATCGTCTACCTATGCACTTGGATCCTACAAAGTTCCGGTAGACAGTATACTCTTGGTTATCATTAGTCGTTCTTCTCCGGCATCATGTCAGATCAGAAGCTAGATATGCCCGCCATAGGTGCCTTCAAAGGTTCGGCACCAATCGTCAAGATGGACGGGACGAACTACGAACTGTGGGCGATGCAGTTCCTCAGTCTCATGAAGTCGTGTGGTAAGAAGCATATTCTTACCGAGGATGAACCGCCGGAGAAGACAGGGATCTATGCCTCATGGGAGGCGGATGATGCGTACGCCAAGGTGTGGCTTTCAGGTACGCTCACGACGGAGATAGCGAATGATGTCCTTCACCAGCCCACCGCTAAGGCGATGTGGGATATTTTGGCTATGACGTACTCTCAGGTCCGCAATGAGACGAAGATGCTCCAGTTGCAGCATGACATATTTACCACGAAGCAGAATGGGAGGCCTCTCCACTCACTGTACACGTCGCTTCGTGGTATGTTCGAGAAGCTCTATAGCACCATTCCGCTTACAGCCACACCGGACCAGCAGAAGACGTTCCGCAACGCCACTATGGTTGGCGTATTACTCGCTGCCCTAGATCCGGAGTACGAGGCAGCATGTGCTCAGATACTGGCAGATGCCACCATCCCACCAATAGAAGATGTATACAGGCGGCTCAGTCGTGTACCTGTTCCATCCAATATAGCGACTGCCACTCCGTCAGCAATGGCAGTCTCCAGGGGACGTGGTAGTTCGTCCTCGTTTCGTGGCAGGGGAAGTGGTGGACGTGGCCGTGGAGGCCGCATACGCTCTACGTGCTCATATTGTCGCCGCACTGGTCATTCGGAGGATACATGCTATTCCAAGCATGGTTTTCCTCCATCTGCACGAGTAGCTGATCATGTTCAGGGTACACCTGCGTCTACTTCAGATCACAGGTTCGAGGAGTTGGTGGCACGACTTCGGGATATCATGCCACAATCTTCTTCATCAGAGGGTGCAGATGTTTCTGATGTTGCGGCTTCGGCGTCAGCCAGTACATCGGCCTCAGCCAGTGCCTCAGGTAGTCCTTCAGCCCCATTTCATAGTCATGATCTCACAGGATGGATTGTCGACTCTGGAGCTACCCATCATCTTTGCCGTGAGAGAGATATTCTGCAGTCATACAGGGTTGTTCAGCCAGGTCGCTCTGTACTCATTGCAGATGGTACTCAGTCTCCTATCATCGGTCAGGGGGAGACAGCTTTGCTACCCTCTATGCACCTACAGAATGTGCTACATGCTCCAGAATTCTCGATGAACCTTTTATCTATTAGTCAGATTACACGTGATTTACACTGTCGTGCTATTTTTGACCCATCGTCTGTTATTTTTCAGGACATACTGACGGGCAGGGTGATTGGCTGTGGTTCTGAGCACAATGGCCTTTATCGTCTTGTTCGTAGCTCCTATGTTGGTGTCTCCTTGCATACCCAGGCCTCTGTTTCTCCATACACCTGGCATCTTCGGTTCGGTCATCTACCGCTGCAGAAGATGCGTCACCTCCTGCCTCAGATATCTCCGAGTTCTTCTTTTCGATGTGAAGCATGTCAGTTGGGGAAGCACCATCGGTCTAGCTTCCCCGGTCGTCAGAGTCGGAGCAGTAGCTCCCCATTTGAATTATTCCATATAGATATTTGGGGTCCAAGTCGTGTTCCTGATCACCAGGGGCACATGTTCTATCTAGTTGTGGTTGATGATTTTTCCAGAGTGTCGTGGACTTTTCTTCTCAAGAATAAATCTGAAGCAGGAAATGTTATTCAAAATCTAATTAATCAAGTTCTGAATGTTTTTTCATCTACTGTTAAGTATGTGCGTACTGACAATGCATTGGAGTTCTGCACTCGCTCTCTTGCCAGCTTTCTTTCATCTAAAGGCATTGTCCACCAAACCACATGTCCCTACACTTCTCAACAAAATGGAGTTGCCGAACGAAAACATCGACATTTCCTTGATATTGCTCGCACTTTACTTATTCAGAGTTGTGCTCCATTAACCTTTTGGGGTGATGCTATACTTACTGCGTGTTATTTGGTCAATCGAATGCCTACAACTGTTCTTGGGGAAAAATCTCCAATTTCTGTTCTATTTCCGGACAGAGACTTGTTTACATTGACACCTAGGGTTTTTGGCACTGTCGCTTTTGTTCACCGCTTATCTACGGGTCTTGATAAGCTATCCCCTAGGGCTATCAAGTGTGTTTTCGTGGGCTACTCCAGGATACAGAAGGGGTACCGCTGCTATGATCCTGTCAGTAACAAATACTTTGTGAGTGCAGATGTTACATTCTTCGAACCTGTCATGTACTTCTCCCCTGCAGGTGACAGATTGGTCTCCTCCACATCATCAGACTCCCAAGTCTATGTTCCACCACCTCCAAGCCTGGGTCCGTCTTCTCCTCCAGCGTCTCAAATAACACAACCACCACCAACCCCACCACCACCACCACCCCCAGTTGTTCCTTTTCCTAAGTACTACACGAGACGCACGGGCCATGCTCAAGCTACATCTCAACCATCCAGCACGCCCCAGGTATGTTCTGATATTAGTGATGGGTTGAATAATGCACATGTACAGGAGCTTGTATCACATGAGGAGGACCAACCGGTCAGCACTGTTTTGGATGACTTGGACCGGCCTATTGCTCATAGGAAACAACGAAGACAGTGTGTCTCATATCCCCTAGCCTCTCATGTTTCCTTTCATCGTCTCACTGGGGATTTCCAGAAGTTTGCCGCTGCTGTTTCATCAGTTGAGATACCACGGACATATCAGGATGCCATGAAGACTGAATGCTGGCGATTAGCAATGGAAGAGGAGATGCATGCCTTACAATCCCGAGGGACCTGGTCTCTAGTCCCTATTCCTCCAGGTGCGTCTGTGGTGAGCTGCAAGTGGGTTTTTACAGTCAAATACCATGCAGATGGTCGTCTTGACAGATACAAGGCAAGGCTTGTAGCACGAGGGTTTACACAGACATATGGGGTAGATTACCTGGACACGTTTTCACCAGTGGCGCGACATTCTACCCTTCGCATTCTTCTATCGATTGCTGTGGTACGTGGCTGGCCCATATTCCAGCTTGATGTTAAGAATGCTTTCTTGTATGGTGATCTACAGGAGGAAGTCTACATGCAGCAGCCACCAGGGTTTGCTGCTGAGGGGGAGACTCAGAAGGTATGCAGACTTCATAAGGCTATTTATGGCCTTAAGCAGAGTCCTCGTGCATGGTTCCAGAAGCTCTCCCAGCTTATTGAACAACAAGGTTTCAGAAGATCAAATGCGGATCACTCACTGTTCGTCCGGAAGACTCCTAGAGGTACCATTGTTGTTATGGTATATGTTGATGACATATTGGTTACTAGAGATGATGCACAAGGGGTTGAGATAACCAAGTCTATGTTGGGCAGTCAGTTTATTACAAAGGATCTAGGCACTATACGATATTTTCTGGGGATAGAATTTGCAAGAAATGCGCAAGGAATGGTGATGACTCAAAGAAAATATGTCACAGATTTGCTGGCTGAAACAGGAATGACTGAATGCAGACCTTCAAGTACACCGATGGATCCGAGTATGAAGCTGTACGATGATGACACTGAGGAGGTGGACAAGAGAAGGTACAGAGAAATGGTGGGCAAGCTCTTATACATCACTATAACTCGACCGGATATTGCACTTGCAGTAAACCGGGTGAGTCAATTTGTGGAGCAGCCGAGACAAGTACATATGGATGCATTGTACATGATATTGAGATATCTGAAGTCTTCACCAGGCACAGGGTTGTTGTTCAAGAAAGACACGGATTTGGCCATTTCAGCTTGCGCAGATGCGGATTATGCAGGATGTCCACGGGATCGTAAGTCTACTTCTGGGTTTGCTATCTTCATAGGAAGCTCCTTAGTCTCCTGGAAAAGCAAGAAGCAGACTGTTGTGGCGAGATCCAGTGCCGAATCCGAGTACAGGGCCATGGCACAGGCAAGCACCGAAATGATGTGGGTTAAAGCAGTCCTAGAAGATCTGAATGTTGAAGTTCCGTTGCCTATGAACCTGCAATGTGACAATCAGGCAGCGTTGTTCATTGCCAACAATCCAGCCTTCCATGAGAGAACAAAACACATAGAGGTGGATTGCCATTACACTAGGGACATGATTCAGAAGGGCTTCATCTCCACATCTCACGTCAGCTCCGAGGACCAGACAGCAGATATATTCACAAAGCCATTGCTCAGGGGACCTTTCCAGAGATGTTCTTCCAAGCTGAGCATGATAGATATCTATGCTCCATCTTGAGGGGGAGTGTAGAGATAGTTATGTGTCGTTAATGTTATTTACTATTTCTGTTTCTTTATGTACCTCTCATGTAATTTACCCAAGGGCTCTCTCCCTATATAAGAGACCCGAGGGCTCTATGGAATAAACATCTCTCTCAGTATTCTAACAGAGATGACAAGCAAGGTATTCAGGTTGCCAAGGACTTCCTAGATCAGCAGTTTATGACCAAGGACCGTGGTAATTTACGTTAGTTCCTTGGACTGGAGTTTGCCAGGAACCAACGAGGTCTTGTGATGACCCAAAGGAAGTACGTTACAGATCTTCTTTCAGAGAAATGCGTGGCAGATTGCAAACATACCACTACTCCTATAGACCCGAGCATGAAGCTCTATGATAATGACACTGAGGAGGTCGACAAGAGAAGGTGCAAGGAGCTTGTTGGCAAGCATATGTGACTATTACCAAACCCAACATATCCTTTACCATGAGCAAAGTGAGTCAGTTTATGGAGCAGCCCAGACAAGCACATATGGATGTAGTCCATATGATTCTGAGGTATCTAAAGACATCACCAGGTATGAGACTTCTTTTCAGCAGAGGTACATCTCTTTCAGTTACAGCATGTGCAAATGCAGATTATGTTTGGTGCCTAAAGGATAAGAAGTCTACTTCAAGCTCCGTTGTATTCACAGGGAATTCATTAATTTTCATGGAAGAACAAGAAGCAAACCATGATTGCCAGATCAAGTGCTGAGTCAGAATACAAGGCTATGGCACAAGCTAGCACAGAGATGATGTTGTTGGAAAAATGAGCAAATCTATTATTCCGAGAAACCCTAGGCTCTCTTATATAGGGAGAGACCTCACGGGTAAAGTACATAGTAGTCCAGAGAGTAAACAGGAATTACGAAAAAGTACAAAACATAATAATAATATCGGTCTCTACACTCCCCCTTAAGGTGGAGCATAGATGTCTATCATCCTCAGCTTGGAAGAACATCTCTGGAAGGGTCCTCTGAGCAACGGCTTGGTGAATATGTCAGCAGTCCGATCCCTTGAGCTCACGTGAGATGTAGATATCAAGCCTCTCTGTATCAAGTCTCTAGTGTAGTGGTCGTCAACTTCAATATGCTTTGTTCTTTCATGGAATGCTGGATTGTTGGCAATAAACAACGTTGCCTGATTCAAGGCCCTAAATGTCGGTTTCGGTCACCATTTCGGTATTGACCAAAATAGAATTACGGTGGAATTTTGATGGAATTTCAAACGGAATTTCGGTCATTTCGATCATTTTTTGTACTAGGACCCCCATATTTCGGTCATTTCGGTCGAATTTCGATTTCGACTAGATATCGATGTTCGACAGAAATTCAACCGAATTTCGCTGAAATTTGAGGCCATGGCCTGATTGTCACACTGAAGCTGCATGGGTAAAGGTACGGCTATATGTAGATCCTCTAGCACAGATCGAACCCACATCATCTCCGTGCTTGCTTGCGCCATGGCCCTATATTCAGATTCAGCACTAGACCTTGCCACAATAGTTTGTTTCTTGCTTTTCCAAGAAACTAGAGAGCTAACAAAAACGGCAAATCCTGAGGTCGACTTTCGATCCTTAGGACACCCTGTATAATCGGCGTCTGTACATGCTGAAATAGATAAATCCGTGCCCTTTCGAAATAGCAGCCCTGAACCTGGAGAAGACTTTAGATACCTCAGTATCATATATATGGCATCCATATGAACTTGTCTGGCTGCTCCATAAATTGACTTACCCGGCTTACTGCAAAGGCAATATCGGGTCGAGTTATGATAATATAAAGGAGCTTACCCACCATTTCTCTATATCTCCTCTTATCTACTTCAGCAGTGTCATCATCATACAGCTTCATGCTTGGATCCATGGGAATACTCGATGCTCTGCATCCAACCATGCATGTCTCAGTCAAAAAGTTTGTAATGTACTTCCTTTAGGTCATCACCAGACCTTGTGCATTCCTGGCAAATTCCAACCCCATAAAGTATCTTAGGGTTCCAAGATCCTTCGTGATGAACTGACGGCCCAGAAATGCTTTTGCCCTCTCTATTCCATGAACATCATCTCCTGTCACCAGAATACCATCAACATAGACCATGATGACAACCGTACCTGTAGAAGACTTCTGAATAAACGAGTGATCTGCACTTGATCTTTTGAACCCCTGTCGTTCAATCAGATGGGAAAGCTTCTGTAACCACGCCCTTGGACTCTGTTTAAGGCCATAAATTGCCTTGTGAAGTCTACACACCATATGCTTCTCCCCTTCAGCAGTGAACCCCGGTGGTTGCTGCATGTAGACCTTCTCCTGCAAATTTCCATACAAGAATGTATTCTTGACATCAAGTTGAGATATAGGCCAGTCACGTACCAAAGCAACCAATAAGAGAATGCGAAGAGTAGAGTGACGAGCCACTGGAGAAAATGTATCCATATAGTCCACACCATAGGTTTGTGTGAAACCTCTCGCGACCAGCCTTGCCTTGTATCTATCTAGACTCCCACTCATCAGCATGGCATTTAACTGTGAATACCCATTTACATCTAACAATGGATGCATCAGAAGGAGCATTAACCAAGCTTCATGTCCTACGAGACTGTAAGACACGCATCTCTTCTTCCATAGCTAGTCGCCAGCAATCAATCTTCATGGCTTCTTGATATGTATGTGGTATGTCCACGGAAGACAAAGCTGTAACAAATCTCTGAAAGTCGCCTGTGAGACGATGAAAAGACACCTGGGAAGCAAAAGGATAAGACACACACGTCCGCTTCTGCTTCCGGATAGCAATAGGAATATCAAGTTCGCGGTCTACTGTACTGGATGGTAGAGTCTCCTCCTACAATGAAGAATCCTGCACATGTACCATATCTGACCCGTCAGTAGTGATGCCATCTGAACATACCTGAGGCGTTATGGATGCCTGAGCAGGACCTAACTGATGCGTATAGAATTTTGGTAAAGGTGGAATAGGAGGTTGTGGAGGTGGTGGTGGTGGAGGTGACGTTGGGTTAGGTGACGTAGTAACTGGAGCAGAGGACTCGGGTGAACTCAAACTTGGAGGCGGAGGGACATAGACATCATCAGTGGTAGTGGAGGGGACCAGCCTATCGCCTGCAGTGGAAAATACATAACAGACTCAAAAAACGTGACATCAGCACTGACAAAATATTTCTTGTTTATGAGGTCATAACAGCGATAGCCCTTCTGAGTCCGAGAGTAACCTACAAAGACACACTTGACAGCTCTAGGAGAGAGCTTGTCAAGTCCAGGAGACAGAAGATGAACAAACGCAACAGTACCAAAGACACGAAGAGTAAGTGAGAATAATTCCTTATCAGAAAAAATGATAGAAAGAGGAATTTTCTCACCAAGGACAGATGACGACATACGATTGACCAGATAGCACGTTGTAAGGACAGCATCCCCCCAGAAAGTGATAGGAGCACAACGCTGAATAAGGAGAAATCGAGTAATGTCAAGAAGGTGGCGATGCTTTCTTTCTGCCATGCCATTCAGCTGAGATGTGTAAGGACATGTGGTTTGGTGAATAATGCCCTTAGAGGAGAGAAATTGAGAGAGAGACCGGGTGCAAAATTCCAGTGCATTATCTGTACGAACATATTTAACAGTAGAAGAAAAAACATTCTGCACTTCATTAATCAAATTTTTAACAACATCCCCTGCTTTAGATTTATTCCTTAAAAGAAAGACCCAAGATACACAAGAGAAATCATCCACTACAACTAGATACAACATGTGTCCCTGATGATCAGGTACACAACTTGGACACCAAATATCAATGCGAAATAACTCAAACAGGGAGCTACTGCTCCGACTCTGACGATTAGGAAAGTTAGACCGATGATGCTTTCCCAACTGACACACTTCATAGCGAAATGAAGAACTGGGAGAAATCTGAGGCAGTAGATGTCGCATTTTCTGGAACGGGAGATGACCAAAGCGAAGATGCCAGATGTACGGAGATACTGGTTTGACGGAATGAGAAGAGACGCCGCCATAAGAATTCCGGACTAGCCGATACAGACCATTCTGCTCAGAGCCACAGCCAATCACCTTGCCCGTTAGTATGTCCTGAAAAATAAGAGATGATGGGTTAAATATAGCACGACAATGCAAATCCTCCGTAATCTGACTAATAAACAACAGATTCATGGAGAACTCAGGAGCACGTAGAACATTCTATAAACGCATAGAAGGTGATAGGAAAACCTTCCCCTGTCTAACAAGGGGGGAATGAGTACCATCTGCGATCTGCACTGAGCGGCCATGTGGGATGTCCCTGTAGGACTCAAGTCTCTCTCGATCTCGGCAGAGGTGATGTGTGGCACCAGAATCTATAATCCAATCAGATATATCATGACAAGATGTAAAGGCAGTAGCACTACCTGAGGTACTAGCAGCAGCAGAGGAACTGGCAGAAACTGTAGCAGCAACATCTGAAGGTCCACCAGGAAAGTCAGTAGATGATTGTGCCATAATATCACGTAGGCGTGCCACAAGCTCCTCGAATCGGTTATCTGCATTGGATGCTGACTGGGGCATAACATGCTCGGCTACACGTGCCGATGCTGGAAAGCCATGCTTAGAGTAGCATGTATCCTCCGAGTGGCTTGTGCAATGGCAGAACGAACATAACTGACGAAAGCGATCGTCCCTACCACGTGATCCACGTCCACGACCAGAAGACTGACCACCTCTCCCACGCAATATTGCCATCGCCGATGGGGGTGGAGTAGATGTGCTGGAAGAAACTGATATGCGACTGAGCCTTCGGTAAACATCCTCCATTGGAGGAATAACTGCATCGGCCAAAATCTGAGAGCAGGTTGCCTCGTACTCAGGATCTAGGGCTGCAAGTAGAACGCTCACCATGGTAGCATTCCGAAATATCTTCTGTTGCTCAGGAGTCGTCGTGAGTGGAATGCTACTGTATAACTTCTCAAACATCCCTCTCAGGGACGTGTACAATGAATGAAGTGGCCTGTCATTCTGCTTCATCATGAATATATCGTGCTGGAGCTGTAACATCTTGGTCTCATTCCGCACTTGGGAGTACGTAGCGGCCACAATATCCCACATTGCCTCGGCAGTGGGCTGATGGAGGACATCATTGGCAATCTCCATCGACAGTGTGCCTGACAGCCAAACTTTGGCGTAAGAATCATCAGCCTCCCACGAGGCATATATCCCAGTCTTCTCTGTCGGCTCATCTTCGGTAAGAATATGCTTCTTACCATTGGACTTCCTGAGACTCATAAACCGCATCGCCCAGAGCTCATAGTTTGTGCCGCCCATCTTGACTATAGGCGCAGGACCCTTGAAGGCGCCTATGGAGGGTATATCAACTTTGTTCTCTGACATGTTGCCGTAGATGAAGAACTAGGGATTGTAGACTAAAAACTAGTGTCTACAAAAACTTGATCGGATTTGAGTGCATATGTAGCCATTGCGCACTCAAATCCATGGAGATAGACCGGTCGACAAACGTGTAGGTATCGGCATGTAAGGGAGGGGAACCCAGCGGTTGGGGTCCCCTACCTAGGGCTTGACTCGGCGGCGGATGGTGATATAGGGTAGCCTACGGCACCGCTGGGGGCCCCGCGTAGAGGAGGTGCGGGCCCGGCGTCGACATGGAGGGGCCCGGCGGCGTGTAGGGAGGTGCCCCGCAGCGGTGGGAGGGGCCCAACGGCAGTGGGAGAGGCCCAGCGTTGGGAGGGACCCGGAGTGGAGAGGAGGAGGGCCCGGCGGCGGCGGAAAGGTGGTGGTAGAGGAGAGTGAAGGATATGGTATTATCCTCAAGTGCATCACGGAAGCGTGATCGTCGTATCGGATACGACGCAGAACGACTAGTTGTACTAGTTGTTCTGTGCAACGGAATTTAAAAAATTTTCATGCGATGAAACCACATGATCCAAGAACGATTCTCGGATCGTTTCATCTATACCCACAACAAGTATAGAGGAATACCTCTTGAAGCGTGGTTGATCGAGTCTCTAAGAAAAGAGACCTCCTGTCTCAAGTCCGATCGTCGGAGAGGTCGCTTGCAAGCGCGGGGATGAACCGTGTAAGCCTTGCAATCCAACAAGTCGATCCAAGCACGGTTAGCTCCTGATCTCGTCGTACGAGATCGAACGTCTTCTTCGTGAGCGAAGAACTCCAAGAAGACGAAGAACCGAAGAACGTCGAAGCAGCGGCGCGGTGGCGAAGGCGACGACGAGTCTCTCCTCTAGGGTTAGGTGGAGGCCACCAAGAAGAGGGGGAGAGAGTTGGTGTGTGAGAAGAAAGAGAGAGAGAGAGAGAGTTTGCTCCAAAATTGCATAGCCTTAGAGAGCATGGCATGCCTCTCTATTTATAGGGTTTTAGGATCCATGGATCTCAATCTGTGGAACATATAAAATCAATGGATGAGATTGATTTATATTCAATCCAATGGCCAAGATTGTTGTTGGTAAAAACCAACAAAATATGATTTAATTTAGATCAAAATATATCTGATCGAAGGACTGTGGATTGGACATGTGGCATTTCAAATGATGTAGGATGGTCCAATGATCAAACGGTTGTAAATAGACTTCGATCGAGTAGTCGTAATCATGCCCCTCTTCGAAGATCGGACGGAGGTTGTGCTTTGATTTCAGATGTGTTCTTCCCCAATTTGACTTCTGCAAATCATGGTGGTTTCGATGCTATAATGTGGTGCTGGCTATTGAAGAGTATCGATCAAGGCATCTTCAATCGGTTCTCAGATGGTTCACGATTCGACAATGAAGTTGCTCGATTCTCAATCTCCAGTGGTGGCCAATCTGTTGGAATGCTTCATTGATCCTTCAGATGTCATATGATTGCTACTCGTACGAACCATACAGGTTGATGGAGGTCGGTCATCTGAAAATAATCGATCTTGAATGGAAAGGAGATCGAGGTATGTAACTTGCGACGAATGGTGAGGGGGGCTCGTCAGTGGCATCCATGAGAAGGGTGGGGTTCGAGCTGTGGGTGGATAGTGGTCGACACGGAAGAGGAGGCGGCCAAGTAGAGAGAGGGAATATTTCGGGAAGGGAGAGTGTGATAGGGGAAGAGAGAGAGAGTGGGTGGGGAAGGGGGGAAGAGGAGCGCGAAGTGGAAGATCTAGGAAGAAGCCACGTGGCATTAACTAGAAAAAAACAGTTTTAACTAAAGTATATAGATTATAATGGGTAAACTTCATTGAGACAATCCAGGGATGACATGCACAAAATGAAAATCGAAACAATAATCCTTCGATGAAAGAAATGCACAGTGATTTTCTAAGAAAACTGCATACCTTTGAATAATAATCAATTGCACTCTTAAAATCCTTGTCTCTAAACGCAATATCACCAAATTTTTTGGTATTTAGCATCTCCTGCACTTGCTGAGTCCACTCTTGGAACGAAAGCTTCACAAACGATAAAAGAAAGAATTAATTTTAGAACAATAATTCTTAAACAACTTCAGTGATGCAATTTGCTCCAAGTAGATATTAAAAGTTCATAACTTAAATTCTGCTAGCGAACATTGGAAATCTCTAGTTACTAAAATAATATATTTACTGCTGTCGAAAAAATATCACTATGACCACAAGTCTAGGAACCATCATAGCCAAAACCAGGAGGGAACAAGTTGCTATTCAAAATTGAAACTCATGAGCTTTCGAAATCAATTAGATTCTTTTTTTACAAACAAACAAAAAAATCAATAGTAAACATGCCCGAATCTTGAACTTCAAATGAACCCTGCTCCCAAAAGGGTTATGCAGTGGAAACAGGATTCAAGCTTGGCAGGTTATAAATAAGGCTGTCGAGATTACTACCTCATTTTCTGCACCCTCATCGTCCTTATAACCAGTCTTTAATAATATATCATGTACAGATGTCAGATCCATTCTAGCACATGCTTTTCCAAGAAGAGACAGCATAGTTGGCAGCACAACAGTTGTTTTTTGCAGGCCCATCAGAACATGTGAAGCAATCTGTGAAAGCACAAGGAAAACAACGCACGAAGGATGTGTTACCAAAAAAGAGCCAACATAGTTGACATCAGCATGGGCATCTTACGAAGTCATTATCAATGATTAAAAAAATGAACTAAGTTTACCTCCATCTCTTTTTGGAGAGGTGCAACAGCATTTACTAGAAATTTAGAATTTGGCCTATCTCTAGGCTCAAATTCTAAACATTTTGACGCAAGCTCGACCAACTTGATGGCATCTTCAGTAGTATATTGACCTTCCAAAGATGAATCCGTCAACATGGATATATTTTTCCCTCTTATCAAATCCAAGGCCTGCAAAGTCATCATCAATTACATAAGCCACAAGAAACGAGAAAAGAAAGAAATCTAAATAGCTCGGCTTGTAATTAATTTAAGAATGCAATCTAGATAGCTCAACTTGGGCTTGATGTAAGAATGAAACTTAGATAGCACCTTGGATTGTTTTAATCGACAACCCCATCCACTAGTAATTGCATTGGCTGATTTTAAAAACATTATATGCCCCAATCCTATCATATAATTATCACGCTAATATGAGCAAGATAATTAGTTTTACAAAAGCAATACATAAAGACACGGGATTGTTCTCCATTCATTCAGCTTTCTGTACTTCTACATGATCTGCTTCCAGTGCATGTCTCATTTTTCAAGCTCTCATAAGAAATTTCTTTCCAATAGGAGAGAGCATACACGAGACAATATAAGGGTATACCGGAAAAGAAGATAGAATACGGACAGTGCTGAGAGTATATTTGTTAAGAGAATAATCTATAGAGAATGTGGCTATTTGTTAAGAGAATATTCTATAGAAAATATTTTGGGGCTATTTGTTAAGAGAATATTATATAGAGAATATTCTATGTGGCTATTTGTTAAGAGAATATTCTATAGAATATTCTCCTCTAAGCACTCCAGGTTTTTGTCCTATATAAGGACCCCTAGACCTCTTGAATAAGACAAGTCTTTCTATTTTTTTCATATTTTTCCACATGGTATCAAAGCAACAGTCCCAAACCGGTGTTCTGACCTAAATCCCTCCGCCACCGCCAGCCCCAAGTCCTCCCCAAGGAGCCGCCGCCCACCTGCGGCAGAGCCCGCACCATTGCAAGCGACTTCAGGCAGCCCAGCGCCGCCCCAAGCGCGGCGCTTCCACGATGCCCTAGGGAGCGACACCTCTGGCCCCTAGCACCCTCGCGCCTCCATCACAACTCGCCCTTGCACGCTCAACCTCCCTCTGCGCAACAACGTGGGCTCTTGATTGTTATGTATTGTCTATTGCTGCAAGCAAAGGCACTTGATGTTCGATTAAGAACAAAATACATTCTCTAGGTCACTTCTTCTTGACCTAAGACACCATCATGATGACCACTGAGATCAAGCTTGTGTACCCTACTTCTTCTTTGATGGTACAAGGCACCTCTATCAAGCTAAAGGGGTCTGAAAATTATGTTTTATGGTCTCGATCGTTCAAAATATTTATCGGTGGCCAATGAAAAAGCTATGTTCATACGAAGGACCTGCCTGCAGAAACTGACAAAGACTACGGCACATGCTTTGTTGAAAACTGTCAAGTTATCGCCTGGATGACAAACACTGTCGATCCAAATATTGCTGCTAATCTTCTTTACAAAGAAACTGCCAAGGCGATGTGGGAAAACATTGAGCGCACATACTCTCAGAACACGACCAAGTCTTGTCTTTCTGACATAGACACGAGGATCTGGTCAACCACTCAGGTAGATTCGAGTTTTATTGAGTATTGCAGGCTTCTTACAAGCCTTTTTTAGGAGCTCATTATCTTCTAGCCTGCATGTTGTGATAAACATGTATGCGAACGCGCTGAATGGCAAGTTTATCGATTTCTATCAGGATTGAATCCAAAATACAAGCCAGTGAAAGATCAATATCTAATGGCGGACACTTTACCGAGCCTTGAGACCATCTTTGGATGCTTACAGAAGCTTGAGGCTCCCATTCAACAATCTACCATCTACACTACTACGGAGACAACTCATTATACATCCTCAAGATATAGAGGGCGTCAAGGCGACATGGGTCGAAACTTTGGACGTGGGCGTGGACGTGGTCGTGAATCTGGACAAGGGCGTGACCGTGGTCGTGATCGTGATTCATTTGCTACTTGATATCCAGCTTGTGTACACTGTGGATGCGGGAATCATCCTTCTGACAGGTGTTGGGCAACTTTTGGCATGCAACCTAATGCCAATAATGCCAACGATGAAGCATCTTCTGATGTAGATACATCTGCTCAGCAAACTGGAGGGGTACAAACCCCATTTACTGCTTCTGAATATACTTTTCTGCGACAACTGCTATAAGACTCTGCTTCCTCTGTTGGCAATAATATCGTCTCCGTCTCTTCTTCTAGTCTAGCCACTACCTCCGGTACAGTAGCAAACTCAATCTCTACCTATAAACATGCATAGATTAATGACTCTGGAGCCTCTACCCATCTGACGAGTGTAGAGATATGTTTATTTACATTAGTTATTTCCTGTTTCGGTACTATTTACTAATTCTCTGTACTTATGGATGTCTTATGTAATTTACCCATAGGCTACTCTCATATATAAGAGATCCTAGGGTTTACGGAATAAACAACTCTTTCTATTTTCCCAACATGGTATCAGAGCGTCGGTCCTAGATCGGAGCTCCTATAACGAAACCCTAACACTATCCCCACCGCACGCCTCCTCCTCGCACCACGCCTCCTCGGCGCCACCTCCCCGCACCGTACCACCTCACTGCATCGTGTAACACCTTCCCGCACCGCACCACCTCGTCGTGCAACGCCTCCATGCACTGCGCCTCTTCATTCATGTGTCGTGCAACGCCTCACCGTGATGCGTCTCGTGCAGCGCACCTGGCTGCACCTCAGCTGCCGTGCCGCCTAGGCTTCCTCTCGCCGAGGCCGGTGCTGCCTAGGCTCCTGTGCGTGACGCCTAGACCTTTCTAGGCTCCGACGTTGCCTCGTTTCTAGCTGAGCCTTCTTCTTGATGGGTTTGTTTGCTTGAGTCTACACATGCAACCAAACCCGTGAATGTCAGTATTGACAGAAGTCTATCAGGTCTACAACCCTAATCTTCTATTACCATCATGTCGGAAATCAAGGCTGATATTCCCTCCACAAGTGCCTTCAAAGGCCCTACGCCTATTGTGAAGATGGATGGGTCAAACTATGAACTGTGGGCTATGCAGTTCATGAGTATGACGAAGTCTACCAGTAAGAAACACATCCTTACCGAGGAAGAGCATGCTGAGAAGACTGGTGTTAACGCCTTATGGGAGGCTGACGATGCATACGCCAAGGTTTGGCTATCAGGCACATTAGCAACTGAGATTGCTAATGATGTTCTCCATCAGCCCACTGCAAAAGAAATGTGGGATATTCTTGCTGCTACATATTCATCGGCCAAGAATGAGATGAAGATTCTACAACTCCAGCATGACATCTTTACAATCAAGCAGAATGGACGGCCTCTTCACTCGTTATATACATCTTTGCATGGAATGTTCGAGAAGCCATATAGCTTCATGCCTCTAACATTTACCTCGAAGCAGCAAAAGACCTATAGGAATGCCGCTATGGTTGGTGTGTTCCTGTCAGCGCTAGATCCTGAATATGAGGCGACCCATTCCCATATTTACTATTCCTCCTATGAAGGAAGCTTTTCGCAGGCTTAGCCGGATCACTGTTCCATCAACTACTGCAGCTCCGACATCTTCTGTGATGGCCGCCTCCCGAGGTCGAGGAGGCTCTTCTCAATTTCGTAGAGGAGGACCTTGCGGCAAAGGAGGTCGAGTTCGTCAGCCATGTACTTTTTGCCATCGTCGTGGACATACAGAGGATATATGCTATCGCATGGATTCCCTGCCTCTGCCCGAGTAGCTGAGAAGATTGAGGCTCTGGCTGCCTCTTCTTTCATCAACGTTTTGAGGACTTGGTAGCACGATTGAGGGGCATTATTCCTCCTTTTGGTTCTATGACATCTCCATCAGCCCCTGGGAGTCATTCAGATGTAGTTGCTTCAACCTCCTCCAGTACCTCAGGTAGTACTTATGCACTCACTAGCAGTGATAGATCTGATGCTATAGAATGGATTATGGACTGCGGCGCCACACATCACTTATGTGGCGACAAGAGTCACCTTACAACCTATAGATAGGATCCTCCAGGACGAACTGTGATCATTGCAGATGCGACTCATTCTCCAATTACTGGACAGGAGGAGATTAGTTTGACACTCTCTATGCATTTACAGAAGGTGTTACATGCACCTGATTTCTCTATAAATTTGTTGTCCATTAGTCAGATTACAAAGGATTTACATTGTCGTGCCATTTTTCACCCATCTTCTCTTATTTTTCAGGACATCTTACGGGCAAGGTGATTGGGTGTGGTCGTGAGCAGGGCAGTCTGTATTGCCTAGTCCAAACTCCCTATGCTGGAATCTCCTCTCTATCTGTTGGACCTATCTCAACATTTATGTGGCACCTGCGCTTTGGTCATCTCCCACTTCAAAAACTTCCATGTTCTGCCTCAGATCTCATCTCATGTGTCCTTCCAATGTGAGGCATGTCAGCTGAGAAAGCATCACCGTTCTACCTTTCTCAGTCGTCAGAGTCGAAGCAGTAGCTCCATTTTCGAGTTGCTTCATATAGATATTTGGGGTCCCAGTTGTGTCCCTGATCACCAAGGGCACAAGTTTTATCTAGTCGTTGTTGATGATTTTTCTCATATGTCTTGGGTGTTTTTGTTAAAAAAATAAATCTGAAGCTGGAGATGTTATCAAAAATTTCTTGATCGAAATACAAAATGTCTTTTCTGCCTCAGTAAAAATTGTTCGAACTGATAATGCCTTGGAATTTGGTACTCATTATCTCTCTCGTTATTTCTCAACCAAGGGAATTATTCATCAAACATCACGTGCTTACACTTCACAACAAAATGGTATTGTAGAAAAGGAAGCATCACCATTTGCTTAATGTTACAAGGACACTTCGTATTCAGAGTCATGCTCCTCATTCCTTCTGGGGCGATGATGTTCTAACGGCATGTTATCTTAATAATCGCATGCCCTCGTCAGTCTTAGGTGAGAAAATTCCTCTCTTGTCTTTCCTGAAAATGAATTGTTCTCACTCACTCCTCGTGTGTTTGGCTCAGTCGCATTCATCCACCAAGTGTCTTCTGGTATTGACAAGCTCTCTCCTAGAGATGTCAAGTGTGTCTTTATTGGGTATTCCAGGACACAGAAAGGATACAGTTCTTATGATCCAATGCGCAGGAGGTATTACGTTAGTGCCGATGTCACCTTTTTTGAGTCCATGATGTACTTTTCTCCTACAGGTGATCGGTTGACATCTTCTGATATGGATGATAATATATACATACCACCACCACCATTACCTTCCACATCTCCACCACCACCTCCTTTATCGCCACCCTCACCACTTCCTATGCCACCTCAACCTACTATAACGATCCCCGTTCCACCTTTGCCTCATCATTATACATGTCGGCCTACTTCTGCTCATGGTCACCTCTCATCATCAAGCACGTATGAGGTATGTTCTGATAATGCAGTTTCTAATGATGGGTCTAATGGTCTACCGGTGCAAGATTCTTTACAGGGGACAGATGTTGAGGCTGTAGATTTAGAACTGCCCATTGCACTTCAGAAGCCGAAGCATAGTTGTGCTTCATATCCTATAGCATCCATGGTATCCTTTGATCACCTAACAGGTGCTTTAAAGGATTTTGCAGTTGCCTTATCAGCCGTGGATATTTCACGGAATTATAAAGATACTTTGAAGGACAGTCGATGGCGTTTGGTCATGGAAGAAGAGATGGTTGCTCTTCAGTCGAGAGGCACTTGGATCCTCGTCCCAGCTCCCACTGGAGTCTCTACAGTAAGATGTAAATGGGTGTTTACAGTTAAGCAGAATGTTAATGGTACCATTAACAGATACAAGGCACGCCTGGTTGCGTGGGGGTTTACACATACATACGGGGTGGATTATCTCGACACATTTTCACCATCCGAGATTGGCATTTATTTCAGTTGATGTCAAGAATGCATTTTTGTATGGTGATCTTCAGGAGGAAGTCTACATGCAACAGCCACCAGGATTTGCTATTGAGGGAGAATGTTCACAGGTGTGGACTTCATAAGGCGATATATGGTCTTAAACAGAGCCCTAGAGCTTGGTTCCAGAAGCTTTCGAACTTGTTTGAGAATCAAGGATACAAACGCTCGAATGCAGATCATTCCCTTTTCATACAGAAGACATCCAGAGGTATGGTCGCTATTATGGTGTATGTTGATGATATTCTTATTATGGGAGATGACATACAAGGAATAAAAAGGGCGAAAAGAACTTCTGAGTCGTGAATTTGTCACGAAGGATCTTGGAGCTCCCCGACTAAGACTGGGCGAAGGCCTTCGCCCTTCTGGAGGGCTATTCAGTCGTTCTCTTCCAACTTTCGGACTTCGTTCAAGCCTGCGTTGAGGGATGTGCGCTCCTTTGGGTTCTGGAGGGACGACTAGACGGACGTGGGTGCGCTTTTCGTGCACTTCCCTCGACTTTTCGCTTTGGCGTCGGACCTGAACATTCGAGTGGCCTCTTGCTGGGTGGACAGCAACTGGATGCTGGCTTTCCGTTCGAACTTCTCCGATCAATGCCTGGAGGAGTTCATGCTGCTGCTTGACACGCTGAGGAGGGCCTCGGGCCCATCCTTGGGGCGGGATCACTGGGTTTGACGCAGGGGCTCTTTCTCCGTGAAGAAGGCTTACTCGACGATCTGCAGGCCTCCTCCGTCCCTTTTGACGGAACTGGTTAGAGACTACAACTTTTGTGGGAGCTAAGGCTACCGACGAGGATCACCTTTTCTTTTGGCTTTTCAGGAGGAAGAGGCTTATGACGCGTGACCGTTGTGCTCGTTTGCTTGGCTTGATCTCTGACAGATGTCTGTTGTGCGGTGGGGGATTGAGACTTTGGAGCATATGTTTTTCACTTGCCCTTCTGTGGCTCCGATCTGGGATGATCCCGGCCTAAACTGGGTGGGTAGGGCCGGCGTAGATGATTACTTCAGGAGTTTGGTGGCGGACAAGCTCCGGCCGAGAGAGGAGCTTCTGTGGTCACTTGCGTTGGTTTGGTCTGTTTGGCTTGCTAGGAACAGGGTGTTGTTCTCTGGTCATAGATTCTACCAGGAGAATGTCTGTGTTGGTGCTTTGGGTCTGTGGCGCTCTTGGCTCGCCTAGTAGCGCTTCTTGTATTTCTTTTGCTTTGTTTACTTATTAATATATCGCTGGGGTGAACACCTTTGAGTGTCTCCCCATTTTTGGCTTAAAAAAAAGGATCTTGGAGCTCTTAGATACTTTCTGGGACTGGAATTTGTCAGAAATCAACAAGGGCTTGTGATGATCCAAAGGAAATATGTCACTGATTTGCTAAGCGACACAGGAATGCTTGGATATCGGCATGCTACCACTCCCATGGATCCAAGTACGAAGCTATATGATGATGATACTGATGAGGTGGATAGGAGGAGATACAGAGAGCTGGTAGGAAAGCTCCTTTATGTTACCATCACCAGACCCGATATTTCTTTTGTTGTTAGTCAGGGAAGCCAATTCATGGAGCAACCACGTAAGGTGCATATCGATGCTATACATATGGTACTCATGTATCTTAAATCATCTCCAGGTACATGTCTACTATTTAGAAAAGGCAAGGAGATTACCATCTCAGCATGTATAGATGCAGACTACGCAAGGTGTCCGAAGGATAGGAAATCCAATACTAAATTTGATGTATATGTTGGAGATTCACTTGTCTCGTGGAGGAGCAAGAAGCAAATTGTTGTAGCCAGATCTAGTGTTGAGTTTGAATATAGGGCTATGGCCCAAGCTAATACAGAAATGATGTGGGTTCGGGCTATCATTACAGATCTATGTATAGAAGTTGCCACTCCTATGGCACTGGAATGTGACAATCAGGCGGCTATATTTATTGTAAATAATCAAGCATTTCATGAGCGCACCAAGTACATTGAGATTGATTGTCACTATATATGAGATATGATTCAGAAGGGCTTCATTTCCACATCTCATGTCAGCTCTGGGAATCAAACTACAGATATCTTCACCAAGGCCTTACTTAGAGGACCTTTCCAGAAGTGCTCGTCCAAGCTAAGCATGATCGACATCTATGCTCCATCTTGAGGGGGAATGTAGAGATATGTTTATTTACATTAGTTATTTCCTGTTTCCATACTATTTACTAATTCTCTGTACTTATGGATGTCTTATGTAATTTACCCATAGGCTACTCTCCTATATAAGAGAGCCTAGGGTTCACGGAAGAAACAACTCTTTCTATTTTCCCAACAACGGGAGAGGAAAACCTGCTCACATCTTCCCAACCGTCCTCATCAGTAAAGATTGTTTGTGTTGCTAATGGGGATCATTCCCCAATTATTGTTGCTGGTACTATTGATTTCTCTCCCACGCTGAAAGATAGATCATTGTGCTCCTGCTTTTCCTCTCCGTTTCTTATCTGTACAGAAGCTATGTCGTGAACATAACTGTCGTGTTATTTTGATTGACGACTCCTGCTATCATTTTCAAGGCATTCGGACAAGGCAGATCTTTGGTGGGGACATAAAAGGAACGACCTCTATTACCTCGACATCCCTTTTGATTCAAATTTTGCTGGTGTAGTATCCATCTTTGACGATCCTCTTCTATGGCATGTTTGTCTAGGTCATCCTTCAAACAAAGCTCCCTCCATGATGTTCCCTGAACTTTCGACCCTCAAACCCTTTGAGTATGAGGTGTGTCAGTTCGAAAAGCATCATCGAGCTTCCTTTCCTACATTGACTGAGCTTCGTCGTAGTTCTCCTTTTTCTCTTGTTCATTGTGATATCCGGGGACCCTGTCATGTTCGAACACTAAGTGGTCATAGATACTTCGTTGTCTTTGTGGATGATTACCATCGATTATCTTGGGTCTTCTTATTGAAGGAACGATCATAAATTTATAATGTTGTCAAGAATTTCTTTCATTATGTCAAAAAAATCTCCTCCACTACTATTAAAATATTTAGTTATGATAATACCTTGGAATTTACAAACAAAGATCTGACGTCTTCTTTTGCCTCCCAAGACATCATCGATCAAAAAATTTGTCCATATACCTCTCAACAGAATGGAGCAGCAGAGAGAAAACTAAGACATCTTCTTGATATACCCAAATGACTCGTCCTTGCCTCTGCGAATTTTTGGATGCACAGCAATTGTTCACAATTTTCATACTCTCGATAAATTATCTCCTCATGCGATTAAATGTGTTTTCCTGAGCTACTCTCAGACTCAAAAAGGTTACAAATGCTATGATCCTTCTGTCCATCGGTATTACATATCTACCGATGTCACATTCTTTGAACAAACTTCATTCTTTACTCATGACGTGTCAGATATACCATTAGACTTTCCTGCTCCACCTATTGTGTATAAAAGAAAACATGTCTCTAGTCTTGTTCATGTTCATTTACTTGTTCCTTTATTGTAGGAGAATACACCATCTTCAAGTGCTCCCACCAACTCTGTCCCAGATGTTCCTCAAGAGCTTCCCATCGCTCTACGCAGAACCAAGAGGCAATGTACACTTCACCCAATATCGCATTGTATGTCACTAATAGATTATCATACTCTGACAAAAGATATGCATATGCTCTTATGACAATTTCGGTTCCCAAAGATCATAATAGTGCGCTGAAGGATTCTGGATGGAGAAAAGCAATGGATGAAGAAAGGGACGCTTTTAATTCCCAAAGGACATGGGATCTTGTGCAGTGTCCCCATGGAACAAAACTTGTTGCCTGTCGAAGCGTTTTTACTACAAAGGAGTCTCCAGATGGCTCCATTGACAAATTGAAGGCAAGACTTGTGGCTAAAGGTTTTACACAAACATATGGAGTCGACTACTTCGAGACCTTCTCTCCCGTTGCACGAATGAGCTCCATACGAACCTTCCTCTCGATGGCAGTAAACAAGGGTTGGAATATTTTTCAACTGGATGTCAAGAATGCATTTCTATATGGTGATCTAGAGGAGGTTTACATGATGCAACCTCCAAGGTACGAAGTCGAGGGAGAGTATGTGTGCTGACTTTGTAAAGCAATCTATGGCCTGAAGCAAAGCCCGAGGGCTTGGTTTGACAGACTAAGTACATAAATTGGCACTCTAGGGTTCCAGAGAACTACATCTGACTACTATGTTTTCATCCGAAAACGATCATCTAGTATTGTTATACGTGTTGTATATGTAGATGATATGGTTGTTACATGTGATGATGATAAAGGGGTGTTGGAGACTGAGGCTTTTCTGCATAAGACTTTTGTCAAAAAGGATCTGGGCCAACTTCCTATTTTCTGAGCATAAAAGTCTTACGTACCAAGAAGGGACTTCATATGTCACAAAGGAAGTACTGCCTAGATATACTAACTGAGGTTGGATTACTTTGATGCAAACCCTCCGGTATTCCTGCAGAACCAAGGAAACACTCTACCTCTGATGATCCTCCATTTGAAGACACTACACAATACAGAAGTTTTATTGGAAAACTGTTGTATCTTACTATTACTAGACCAGACATATCCTTGTGAGCAGAGCTAGCCAATACATGGAGAAACCATGTTACATCCATTGGGAGGACGTTCTTCTGATCCTTCGCTATCTGAAGGAATCACCCGGACGTGGCCTATCTATGGGGCAAATGGATACACGTTGTTGCCTATGCTGATGCTGATTATGCAAGCTCACATGAGGATCGTCGCTCCACTACAGGCTATGCTACGATGGTAGAAGGAAATCTTGTCAGTTGGAGGAGTAAGAAGCAGAATGTAGTCTCCTGATCCAGTGAAGAGGTATAATACAGGGCAATGGCCCAGGCTACATGTGAAATTACTTGGCTACTGACATCTCTGCAAGAACTCAACATTTAAATCATCACTCATGTTCCTCTATACTATGATAACAAATCTGCTACTTACATTGCCACTAATCATGTATTCCACGAGAGAATCAAGCACATCGAAATTGACTGCCATTTCATTCGTGATGTTGTACGAGGAGGCAAGATTGTTACACCACACATTTCGACAGATCTTCAGCTTGCAAACATATTTACAAAGGCCTTGTCAAAGAAGCGTCTTTCCTGGATTGCTTCCAAGTTGGGCATGATCGATGGATATGCTCCAACTTGAGGGGGAGTATTGAGAGTATATTTGTTAAGAGAATATTCTACGTGGTTATTTGTTAAGAGGATATTCTATAGAGAATATTCTATGTGTCTATTTGTTAAGAGAATATTTTATACAGAATATTCTATGTGACTATTTGTTAGGAGAATATTCTTGTTAAGAGAATATTCTATAGAGAATATTCTTGGGATATTTGTTAAGACGATATTCTATAGAGAATATTCTATAGAATATTCTCCTTTGAGCACTCTAGGTTTTTATCCTATATAAGGAACCCTAGACCACTTGAATAAGATAAGTCTTTCTATTCTTTCATATTTTTCCACAGACAGAACATAAAACTCCATCCCACAGTGAAGACAAAAGCATCCTGTTTATTTTATCAAACATGATGTGAACTAGAGGTAAAGAGCTTCCAATAACTAGAGGTATGGCTACTAATATATTCCACTTTTGCTAACTAAATGACCACATTGTCATACATGTATAAGTCTCACCTTGACAACTTCCCAAATTGGTGATCAAGATTTTGAGAAATTGGGTACTCGGATATCAGCCCAAGAATCCACCAGACAACCCAATTGAACCTTCCCAAATTGGTGATGTTGGGATAAACACATAATGCATTTTTTATTATATTGCACAAAATCTATTCATCCAACTATATTATTGTGGCACATCACTTAAGATTAATAATCTAGACACCAAACAATCAGAAATGTACTCAACTCCTCTACATGCATAAAAATGAATGCATGAACAAGAATATGTAATTTAGAGGAATGTCGTGAAGGTCATGTGCTTGTTACTCAGAAGGATATAAAGACTAGATGGGAGCAGTACTTCCATAAACTTTTCACTGGGGAAGGAAATAGAGATATCACTTTGGATGATCTAGCTTGTAGTGAAAGTTACTTAAATCATGCATGCTATAGACGGATACAAAGAAAGGAAGTAGAGGAGGCATTGAAGGTTATGAGACATGAAAAAGGTGTAGGACCGGATGACATCCATGTAGAAGCATGGAGAGTTTTAGGTGAGCGTGGTTTGACTTGTCTTACGAATCAATTCAATGTTATTGGGCGAAGCAAGAAAATGTCGGAAGATTGGAAGAGTATTGTGGTGCCTCTTTATAAGAATAAAGGAGACATTCCAAATTGTTCAAATTATAGAGGAATCAAGCTGATGTGTCACACTATGAAAATTTGGGAACGTGTGATCGAAAGAAGGTTGAGGCAATTTTTCTAATGTAAAAGAAAACCAATTTGGATTCATGCCAGGTCGCTCAACGACTGAAGCCATCCATTTGTTGAGGAGAACAATGGAGATTTATAGAGCTAAAAGGAAGAACCTCCGCATGATCTTTATTGATTTGGAGAAGGCTTATGACTCTGTCCCATGAGAGATATTGTGGAGAGTGTTGGAGAAGAGACAAAGACATGTCCTATACATTAACCTCATAAAGGACATGAATGATAGGGCTTTATTTTGTGTAAGGACCCCGTCTGGGAAGACTGGATATTTTGACATCAACATTGGTTTACATCAAGGTTCTGCTTTGAGTCCATTTCTATTTACTTGATTATGGACGAGTTGACCAGTCACATTCAGGATGAGTTACCTTGGTGTATGTTATTTGATGATGATATTGTGTTAATTGACGAGACTAGAGATAGAGTAAATGAGAAGCTTGAGGTCTGGAGACATGAGTTGGAGACTAAGGGTGCGTTTGGTTGGTGGGTTATCCGAGGATGGATAACCTGTTTTTGTGTTAGTGTGTTTGGTTAATGGATTAAGGGTTGGAAGGGTTTGAGTGATGTGATTGTATTAAAATTTGAAAAAGTAGGTAGTTATTATGATATGATTGTATTAGAATTTGAAAAAGTGGGTAGTTGTGATATGATTGTATTGAAGTTTGGAATAATGAGTAGAAGTTGAGTATTTTATGATTTTTAGATGATATGATGGTATAATATAATTTTTTTAGTGGAGAGAGAGAGTGGGACCCACTAGTGGATTAGGAATATGGATTTTGAGGGGTAACCCACCCAAAGTGGGGGGTAACCCCCAGCCGAACGCCACCTAAAGGATTTTGTATAAGTAGGGCTAAGACTGAATATATGGAGTACACCTTTGATGGAAGCAACGGTGAAGGAATCGATGTGAAGATTGGTGATGATAACATTAAGAAGAGAGATTCCTTTAGATAGCTGGGATCTATTCTGCAACATGATGGGGAAATTGATGGAGATGTTACTAATAGAATAAATGCAGGCTGGCTAAAGTGGAGAGGAGCCTCTGTTGTTCTCTGTGATAAGAAAATACCTTTAAAGATTAAAGGAAAGTTTTACAAAGCAGCTGTGAGACCTGTTATGCTTTATGGATCTGAATGTTGGCCTGTAAACCATAGACATGTGCAGAGAATGAATGTAGCGGAAATGAAAATGCTAAGGTGGATGTGTGGACACACACGTAAAGATCGGATTCGGAATGATGCAATTAGAAAGAAAGTTGATGTAGCTCCGATCGAGGATAAGATGCGAGAAAACCGCTTAACATGGTTTGGACATTTGCAAAGAAGATCAGCTGATGCACCAGTTAGGAGATGTGAGTGTTGGGATGTTGAGCCGGCTAAGAGAGGGCGAGGACGGCCCAAGAAGTGTTGGAAAGAGACCATACAAAGGAATCTTAGTTGTGTGGATATACGCCCGAGATTGGCCCAAGATAGATCTGATGGAGGCGAAGAATCCATGTAGTCGACCCTACTTAATTGTGGGGAAAAGGCTTTGTTGTTGTTGTTGTTATCGTGAATCGGGCGAAAGGACAGAAGGCCAACAAAGTAGGAACAGAGAAGTCCACTGGACACTTAGATCACAAAATTAGGGCAGAATATAGAAGCAAAGAAACATGTGATAAATGGGTACATAAGTTCACATGCTAGAGAATGTGGTTGATGCCCCAAGGAGTAATGCACAATACAAAGAAGTCAAAGATATAGGAATTTTAATGCATGGATTGCATAGAAAACGATAATATGGAAGTGGAAGCGTATAAGAGATAAAGGAGTATAGAACTACGGAAGAACGTCCGAATTTGTTTAGTTGTTGTTGATGATTTTTCTAGAGTGTCCTGGACTTTTCTTCTCAAAAATAAATCAGAAGCAGGAAGTGTTATTCAAAATCTTATCAATGAGGTTCAAAATGTTTTTTCGTCTATTGTTAAGTATGTGCGTACTGACAATGCCTTGGAATTTTGCACTCATTCTCTTGCTCGCTTTCTTTCTTCTAAAGGCATTATTCACCAAACCACATGTGCATACACATCTCAACAAAATGGTGTTGCAGACGGAAAGCATAGACACTTTCTTGACATTGCTCGCACATTACTTATTCAAAGTTCCGCACCCTTATCTTTTTGGGGGGATGCTATCCTTACAGCATGTTATCTGGTCAACCGCATGCCTACAACTGTACTTGGCGAAAAGTCTCCTTTCTCTCTTCTATTTCCTGACAAAATATTTATTTACACTTACACCTCGGGTCTTTGGTACTGTTGCGTTTATCCACCGGTTATCTCCGGGACTAGATAAGCTCTCTCCTAGGGCCTGTTTGGTTGCTGGGTTGGACTGGGTTGGCACAACCCTGGTTACTATTCACAAGGGTACTTCCTCCTCACAGATTACTATTCACCCACCCCAACCCAGCCCAACCCAACCCAGTCCAACCCAGCAACCAAACAGGCCCCTAGGGCTATCAAGTGTGTTTTTGTGGGCTACTCCAGGACACAGAAAGGATATCGTTGTTATGATCCCATTCATAACAAATACTATGTGAGTGCCAACGTTACCTTTTTCGAACCAGTCATGTACTTCTCCCCTGCAGGTGACAGACTGATCTCCTCCACATCCACGGACTCTCATGTCTATGTGCCTCCACCTCCAAGCCTGAGTCAATCCTCTAATCCATCTCCACCACCACCACCACCTCCAATTATACCATTTCCTAAGTTCTATACAAGGCGAACAGGGCCAACTCAAGCTACATGTCAACCATCCAGCACGCCTCAGGTATGTTCTGATGTTACCACTAATGATGGATTGGCCAATGCACCAGTGCAGGAGTCTTTACAACAGGAGGAGGATCCGCCAGTCATAGACGATCTTGATCGGCCTATAGCTCAAAGGAAGCCAAGGCGACAGTGTGCTTCGTACCCACTTGCTTCTCAAGTCTCATTTCATCGTCTCAATGGGGACTTCCAGAAGTTTGTAGCTGCTGTCTCGTCCGTTGAGATTCCACGGACCTATCAAGATGCCATGAAGATTGATTGCTGGCGTCTAGCCATGGAAGAGGAGATGTGTGCTCTGCAGTCTCGAGGAACTTGGTCTCTTGTTCCCATTCCTTCAGGTGCTCCTGTGGTGAGTTGCAAGTGGATCTTTACGGTGAAATATCATGCGGATGGACGTCTTGATAGGTACAAGGCAAGACTTGTAGCACGGGGATTTACCCAGACATATGGGGTAGATTACATGGATACTTTTTCACCGGTGGCTAGACACTCCACTCTTCGCATCCTCCTATCTGTTGCTGTGGTACGTAACTGGACCATTTTTCAGCTTGACGTCAAGAATGCTTTTTTGTATGGAGACCTACAGGAGGAAGTCTACATGCAGCAGCCACCAGGATTTGCTGCTGAGGGGGAGACTCAGATGGTGTGCAGACTTCATAAGGCTATCTATGGCCTTAAACAAAGTCCCCGAGCATGGTTCCAGAAGCTGTCTCAGCTAATTGAAAAACAGGGGTTCAGGAGATCAAATGCGGACCATTCATTGTTCATCCAGAAAACCCCTAGAGGTACAGTTGTTGTTATGATATATGTTGATGACATCTTGGTCACAGGAGATGATGCCCAGGGGATTGAGATAACCAAGTCCCTGTTGGGAAACCAGTTCATTACGAAGGATCTGGGCACGATACGATATTTTCTGGGGATAGAGTTTGCACGAAATGCACAAGGAATGGTGATGACTCAAAGGAAATATGTCACGACTTGCTAGCTGAAGCAGGAATGACTGGATGCAGACCTTCAAGTACACCTATGGACCCAAGCATGAAGCTGTACGATGATGATACCGAGGAGGTGGACAAAAGAAGGTACATAGAGAATGGTGGTAAGCTCTTATATATTACTATAACTCGACCGGATATTGCTTTGCAGTAAACCGGGTGAGTCAATTTGTGGAGCAGCCAGGCAAGTTCATATGGATGCCTTGTATATGATATTGAGATATCTGAAGTCTTCTCCAGGCACAGGGTTGCTATTTAGGAAAGATACGGATCTATCTATTTCAGCTTGTGCAGATGCAGATTATGCAGGATGTCCAAGGGATCGTAAATCCACTTCTGGATTTGCTATCTTTATAGGAAGCTCTTTAGTTTCTTGGAAAAGCAAGAAACAGACTGTTGTGGCGAGGTCCAGTGCGGAATCCGAGTACAGAGCCATGGCACAAGCAACTGCAGAAATGATGTGGGTTAGAGCAGTCTTAGAAGATCTGACTGTAGATGTCCCCTTGCCTATGAATCTCCAATGTGACAATCAGGCAGCATTATTTATTGCCAATAATCCAGCTTTTCACGAGAGAACAAAGCACATCGAGGTGGATTGTCATTTTACTAGAGACATGATTCAGAAGGGCTTCATCTCCACCTCTCATGTCAGTTCATAGGATCAGACGGCTGACATATTCACCAAACCACTGCTCAGAGGACCTTTCCAGAGATGTTCTTCCAAGCTGAGCATGATAGATATCTATGCTCCATCTTGAGGGGGAGTGTAGAGACTTATATATATGTTACGTTTTATTGTTTCCTAATTTCTATTTATATTTTGTAAGACTCTGTAATTTACCCAAGGGTTTTCTCCCTATATAAGAGACCCGAGGGCTCTATGGAATAAACACATCAAAGTATTCTAACAAAGATGAATATGTGCGTGGAAGATAGATAGAAACGAAATAGTTTTGAAGGTGGAATTGATGATAGAAGACGTAGTGATGCAGAGTATGAAAGGATTTGGAGTGGATTTAGTTATAGATTGGATCGAACAAAGAGGAACGGAGAGATTTTGAGAGGAGAAACAGACAAGGAAGAGGAACAATGATCAGAAAATAAGGTCTAACCTGGAATGAAAGCTAACGGAAATGGTAACGTGTGTGCGCCTATGGATGAAGCTCGCGGAAGGGGCTTCATGTGTTTGCCTCGACGCCTGACAGAGGGGAGGCTTGACGCGCGGCGGAGCTATGGTTGCGATGCCGGCGAAGGATCTCGCCGCACCTCGTCCGAACTCGCTCGACGATGAGGAAGATGGGTGTTGTCACCACCCTCAGTTTCCCTCTCAGAGCTCACGGAAGGGAGACGGTGCAAAAATGGCGGATGCTTGAAGGACAGGGGTGGTGGGGTTCAAATAGGGTTGGGATCCTTGGAGCCCAAGGACGACGGTCACCAGGCCCACCCCCGCCTCCCCGGACAACCTCTGCAATCGCCATCGCCATCTCCTGCACAAGCCTCTCCCCGGTCCAGCCTCTGCACCCTCTGCAACCTCTGCACCTTTAGGCGTGCGCAGGGGGGCTCCTGGGCAGGGGGTCGGGGCTTGGGAGGAGGGGGCTTCAGGCGCGCGTAGGGCGGGCGGGGAGGGGGTGCTCAGGGGGTGGGTGGGGGTGCCTGCGGCCGGAGAGCAGGGGAGGAGATTGTGGTTGCGGGCGGCGGAGGGGC
Organism: Ottelia alismoides; assembly: GCA_037367405.1. Classification (NCBI taxonomy): domain Eukaryota; kingdom Viridiplantae; phylum Streptophyta; class Magnoliopsida; order Alismatales; family Hydrocharitaceae; genus Ottelia; species Ottelia alismoides. Next base: position 47,999 of record JAZKJV010009390.1, on the reverse strand, counting down.
AGAGTGGGTGGCTGCTGGCGGAGTGGGTGGCTGCAGGAGAGGGATGGAGGAGGAAGAAGGGGAGGGGATCAAGGAGGAGGCTTTTTTATTTTTTATTTTTTGAAAATTTAGCAGCCGTTGGATATGCTCAGAGTTAGATTAACCCAATAGCATGGTTGTGTTAAGGAGAAAACTAACGGAGGGTCATGAGTGTGAGACGGAGTGAGTACTCAAGGTTTCTCGTGTAATTCGCTATTATACAGGGTTATGATTGAGATTGAGGAATTACTCAGGGTTATGGGTGTAATTATCCCATTTTTTTACAACTTCATTACAATTCCTTGTTAGTTTTTTTTACAAAATTGTTTACACCTATGTGTTAATTTTTTTACAACTATGCCATCATCTAGTCCACTAAGCTGTAAAAAATGATAACATAGTAGTAAAAAATGATTGATGAGTTGTAAAAAACCAATAAAAAGTTGTAAAAAATTGGCGGGGTACGAAGTTGTAATTTTTTATCACATGATTTTCGATGGGAATATTATTGTATCTAATATCCTCATGAAAATCGAATTATGAATGGATTTGTTGCGACAATAACAAATTATCTTCTAGAAGGCTGATGTACACAAACTACAGTCCAGAAAAATAAAGTAACAAGCAGCATCTGATTTCTGCAACTTGTTTTTCTACTCATGGAAACATACAGTGTTGGCTGTTAGAGTATTATACCTTCAGTACCATCTCCAATAAAGTCGCCAACAAATTTAAAATGTTGAAAAATCGATTATCACAACATTCATATGACAATAGAAAAGAATACAATACTTCCAATTTCTGGCGGCTTGCATTGCAAAAAACATATAACAACTCGTGGAACATGTAAGAAACTGAATTGACTACGTTTATCTCTGCAAAAGAAAATCACCATGGATGAAGAAGATAACCAGAGGCAGCACACATCTATATTCAGGGAAGGGGAGTTATGAGTGGTTGCGGTGTGTCGAGGCAGCAGTACCCAGGCAGCAAAGAGGTAGACGGGCAACAGCATACGTTGGGTCGGGAGTTAGGGCTAGTGATAGACAGCTTTGTCTAATGGTGAGAGGGGTTTTGAGGGAAAGAGCATCACTTCTTATTCTAATGGTGAGAGAAGAACTAAATATAAGCATTCCACCATACTTTCATATTCTAATAGATTCAAAAACCACTAAATTGTTAGAGATGATTTAATCCCTATTGTTGGATGTAAATTTGATAGATGGGCTCGTGGGCTCATCACTTTTCTAATGTATTCTGTACTCGTTGGAAAATTCCCCCATGTATGTGTTTGTGCGTCAACAGATGGAAAATACAAGACTAGTTGAAAATAACCAAAACTTCTGTGGATTACAACAATTTTGATTTCTTCTTTCCTTTCAAAGCATGTCAACACTTCTCTCGGTCCCTCGGAGACAGAAAATCATCCTGAAAAAGTTAGTGGGATGGAACTTATTTCAAACATCTCTACCTGTTCCTGGCATGGAAGGACATATCGATATCGGTATATCGGTACCATGTCGATACCGATATATCGCCGATATATCGGCGATATATCGAGGCCATATCGCCAACATCGGGATTCAGCTTGCCTTTTTTGCGTGTCGATTCCCGATATCGGACATATCGGCGATATATCGGTGACCTATCGATACCGATATATCGCCGATATATAGTCGATATATCGGGATACGGCCTTCCATAACTTCCTGGAGCCTACTACTTATCGACAAGCTGGTGCAGATTCTTCCAGAACACTTATTCCATTGTAGAAAACTCTCTCAAGAGATATGCCAATCACCGCAATTATTGCTTTTTGAATCAATATGCAATACGAGAAGCTTGCCGACAAAAGCATCTATTGGAGAAAAAGACGATGGTGTGCATTCTCTAAGATTTTGACTCCATATATAGGATGCAAAAATCAGGTTGAACACAAATCAATCCCAACTATGCCTTTCCCCATGCTTGAGAGGGTCAGATACATAAATTCATGGCCTCCAAAATAATCATCTTGGGCGGTTATATTTAGAATTAACTCTAAACAGCCAGGACACGAATGTTAAATAGGCCTGAAACTTAACAAATATGCTCTTGTAAATGGACTATAACCAGTACTAACAAAAAGTGAACAAGAAAAGTGTGCATGGAGAAAGAAATATTAGTGAGGGAAAGACAACAGAACAACCTGTTCTCAAGAACTCTGGTGGGGTGTAAGCCAAGTTTGTACTATAGCTTTTACCATCTCGACTGTTTTTCATGAGACCAAAACTTGACAAACGTGGATCACCATCCTGTTTCCATTATGTAGTAGAAAAAAATATTTAGATAATCAAGTAGAAGAAGAAATTAGGACAACTTAGAATATAACAATTTCTCTTCTGGAATGAGTTCAACGGAAAATAGCTTACATTAACATTGATTCGTGGAGAAATTTTGCTAATTTGCAGAAAGTCTTCTAATTCAATGCTCTAGTTAAAAAGTCAAAGCATTTTTCTTGCAAATGCCAAACTACGGAAATGTGAACCGAATTAAACATGTTCCATGAAGGATTGAAATGTACCTCGTCAAAGAGAACCCTATAGGCGTTCAAGTCATGGTATATTTTTCGATTTTCACTATTACAGTGATCAAGTGCCTGAGCTATGTAGTACGCGACTCTTATTCGCATTACCCAAGGTAATGGTTGCTTATCCCCTATAGAAGCAGAAAAGAGATAAGTCATTCTATGACAAGAAGTCACAAGAGGCTTTCTTCAGGAAATTAACTGTCAAGACAAATAGTGAGAGAACAGCAGATACAGGAGAGCATCTCCAAATGATCAATACATAAATAAAAGATGAATAACTAATAGGTCATGACATCATTCAATCATTAATTACTAAATCAAAGATTTGAAATAGGTTGAACAGTTAAAGGTACATATGATAACATCAAAAGAACCGAATTTGTATTCACACAAAATAGAACAACCATCTAAAGTTTGTTAGAAGGTCCAGTTTATCTTGCGATCAAAGAGTTTGTTTATGACCCGTTACTTATTTAGTATTTGATTTAAAAAAATAGTAATCCTATATAAGCAATCATCAGAGGTGTGCCATAGAGTCAAAACAAAAAAAAATGCTTCATGAAATTAATAAAGATCCTAGACCTCATGCTGGGATAAAGCACAAAAAGGAATCATACGTGTGCCCCTGACAGGGTCCCGCATCTTATAAACTCTAAAATCCCCCTCTCATAGGAACATAAATGACTAACATGCTAAGCTTGCTGCAATATCCCTCAAACTGAGCTCGAGAAAGTTGCTTAGTGAAGACATTTGCAGTCTAATGCTCAGAAACCACTGTAGAAGTGCGCAATCAATCCACTATAAATCAGATTTTGGGTATAGGGGCAATCAACCTCAACATGTTTAGTATGTTCATGAAATATGGAGTTATTGTGATATGCATGACCGTTTATTGATCACATCTAAGCTCCATAATGTCGAGGAGGTAATCTACAAATCTTTTAACACATACCGAATCTATACTAATTATGTTGTTCCATCCATGTGCCATAGCTCTAGGCTCAATTTTGCACTTGAGCAAGAAACAACCCTTTCCATGCCATCCAAGAGCAAAAACACGTAGTGAGTTCTCTGTCAAGCAAGCATCATCGACAATCTGCATCCAAAAAGCCATGAGGTCTATGGTAGTTCCCTTAGCAAAGACAAGCATCTTCCCATGGAAGGATTTGATGTATCCCAATATCATCATTGCAGCATTAAAGTGTACAAGGGTAAGACTATTCAAAAGTTGACTTGGTTCGCCAATTGCAAGTGGAAATATATGACATAGATTCAGGATTTGAAATATCAATATCGCATCGATGGGTTTTTGAAATGGGTATATTAGAGATATATCACACATATCTGTGAGTGGGAGACCTAAAACGAAGAGGAGAACTGATGACAAAGTTGTTCTTGCTCCAACACACAAAGAAGGATGGCATCATCGCAAATACTTTGGGAAACCCATCAAGCCACTAGCAAGGAATGCATGAACATCTTCCTCCTCAAGCCCAAATGTAAAGCAAAGAACTCCACATCCAAACTAAATTTTATGTGCACCCATCAACCCTTATCAAATCTATCAGATTGCGATATATCACTGATATGTCAAGATGAGACCGATATCGATAAAGATATGGTGATATATCCTCCTTTTTAGGTCTTTCCTTCACAAAAGTGTGTCGATATGGGCGATATTTCGTCGATATATCACTGATAAATCTTCGAAATATCGTATCGACACGATATCGAATTGATAATCTGTTGAGATTACTGTACATCTTTGGTGTTATTCCCTATTTTATTTTCTTTATGTCCATCTCTTGCTATTTACCTAGGGCTTTTGTCCTATATAAGAGAGCTATGGCGTCTCATGAATATCAAGCTATTCATTTTTATCAACATAGTATCAGAGAAACGGTCCTAGACCAAGATTCATGTATCACACATTACCCTAACCCTACACGTTGAGGAAGCCCCGTCACAATGTGCTACGTACCCTCTAGCTGCGCATGTTTTTCTTGGATCATCTTTCAGAGGAGTACAGGAGGTTTGTTATGGGTCTCTCAGCTATTACTATACCACGAACATATCAGGAGGCCATACAGGATAGCAGTTGGCAACTTGCCATGGAAGAGGAGATGGCCGGCTTTACACTCTCGTGGTACCTGGAGTGTTGTTTCTGGCCCCTCCAGGTACATATGTTGTGGGTGCAAATGGATATTTATGGTGAAGCAGCGAGCAGATGGCAGTGTGAATCGCTACAAGGCAAGGCTTGTAACACGTGGATTTCATGGGGTGGATTATCAGGATAAACTTCTCTCCAGTGGCCAGACACTTACGTATTCTCCTATCAATTGTTGTTTCACGGGACTAACCTCTTTACCAACTTAATGTGAAGAATGCATTTCTTTATGGAGATCTATAGGAGGAGGTTTATATACAGCAACCACCAGGGTTTACTGTTGAGGGGGAGTCTCAGAAAGTGTGTAGGTTCCACAAGGTGATCTACGACCTAAAACAGAGTCCCAGAGCTTGGTACCATAAGCTTTCAGAATTGATAGATCATCAGGGATTTTCCCGGTCCACTACGGATCACTCATTTTTTGTTCAGAGGACACAGAGAGGTATCGTTGCTATTCTCGTCTATGTTGATGATATTTATTGTCACGGGTGATGATGAGTAGGGCATTCAAGGTGGCCAAGGAGTTTCTAGGTAAGCAGTTTGTGACCAAAGGACCTTGGCAATCTTCGATACTTCCTTGGATTAGAGTTCATCAGGAACCAACGTGGTCTTGTGATGACCTATAGGAAGTTTGTTACTGATCTTCTTCTAGAGACAGACATGACAGGAGGCAAGCATGCTCTATCCTATGGATCCAAGTATGAGACTATATGATGATGATACTGAGGAGGTAGATCAGAGGAGATATTAGAGAGCTGGTGAGAGCTTCTATTGCTACCATCACCAGGCCAGATATATCTTTTGTTGTGAGCAAAGTAAGCTAGTTTATGGAGCAACCTAGGAAGGTTCATATGGATGTTGTCTATATGATTTTGAGATATTTGAAGTCTTCGCCAAGAAGTGGTCTTATAATTCAACTGACGCACTTCTCTTGATGTAACAACGTGTGCAGACGCATATTATGCAGAAAGCCCTGAGGACAGGAAGACTACTTCTGGCTATACTATATTTGTTGGCAGGTCACTCATGTCATGGAAAAATAAGAAGCAGACAGTGGTTGCTAGATGGCATCAAATTTCAACGAAATTCGGTCGAATTCTGTAAAATATCGATATCCAGTCGAAATCGAAATTCAACCGAAATGACCGAAATATGGGGGTCTAGTACAAAAAATGACCGAAATGATCGAAATTCCGGTCGAAATTCACCGAAATTTTGTTTTGGTCGATACCGAAATGGTGACCGAAACCGACATTTAGGGCCTTGGGATCTAGTGCAGAGTCCGAATACAAGGCCATGTTCAGGAAGCACAGAGGTGATGTGGGTGAGGTCGGTTTTAACAGATCTTGCAGTTGATGCACCTCTTCCTATGCAGCTTTTTGTGACAATCACGCAACACTTTTTATTGTAAATAATCATGCATTCATGAACATACAAAGTATATAGAAGTGGATTGCCACATACCAGAGACATGATCTAGAAGGGTCTCATATCCAACTCTCATGTTTCTACTGGAGATCAGACTGTTGATATATTCACCAAAGCTCTTACTGCAGGCCTTTTTCAAAGATTGTTGTTGCAAGCTGAGCATGATAGACATATGTGCTCCAGCTTGAGGGGAGTGTTGAGATTACTATACATCTTTGGTGTTATTCCTTATTTTATTTTCTTTATGTACTTCTCCTGCAATTTACCCAGGCTTCTCTCCTATACAAGAGAGCCCTGGGGTCTCATGAATAATCAAGGTATTCATTTTTATCAACAATATCGATATTGATATGGCCTTCCATGATCACATTTAGATATCTGAGGAATAGATAGCCAACAAAAATCATTACGTGGGTCCAACGAGTGCTCAAAAAGACAAGAGCATTGGTTTAGGAGCATCTGAGCTATCAGAATCATGTCTCCATTGTCAGACTTCAGTTGTAACACACTTTTCTTGGCCCTAGATTTCCGCATTTGAGGTAGATTGCCTCTCAAAGGCAATCCTCATTCATATTTCCCTCCCTCCCACGCCAATAGCATCGCACCATGTGAGAATATCATAGAGGAGGACCACGATGGTGCCTATTAACAGCAAGGTAGATGCCATATATCAAAGTTGTGCTTCCCTTTTCCACATGACTGGGGTTGAGAGTGGAAGGTATTGAGTTCAATTCTAATTGAGGGTATTCTCATAATTTCACAAATACTCGAGCATAGATAAAAAAATATCATATTGTTTGAATAAAATTCTTCTGGCATTCATTTGGTCTCCTCTACCCTTGCAATGCTCTTAACCTAACTTCTCATGTTGTCAAACAGGAACATTAGAAAGCTTCTTTTCCATATTTCCTATGTTCGTGCAACCTTAAGCAATTTTCCCACATTTTATCTTCCATCGATGTTCACATCAACCTTATATATAATACTCTCATTATGAGCTATTTTTTTTCTTCATTGCCACGTATCTATCCAAACATCATAATTTCAACTATAAATGTCCTCTAAAATAAATCTTATAGTTACTCATCGAACACTCTATCATAAAGCAGTGTAGCCAAAGTGTGACTACATAAAAAAAACGTTTATCTTCAAAGCTTCTTCTAATCAAAAAATCCGAAACTCCTCTTAACTTCAACCATCCGACATCAACACCTTGCATTAATTACTTTATTTAATCTATCAGTGGACATCTCCAGTAATTCCCCAAGAGCAAAAACACATAGTGAATTCTCTGTCAAACAAGCATCATCGACAATATGCATCCAAAAGCCATGAGGTCTATGAAGTTCCCTTAGCAAAGACAAGCATCTTCCCAATCAAAGGATTTGATGTATCTCAAGATCATCATTGCAGCATTAAAGTGTACAAGGGTAAGACTATTCAAAAATTGACTTGGTTTGCCAATTGCAAGTATTAAAGTGTACAAGGGTAAGACTATTCAAAAATTGATTTGGTTTGCCAATTGCAAGTGAAATATATGACATAGTTTCAGGATTTGAAATATCAATATCGTATTGATAGATTTTGAAATGGTATATCAGAGATATATCACACATATTTGTGAGTGGGATATCTAAAACGAAGAGGAGAATTGATGACAAAGTTTTTCTGCTCCAACCCACAAAGAATGATGGCATCATCGCACATACTTTGGGAAACCCACCAAGCCACTTGTAAGGAATGCATGAACATCTTCCTCCTCAAGCCCCAAATGTAAAGCAAAGAACTCCACATCCAAACTAAATTTTATGTGCACCCATCAACCTTATCAAATCTATCAGCATCGTGGTATATCATCGACATATCGAGATGAGACCGATATCGGTATCGATATGGTGATATATCCTCCTTTTCAGGTCTTTCCTTTCACAAAAGTGCGTCAATATGGGGATATTTTGACGATATATCACCGATATATCTTCAAAATATTGTATCGACACGATATCGAATTGATATCTGTTGAGATTATTATACATCTTTGGTGTTTCCCTATTTTATTTTCTTTATGTGCTTCTCTTGCTATTAACCCAAGCTTTTCTCCTATATAAGAGAGCCCTAGGGTCTCATGAATAATCAAGCTATTCATTTTTTATCAACATAGTATCGGAGAAACGGTCCTAGACCAGGGTTCCTGTATCCACCTTACCCTAACCCTACACGTTGAGGAAGCCCTGTCACAAATGTGCTACGTACCCTCTAGCTGCGCATGTCTTCTTGGACCATCTTTCATAGGAGTACAGGAGGTTTTGTTATGGGCCTCTCACCTATTACTATAGCACGAACATATCAGGAGGCCATATAGGATAGCAGTTTGGCGACTTGCCATGGAAGAGGAGATGGTCGCTTTACAGTCTCGTGGTACTTGGAGTGTTGTTTCTGCCCCTCCAGGTGCATCTGTTTGTGTGGTGCAAATGGGTATTTATGGTGAAGCAGCGAGCATATGGCAGTGTGAATCGCTACAAGGCAAGGCTTGTAACGCGTGGATTCACCCGGAGTTATGGGGTGGATTATCAGGATACCTTCTCTCTTGTGGCCAGACACTCAACATTACGCATTCTCCTATCAGTTGTTGTTTTATGGGACTAACCTCTTTACCAACTTAATGTCAAGAATGCATTCCTTTATGGAGATCTATAGGAGGAGGTCTATATGCGGCAGCCACCAGGGTTTACTGTTGAGGGGAGTCTAAGAAAGTGTGTAGGCTCCACAAGGTGATCTACGACCTAAAACAGAGTCCCAAAGCTTGGTATCGTAAGCTTTCAGAATTGATAGATCATCAGGGTTAGCCCGGTCCATGCGGATTACTCGTTTTTGTTCAAAGGACATAAAGAGGTATCGTTGCTAATCTCGTCTATGTTGATGATATTATTATCATGGGTGATGATGAGCAGGCCATTCAGGTGGCCAAGGAGTTCCTAGGTCAGCAGTTTGTGACCAAGGACCTTGGCAATCTTCGATACTTCCTTGGATTAGAGTTTGTCAGGAACCAGCATGGTCTTGTGATGACCTATAGGAAGTTTGTTACTGTTGGGAAATAAGAGAACGTGTTTATTCCATCATCCCTAGGCTCTCTTATATAGCAGAGTAGCCTATGGGTAAAATACATAAAGAGTCCAACAGAAAATAAAAATATATGAAAGAGTACAGAAGTGAATAATCTATCTCTACACTCCCCCTCAAGGTGGAGCATAGATATCAATCATTCTCAGCTTGGATGAACACTTCTGGAAAGGCCCTCGAAGTAACGCCTTGGTAAAAATGTCGGCAGTCTGATTCTCTGAGCTAACATGGGATGTGACAGTAAACCCCTTCTGAATCATGTCACGGATGAAGTGGCAATCGACCTCAATGTGCTTGGTTTGCTCGTGGAATACTGGATTATTTGCAATGAATAGAGCCGCCTGATTATCACATTCTAGAGCCATAGGAAGAGGAACCTCTATATGCAGATCTGTGAGCACAGCCCTTACCCACATCATTTCAGTACTGACTTGAGCCATAGCCCTATATTCAGATTCTGCACTGGACCTTGCTACAACGTTTTCTTCTTGCTTCTCCATGAGACTAGACAATCTCCAACATACACAGCAATCCCAGTTGTGGACTTTCTGTCTTTGGGGCACCCTGCGTAGTCTGTATCTGCACAAGCTGATATAGTAACCTTCTTGTCTTTCTTAAACAATATACCCGCATCTGGAGATGACTTAAGATACCTGAATATCATGTGTATAGCATCCATGTGTGCCTGACGTGGTTGCTCCATAAACTGGCTCACTTGACTTACAGCAAAGGCGATATCAGGCCTGGTAATAGTAACGTAGAGAAGTTTTCCCACCAGTTCTATGTATCTTCTCTTGTCCACCTCATCAGTGTCATCATCATATAGTCTCATACTGGGATCCATAGGTGTAGTTGCAGGTCGGCAACCAAGCATTCATGTTTCACTCAACAGGTCGGTGACATATTTCCTTTGGGTCATTACTAACCCATGAGGATTTCTAGCAAACTCCAGCCTCAGAAAATATCTCAGAACCCCAAGGTCCTTGATAACGAACTCACGGCCCAGCATTGCTTTTGCCCCCTGAATTCCATGTTCATCATCACCTGTAATCAGAATGTCATCTACATACACCATAATAGCAATAATACCTCTAGGTGTCTTCTATACAAACAGAGAATGATCAGCATTAGATCGTTTGTATCCCTGTTTCTCAAACAGGTCTGAGAGCTTCTGGAACCAAGGTCTGGGGCTTTGCTTTGTAGAGACTTATATATGTTACGTTTTATTGTTTCGTAATTTCTATTTATATATTGTAAGACTCTGTAATTTACCCAAGGGTTTTCTCCCTATATAAGAGACCCGAGGGCTCTATGGAATAATACATCAGAGTATCGATTACTCTAACATGGTATCAGAGCCAAAACCCTAACCCTAGGGTTTTTTCCTCCACCCGCACCCCCCCTCCCCCCGCCACCGCCGCCAGGCCCCCAGCCCTCCGCCGCAGGGCTCCCAGCCCTCCGCCGGGCCCTCCGCCAGGACCCCAGCCGCCCTCGGCGCCGCCCCCGGTCGCCCAGCCGCCAGTAGTGCCCAGCCCCGGCGCCGGGTACCCCTAGTTGCCGCCTCTCTCTCTTCCGCCAAGGCTTCCACAGCCTCTATTCGTCCCCGGGGGGGCTCACCTTCGGTCCGCTCCAGATAGATGATGGATTCAAGTGCATAACGTCTACATGTGCACTTGAATCCTCACAAGTCGTGGTAGACACCAGTTTCTTGGTCTATCATCCCTAGTTGTTCTTCTCCGGCAGTATGTCAGATCAAAAGGTCGATATGCCCGTCATCGGTGCCTTCAAAGGTTCGGCACCTATCGTCAAAATGGACGGGACGAACTACGAACTGTGGGCTATGCAGTTCCTCAGTCTCATGAAGTCGTGTGGTAAGAAGCATATTCTTACCGAAGATGAACCGCCGGAGAAGACGGGAATATATGCCTCATGGGAGGCTGATGACGCGTACGCCAAAGTCTGGCTGTCAGGTACGCTCAAAACGGAGATAGCAAATGATGTCCTCCATCAACCCACCGCCAAGGCAATGTGGGATATTCTGGCTACGACGTACTCTCAGGTACGGAACGAGACCAAGATGCTGCAGTTGCAGCATGATATCTTTACCACGAAGCAAAATGGGAGGCCTCTTCATTCTCTGTACACGTCTCTTCGTGGAATGTTCGAGAAACTTTATAACACAATTCCACTCACAGCCACGCCGGAACAGCAGAAGACGTTCCGCAACGCCACTATGGTTGGCGTCTTACTTGCTGCCCTCGATCCTGAATATGAGGCCGCACGCTCTCAGATCCTTGCCGATGCCACCATTCCACCGATGGAAAAAGTCTACAGACGGCTCAGTCGTGTCCCAGTTCCATCGAACACAACGACTACACCTCCCTCGGCAATGGCTGTCTCCAGAGGGCGAGGTAGTTCCTCCTCATTTCGTGGCAGAGGAAGTGGTGGACGTGGCCGTGGAGGTCGCATACGCTCTACGTGCTCATTCTGTCGTCGTACTGGTCATTCGGAGGATACATGTTATTCCAAGCATGGCTTCCCTCCTTCTGCACGTGTCGCTGATCATGTTCAGGGTCCACCAGCATCTACTCCCGATCACAGGTTCGAGGAGCTAGTGGCACGGCTTCGTGATATCATGCCACAGTCATCATCAGAGGGTGCTGATGCGTCTGATGTTGCGGCATCGGCATCAGCTAGTACATCTGCCTCAGCCAGTGCCTCAGGTAGTCCTTCCGTCTCATATCATAACCATGATCTCACAGGATGGATTGTTGATTCTGGAGCCACCCATCATCTCTGTCGTGAGAAAGATGTTCTGCAGAACTATAGAGCTGTCCAGCCTGGTCGCTCTGTACTCATTGCTGATGGCACTCATTCTCCTATCATCGGTAAGGGGGAGACGGCCTTGCTGCCCTCTATGCACTTACAGAATGTTTTACATGCACCAGAATTCTCTATGAATCTCTTATTCATTAGTCAGATTACACGAGATTTCCACTGTCGTGCTATTTTTGACCCATCGTCTGTTATTTTTCAGGACATACTAACGGGCAGGGTGATTGGTTGTGGGTCTGAGCACAATGGTCTTTATCGTCTTGTACGGAACTCTTATGCTGGCGTCTCACTACATTCCCAGGGCTCTGTGTCTCCGTATACCTGGCATCTTCGGTTTGGTCACCTGCCACTACAGAAAATGCGTCACCTCCTGCCTCAGATTTCTCCGAGTTCATTTTTTCGTTGTGAAGCTTGTCAGTTAGGGAAGCACCATCGGTCCAGCTTCCCCAGTCGTCAGAGTCGGAGCAGTCGCTCCCAATTTGAGTTATTTCACGTAGATATATGGGGTCCCAGTCGTGTCCCAGATCATTAGGGGCGCAGGTTCTATTTAGTTGTGGTTGATGATTTTTCTAGAGTGTCCTGGACCTTTCTTCTTAAAAATAAATCCGAAGCAGGAAGTGTTATTCAAAATATTATCAATGAAGTTCAAAATGTTTTTTCGTCTACTGTTAAATATGTGCGTACTGACAATGCATTGGAGTTCTGCACTCGTTCTCTTGCTAATTTTCTTTCTTCTAAAGGCATTATTCACCAAACCACATGTGCATACACATCTCAACAAAATGGGGTTGCAGAACGGAAACATCGTCATTTCCTTGACATTGCTCGCACATTACTTATTCAGAGTTGTGCCCCATTATCCTTTTGGGGGGATGCCATACTTACAGCATATTATCTAGTCAACCGCATGCCTACAACTGTTCTTGGGGAAAAGTCTCCTATATCTGTTCTCTTTCCTGACAAAGATTTATTTACTCTTACACCTCGGGTCTTTGGCACTGTTGCGTTTGTTCACCGCTTGTCTCCAGGACTTGATAAGCTATCTCCTAGGGCTATCAAGTGCGTTTTTGTGGGCTACTCCAGGACACAGAAAGGATATCGTTGCTATGACCCCGTTCATGACAAGTACTATGTGAGCGCTGATGTTACTTTTTTCGAACCTTCATGTATTTCTCTCCTGCCGATGACAGATTGGTCTCCTCCATATCCACGGATTCTAATGTCTATGTTCCTCCACCTCCAAGCCTGGATCCATCCTATACTCCATCACCACCACCACCACCACCTCCAATTGTACCATTTCCTAAGTTCTACACAAGACGGACAGGCCCTGCTCAAGCTACATGTCAACCATCCAACACGCCTCAGGTATGTTCTGATGTTATCACCAATGATGGGTTAAATAATGCACCTGTGCAGGAGCCTTTACTACAGGAGGAGGATGAACCGGTGGACACCGTATCGGATGATCTGGATCGGCCCATTGCTCACAGGAAGCAGCGGAGGCAATGTGCGTCATATCCTCTTGCCTCCCAAGTCTCATTTCATCGTCTCAATGGGGATTTCCAGAAGTTTACAGCTGTTGTCTCGTCCGTTGACATTCCACGGACCTACCAAGATGCCATCAAGATTGATTGCTGGCGTCTAGCCATGGAAGAGGAGATGCGTGCCTTGCAGTCTCGAGGGACTTGGTCTCTTGTCCCCATTCCTCCAGGTGCCTCAGTTTTGAGTTGCAAGTGGGTGTTTACAGTGAAATACCATGCGGATGGACGTCTCGACAGATACAAGGCAAGACTTGTGGCAAGGGGATTTACCCAGACATATGGGGTAGATTATTTGGATACTTTTTCACCAGTGGCTAGACACTCCACTCTTCGCATCCTCCTATCTGTTGCTGTGGTATGTAACTAGGTCATTTTTCAACTTGACGTCAAGAATGCTTTCCTGTATGGAGACCTGCAGGAGGAAGTCTACATGCAGCAGCCACCAGGATTTGCTGCTGAGGGGGAGACTCAGATGGTGTGTAGACTTCATAAGGCTATCTATGGCCTCAAACAAAGTCCCCGAGCATGGTTCCAGAAGCTTTCTCAGCTAATTGAACAACAGGGGTTCAGGAGATCAAATGCGGACCATTCATTGTTCATCCAGAAGACCCCTAGAGGTACAGTTGTTGTTATGATATATGTTGATGACATCTTGGTCACAGGAGATGATGCTCAGGGGATTGAGATAACCAAGTCCCTATTGGGAAACCAGTTCATTACGAAGGATCTGGGCACGATACGATATTTTCTGGGGATAGAGTTTGCAAGAAATGCACAAGGAATGGTGATGACTCAAAGAAAATATGTCACAGACTTGCTAGTTGAAACAGGAATGACTGGATGCAGACCTTCAAGTACACCTATGGACTCAAGCATGAAGCTGTACGACGATGATACCGAGGTGGACAAAAGAAGGTACAGAGAGATGGTGGGTAAGCTCTTATATATTACTATAACTCGACCGGATATTGCCTTTGCAGTAAACCGGGTAAGTCAATTTGTGGAGCAGCCAAGGCAAGTTCATATGGATGCCTTGTATATGATATTGAGATATCTGAAGTCTTCCCCAGGCACAGGGTTGTTATTTAGGAAAGATACGGATCTGTCTATTTCAGCTTGTGTAGATGCAGATTATGCAGGATGTCCAAGGGATCGTAAATCTACTTCTGGATTTGCTATCTTCATAGGAAGCTCTTTAGTTTCTTGGAAAAGCAAGAAACAGACTGTTGTGGCGAGGTCCAGTGCGGAATCCGAGTACAAAGCCATGGCACAAGCAACTGCAGAAATGATGTGGGTTAGAGCAGTCTTAGAAGATTTGACTGTAGATGTCCCCTTGCCTATGAATCTCCAATGTGACAATCAGGCAGCATTGTTTATTGCCAATAATCCAGCTTTTCATGAGAGAACAAAGCACATCGAGGTGGATTGTCATTTTACTAGAGACATGATTCAGAAGGGCTTCATTTCCACCTCTCATGTCAGTTCAGAGGATCAGACTGCTGACATATTCACCAAGCCACTGCTCAGAGGACCTTTCCAGAGATGTTCTTCCAAGCTGAGCATGATAGATATCTATGCTCCATCTTGAGGGGGAGTGTAGAGACTTATATATGTTACGTTTTATTGTTTCGTAATTTCTATTTATATATTGTAAGACTCTGTAATTTACCCAAGGGTTTTCTCCCTATATAAGAGACCCGAGGACTCTATGGAATAATACATCAGAGTATCGATTACTCTAACATGCTTAAGGCCATAGATAGCCTTATGAAGTCTGCACACCGTAGGACTCTCCCCCTCAACATCAAACCCAGGTGGTTGTTGCATGTAGACTTCCTCCTGTAAGTCACCGTATAGGAACGCATTCTTCACATCTAACTGACACAGCGGCCAATCACGAGTAACGGCAACAGAGAGAAGAATCCGTAGGGTGGAATGGCGAGCAACTTGTGAGAATGTATCAAGATAATCAACCTCATATGTCTGTGTAAAGCCACGGGCTACAAGGCGAGCTTTGTATCTGTCAATGCTACCATCTGCATTCTTCTTAACTGTAAAGACCTACTTGCAGCTAACTGTAGACACATCAGGAGGTGCAAAAACAAGACTCCAGGTGCCTCTGGACTGAAGAGCTTCCATTTATTCTTCCATGGCCAAGCGTCATCGACTATCCTTCAGAGCATCTTGATAATTCTGTGGAATATTCACTGCTGACAATGTAAGGGCAAAACTCCTGAATTCACCAGTCATATGGTCAAACGACACAGAAGATGCTATAGGATACGACACGCAGCTCCGCTTCTGCTTTCGTAAAGCAATGGGTACATCTAAATCATCTGTCTCCTCAGCGGGCCTCTGCAACACATCCTGCTCAGGAAGATCATCACCATCAATAGAAATATTTTTAGAGCATACCTTAGGTGAGCTAGATGATGAGCGATGACCATGAGCTGAAACAGGCCTACGGGTATAGTGAAATGGTAATAGTGAAACAGGTACAATGACAGGGGGTGTAGAAGATGGTAACGGTTCTGATGATGGTGGTGGTGGTGGTAGTGATGGTGGCATGTATATGGTATCAATATTATAAGGGGGAATTAACTGATCACCTGAGGCTGAGAAATATATAACGGATTCAAAAATGTAATATCAGCACTGACAAGGTACCGCCTACGCAAAGGATCATAACATTTGTACCCCTTCTGAGTTCTGGAGTACCCAACGAAGACACATTTGGCAGCCCTAGGAGAGAGCTTGTCAGTACCGGGAAACAACTGGTGGACAAAGGCGACCGAACCGAACACACGAGGAGTAAGGGAGAACAATTCTTTGTCAGGGAAAATAAGAGAGAAAGAAATCTTCTCTCCTAGAACGGATGACGGCATACGACTGATAAGGTAACATGCTGTAAGAACAGCATCACCCCAGAAAGAGTGAGGAGCATAACTCTGTATAAAAAGCGACCTGGTTACATCAAGCAAATGGTGATGTTTCCTTTCAGCAACCCCATTCTGTTGGGAGGTATAGGCACAGGATGTCTGGTGGATGATCCCTTGGGACGAGAAGTAACTGGATAGTGCATGAGTACAAAATTCCAGGGCATTATCACTTCTCACAATTTTAACAGATGCAGAAAAAACATTACAAACTTCATTAAGAAAATTGATGATAATATACCATGCTTCAGATTTATTGTTTAACAGAAATACCCAGGACACACGAGGGAAATATATCCACAATAACCATATAAAATATATGTCCCTGATGATCAGGAACACGACTCGAACCCCAGATATCGACATGAAATAACTCACACTTGGAGGTACTACTCCGACACTGACAACCGGGAAAGGTAGATCGATGATGCTTTCCCAACTGACAAGCCTCACATTGCATAGACGTGTGAGGCGAGACCTGAGGTAACATACGACGCAGTTTCTGAAGCAGTAGATGTCCAAAGCGCAGGTGCCATAGTAATGGAGAGATGGGTCGAGAAGGTAGGGATGAGGTTCCAGCAAAAGGAGTCCGACTAAGGCGGTAGAGGCCACCTTGCTCATAGCCACGCGTAATCACGTTGCCCGTAAGGATGTCCTGAAAAATAAGAGAGGATGGATCAAAAATCGCCCGACACTGTAAATCCTTTGTAATTTGACTAATGGACAACAAATTCATCAAAAAAACAGGTGCATGTAACACATTCTTGAGATGCATAGATGGCATCAGTCTAATATCCCCTTGACCAGTAATCGGGGAATGAGTACCATTAGCAATAACCACTGTTCGACCTGGAGAGATCTATCTGTACCCTGTAAGTAGACTTTGATCACCACATAGATGATATGTGGCGCCAGAGTCCATAACCCATGCTAAAATATCTGATCCACTACTAGTAAATGCATATGTGCTACTTGATGCACTGGTGGATGAAGAGGCAGATGCCGCAACATCAGAGTGGCTCTCAGTAGTAGGTGCTGAAGCAACTGGGCCAGATGGAGGAATGATGCCCCTTAGACGGACTACAAGATCATCAAAGCGTTGATCCAAAGAAGAAGCAGATGGGGGCTCGATCTGTTCAGTGACTCGTGCAGATGCACGAAATCCATGCTTAGAGTAGCATGTGTCTTCGGTATGTCCAGTGCGATGGCAAAAGGTACACATTGGCCGAACATGGCCTCCTCTGTCGCGAGGTCCACAGCCGCGAGCCTGATGATAGTGACCTCCACGGCCTCGATTGGCTGCCATAGCTGAGGCAGTCTGATTCGTAGTCGTAGAAGGAACGGTGATACGACTCAATCTGTGAAAAGCTTCCTCCATAGGAGGAATAGTGGAATACGCCAAGATATGGAACGTGTTGCCTCATACTCAGGATCAAGGGCAGCAAGAAAAACTCCTACCATAGTAGCATCCGGTAGGCATGGAAGGTCGTATCCCGATATATCGGCGATATATCGCCGATATATCGATATCGACATGGGACCGATATCGAAATCGATATATCGATATATCCGATTTCAGGCATTTTCTTCAGAAAGATTCCTAGATATAGCGATATATCGGCGATATATCGCCGATATATCGATATCGACACGATATTGAAATGATATCGATATCGATATGTCCTTCCATGCCGGTAGGTCTTCTGTTGCTCTAGAGTGGTTGTCAGGGGCATGAAGCTATAAAGCTTCTCAAACATTCCTCGTAGAGATGTGTACAGTGAGTGTAGAGGTCGTCCATTCTGCTTGATAGTAAATATATCATGTTGGAGTTGCAGAATCTTTGTCTCATTCTTCGCTTGAGAATAGGTAGAAGCCAGAATATCCCACATTGCTTTGGTTGTGGGCTGATGAAGAATATCATTGGCAATCTTAATTGCCAGGGTTCCAGATAGCCACACTTTGGCATATGCATCATCTGCCTCCCATGAGGCAGTGACTCCAATCTTCTCAGCAGGCTCTTCTTCGATAAGAATGTGTTTCTTACCGGTTGACTTCGTACTCATGAACTGCATCGCCCACAGTTCGTAATTTAAACCATCCATCTTCACAATCGGTGTTGGACCTCTGAAGGCGCCTACAGATGGGATATCTGCCTTGCTTTCTGACATAGTGATAACTGAAGACTAGGTAGTAAACTGGAGATATGATCGTCTACACGGACATTAACGGGTTTAGTTGCATGTGTAGACTCAAGCAACCAAACCCATTAGTCTTTTGGAGAAGCGCGAGCTTGACTTAGGGTTTTGCGGGTACAGAAGTCAAGACCTAAAGAAGGTCACGTGCAGGAAACACACGTTGGGCACGTGGAGATCACGCGCACGAATCACGTGCGCAGGGGACGCGCACAGCACGCAGAGTCACCGCGCGTAAGGATCAGCCTGTGCGCAGGTGCGCGTAGGGCACAGCCGCACCGTGCGCAAGTGCGCGGAGGCGAAGGCGCACTATGCGCAGAGCGCTCGCATGGGGAGCGCGCACTATGCGCAGTCACCGCGCGTAAGGATCAGCCTGTGCGCAGGTGCGCGTAGGGCACAGCCGCACCGTGCGCAAGTGCGCGGAGGCGAAGGCGCACTATGCGCAGAGCGCTCGCATGGGGAGCGCGCACTATGCGCAGGCACAAGCGAAGGCGAATGCGCAGAGGCGGAGGCGCACTATGCGCAGACGAAGCAGCACCGTGCGCAGGTGCGTAGAGGCGAAGGGCACCGTGCGCAGCCACGCGGAGGCGGAGGCGCGAGAGGGGGCGTGCGGAGGCACGAGGGCTTGAAGGTGGGGCTAGGGATAGGGTTTGGCTCGAGAACCCCGAACTAGGACCGTCGCTTTGATACCATGTTGGGAAAATAAGCGAACGTGTTTATTCCATCAGCCCTAGGCTCTCTTATATAGGAGAGTAGCCTATGGGTAAAATACATAAAGAGTCCAACAGAAAATAAAAATATATGAAAGAGTACAGAAGTGAATAATCTATCTCTATAATTACTGATCTTCTTTTAGAGACAAACATGACAGGGTGCAAGCATACTACTACTACTATGGATCCAAGTATGAGACTATATGATGATGATGATACTGAGGATGTAGATCAGAGGAGATACAGAGAGTTGGTTGAGAAACTTCTATATACTACTATCACCAAGCCAGATATATCCTTTGTTGTGCGCAAAGTGAGAAAGTTTATGGAGCAGCCTAGGAAGGTTCATATGGATGTTGTCTATATGATTTTGAGATATTTGAAGTCTTCACCAAGAAGTGGTCTTATATTCAGCAGAAGCACTTCTCTTGATGTAACAATGTGTGCAAACGCATATTATGCAGAATGCCCTGAGGACAGGAAGTCTACTTCTGTCTATACTATATTTGTTGGCAGCTCACTTGTGTCATGGAAAAGTAAGAAGCAGACAGTGGTTGATAGATCTAGTGCAGAGTCCAAATACAAGGCCATGGTTCAGGGAAGCACAGAGATGATGTGGGTGAGGTCGGTTTTGACAAATCTTGCAGTTGATGTACCTCTTCCTATGTAGCTTTTATGTGACAATCAGGCAACACTTTTTATTGCAAATAATCCTGCATTCCATGAACATACAAAGTATATGGAAGCGGATTGCCACTATACCAGAGACATGATCTAGAAGGGTCTCATATACACCTCTCATGTTTCCACTGGAGATAAGACTATTGATATATTCACCAAAGCTCTTACTGTATGCCCTTTTCAGAGATGTTGTTCCATGCTGAACATGATAGACATATATGCTCCAGCTTAAGGGGGAGTGTTGAGATTACTGTACATCTTTGGTGTCATTCCTTATTTTATTTTCTTTATGTACTTCTCTTGCTATTTACCCAAGGCTTCTCTCCTATATAAGAGAGCCCTGGGGTCTCATGAATAATCAAGATATTCATGTTTATCAACAATATCGATATCGAGATGGCCTTCCACGATCACATTTAGATCATCTGAGGAACAGACATCCAACAAAAAACAATTAGGTGGGTCCAACGAGTGCTCAAAAAGACAAGAGCATTGGTTTAGGAGCATCTGAGCTATCAGAATCTTGTCTCCATTGTCAGACTTCAGTTGTAACACACACTTTTCATGGCCCTAGATGTCCACATTTGAGCAAGATTGCCTCTTAAAAGCAAATCCTCATCATATTTCCCTCCCTCCCATGCCAATAACATCGCACCATGTGAGTATATCACAGAGGAGGACCACGATGGTGCCTATTACAACAAGGTAGATGCCATATATCAAAGTTGTGCTTCCCTCTTCCACAAGATTGGGGTTCGGAGTGGAAGGTATTGAGTTCAATTCTAATTGAGGGGTATTCTCATAATTTCATAAATACTCGAGCATAGATAAAAAAATATCATATTGTTTTGAATAAAATTCTTCTAGCATTCATTTGGTCTCCTCTACCCTTGCAATGCTCTTAACATAACTTGTCATGTTGTCAAATAGGAACATTAGAAAGCTTCTTTTTGCATATTTTCTATGTTCGTGCAACCCTAAGCAAGTTTCCCACATTTTATCTTCTATGAATGCCACATCAACCTTATATATGATACTCTCATTATGAGCTATAATTTCCCTCATTGCCACGTATCCATCCAAACATCATAATTTCAACTATAAATGTCCTCTAAATAAATCTATAGTTACTCATCCAACACTCTATCATAAAGCATGATAACCAAAGTGTGACTACATAAAAAAAGTTATCTTCAAAGGTTCTTCTCATCACAAAATCCGAAACTTCTCTTAACTTCAACCATCCGACATCAACCACCTTGCATTAATTGCTTTATTTAATCTATCAGTGACATCTCCAGTAATTCCCCCATCCCACTGAAAAGCAAAACCTGGGTATTTTACACAACATTATTCAAAAGCAAGTACTCAACAGATGTGTCATTATGTTAATAAAAAATGGCTTCAGAAAGCAAGTATTGAAAAGATGCATCATTTTTTCTTTCATAAAAAAGATGTGTGTCACTATGTTAATAAAAAAATGGCTCAATAGCATGCTCAACAAGTGGTTGGCATGCACCAGTACGAAAAATTTAGAGTGCTCTTTTTTACAATAATGAAGGCAAGGACATAATTACTATCTTCCTTGTGCCATTTTACAAATGAGATTTGTAAAAAGGTGACCTTTCTCCAAAGGGTACTCTTTCACAGAATCCATTTACCTAGGTTTCAAGATATGTATTAATGCACATCAATTATGAACCTTTGTTCCTAGTTGAGTAAGGGATCACCCATATGGATTTTTTAGGGGTTTATCTAGAAAGGTTTGAAAGCTCATAAAATTGATGCCCTATGTAGATAGCATTCTCAACCTAAGTGCATTTCCTCGTGGTCTTGGGGCCTGGGGGATCTGCAAGGATGCATTCAAAGTTGTTCAGTGGGCATCTAAAAGTCTATAAACTTCATTGATCTTTAGAGGCAGTATTTTCAGAGCAAAATGATAAAACAATACACTTCACGGAAAGCAACACACAAAATGGGTACTAGGTAGAATTTTATTAATGTCATTGACACAATCTAATAAGTATTGCATGTGTTCAACTACTAGTTAATATATTATTATATTATGCACCGAATTCCTAGCAATTATCATATAAAAGTTCTCTTGTATTCCATACCACTTACACGAGTCTGCAGTAATAGCACAGATGCAATAAGGGGAATGAAAGACAGCTGAGAGGCACGTAAACTTGATGGAGTAACATACTTCACCAAAGAAGAACGACATAGTATACAAGTGTTGGGAATAAGTCAGGTCACAATCTTTGGAGGCCCCTCTTGCAATTTCTCCAAGATTTAGAGGGGGCACGATTGAAGGAGGGCCCCAACGACCTCAAATCCAACATGCCCCACGCATGCTGGAGTCCTACTTCACGTACAAATTGGAGGAGAGAGAGGCGGTGGAAAGTCCTATAAAAGAAACCCCATGCGTGGCATTGAAAGGCATCACAACTCAAGCATCTCTCACTCTCTTCTCTCTTAAACTCTCTCAGCAAGCAAGGAGAGAAGTAACCCACGCAAGGTGTGAGGAGCAAGTTTGCGCAAAGTGCGAAGAGTTAGCCCGCAGTGGCGTTAAGAGAAGTCGCATCCACAAGGAGCGTCTGCGTCGGAGGCACGAAGAGCAGTCACCGGTGAGATGCGTTTTTGAGGAAGGACAGCTCGTGACGAGGAGAAGCATCGGTATCATATTCTCCAAGTACAAGGTGACAGTTATCTGATTTAATTCTTGAAACTGAGCCTCGGTTTTGTTGGGCAACAAAACTGCCCTCTCATTTTTTTAACCTAGTGGATTTGTTACGAGTCTTCATGCCTTTTTTCCCTCTCTCCATTGAAGAGGGTTTTCCTACGTAAAATTTCGTCTCTTTGTAATTGCTTGATTATTGTGCTACATTATTTTGCTTGGTTCCCGTGTGGGGATGTTCCGCTACTAGTCATCCTTTCTAGGACAGGTTAAGGGAATCCGTCGATTTCCCAACAAGTGATATCAGAGCTCGCGTTGTCGAGATGGGAAATGATGACGAAGGCACGATGATCAAGTTGACGAGCACAAATTGGCAAATCTGGAAAGCCAAGATGGAGGACATCTTAGATTGTAAGGACCTTCATGATCCGGTGGAAGGAGAAACATCCAAGCCCGAAGGCATGTCCGCAGGCGATTGGACGAAGCAGAACAGAAAAGTAATCGGCACCATCCGAAAGTGGTTGGACTTGTATGTATTCCACCATGTCACAAAAGAGACAGATACAAAGAAACTGTGTGAGAAATTGGCAGAGCTCTATGAGCAGAAGACGGCCACCAAGAAGGTGTTCTTGATTCGGAAGTTAGTGAATCTAAAGTAAAAGGACAGGATGAAATCTGTTGAGCACTTGAATGAGTTCCATAGTCTCATCAATCAACTGAGTACCATGAACATGGTCCTAGATGATGAATTACAAATGCTTCTTCTACTGAGTTCCCTGCCAGAGGAAAACTCTAGTGATTATTGTGAGCAACTCCACTATGGATGAAAAGCTAATAATACTTATGGTCAAGAGCAGCCTTCTGAATGAAGAAATCAGACGACGATCATCCGGATAATCCTCTTCTTCACATGTGGACGTAGTTGAGAGAAGAGGTTAGTCCAACAACAAGGGAAAATCACAAGAGAGACAGAAATCCAAGGAGAAGTCCATGGACAACGAAAAGTGACATCATTGCAACAAGCATGGTCAATATAAGAGAGACTGTAGAGTCTGGAAAAGAGAGCAAGCAGAAGCCAAAAAGAATCAGAAGAAAGATGAAGATGAGAACGTTGATGCAATAGTAGCATATGACGATAAAGATCAGTTGGTTCTCACTATTCAGGAGCAGTATCTACATGCAGGGGATGACTCTGAGTAGGCTATAAATATGGTCGCCTCCTACCACGTAACTCTGCACAAGGAGTTCTTTACTTCCTATACAAAGGGAGATTTTGGGAGAGTCAAGATGGGTAACAGCAGTTACTCCAAGATTGTTGGCACAGGCACCATCTCAGTTTAGACTGATATTTGTATTAGACATTGGAGCCCACGGTGAGCCATTATGCAATAAATGTTATTGTAAATATCATTTCCTCTCTTAGTACAATTATGGTTATGTACCATGGCCAACTTGATGATCATACAATTGTGATTCAATTATTGAATCATAGAGGCCGATGCTTGGATCAATATTTAAAGAGTTAGATTAAGGACTCATCAAGCACCGTCAAATGATTATTAAGAGATGATCTCCAACTTGAATAGGAGATGGCGATCCTTTCTTTAATGGGTTGGTATCTAACCGACCACTTAATGCAAATCCTCTGCACAGGAATATAGATTTAAGGTGTTACATAAGTTAGGTCAAAGAGTTCACTTAACGAGATCGAGATAACAAAAGACTTATGTCGTATGCTATCACGATACAGGCACACATCCTCTGACCGAAGACAGATGTGTTACTATATGTTTGAGTATGTATATTTGACATACCGAAAGATTGATGGCCTAATCAAAATCTATATATCAGCACGTTGGTGTGCACACAAGGGCTTATGAATAATATGATCTCTCAAAAGGATCGTACATGTTCATTTACCGAACTGGAAGATATGAGCTGACTCATGAGATATTGAGATCATATTTCGTGCACGGTCGTCTTGCTTTGGAAGCTTGACTGAATATTTACGTTTGATATATGGTTTTGGAAAGTACATGATCAATACTTTGGTATGATGTATGCTTTTGAAAAGCATATGATCGATACCAAATCCCAATGATTAAATAAGAAATTAATGATGAAACCATGAAGGAAACAGTCTAAATGAGATCTAAAACTTCAGACTTATTCTAGATCTTCCAGTATGCAGGATGTATACGTATTAGGAATAACTGAGGGTGATTTGATCATAAACGATTGTATAACCATAACGCTTCCCTTACTAGGGAGTGATGAAACGATTTGGTTTTTAGTAACTCCTTTCAATAGAAAAGTAATCTGATCGTGGTTCAAATGTTGGACAGTGATCTGAATGTGATTAAGATGCAATGAAAAAATTAGATTTATGGTTTGATTTAATCAAACATCTATGAGAGGTCCGCAAGATCTGGGTTTTAGATCTGATCTCAATATCCAAGTCATTATACGTGGAATGTATAATCTCCCTGTCCTTATCTCCAAGTATTCGCGGAGAAAGCGCATTATTCTTGAAAGAGTTCAAGAATAATTCCACTATTGAATTATGTATCTGAGCATTGAAATATTGATAATTAAATGTGATTTAATTATCATGAATAATATGAATTTGATTCTTATTATTTGGCCATATAAGGATAGTTATCTAAGATGATTAAATGTGATTTAATTATCAAAGATGTGAATAATGTGAATGTAATTCATATTATCTAGGCACGTGAGAATAAAGACCCAAGATAATTAAATATGATTTAATTATCAAGGATATGGTTAATGCATATATCAATATCCACAATAATCGAGGATATTATAAGTATGATTTATAATATGATGGAGAGAATTAATTGCAAATAGAATTTACAAATTATATGTTATTGTGAATGGGATTCACAATAAACAACTAATTGTAAATCTAATTTACATATTTGTTAACTCAGCCATGGTCGGTCCCAAGCCCGGGTAAATAAGGAGGGTTGCGTTAGGTAACCGACAGCCAGCATAAAATAGTCATAGATAAATTCCTAAATAGTACTTTTTTTCTAAAACTCAACCATGGCTGGTCCCAAGCCCGGGTAAAAGAGGAGAGTTGCGTTAGGTAGCCGACAGCCAGCGTAAACAGTCAGAGACAACTTCCTAAATAGTATTTTTTTCTAAAAAAAATACTATTTAAGAAGTTTCCTCATGACAGTCGGATCTTTTCAACATGGATTTAAGCAAATATACAGATTTCGTTGGGGCGTTCCCTACTTGCGACGCGTTGCATCGCCCAAATGCAATGAAAAATTGGCAAGGGCCGCTACATCGCATCCTGGATATAGTTCAAAATTTGCAAGGGTTCTCGCATGAGGAACGCATGCGGGTAATTAAGCTAGTTCCGCTGCATCACCACCCGGATGCAGTCCAAAATTTACAAGGGTTCTCACATAGTGGACGCATGCGAGTAAAGTTAGTCCAAAAGAGATTACAACGGGAGTTGCGGATTGGTAGTTGGAATATTGGCACTTTAACTGGAAAGTTGATGGAGATAGTGGATACGATGGAAAGAAGGAAGATTGATATACTATGTCTTCAATAGACTAAATGGGTTGGAGAGAAAGCAAGGGAGATTGAGAAGACAGGCTTTAAACTTTGTTATTCAGGTAAAGATAAGGGTAGAAACGGTGTTGGAGTGGTTGCTCAAAAGGATTTGAAGGATTGTGTGGTTGAGGTGAAAAGATTCGGGGATTGAATTATTTTGCTAAAATTGGTGCTTGAAGAAGAAATTCTAAATATCACCTCAGTTTATGCACCGCAAATTGGTTTAGATGAAAGAACTAAACAAGCTTCTTGGGAGGATTTGGATAAGAGTCTACAAGGAATCCCACAAAGAGAGATGATTTGCATCGATGGAGATCTTAATGGACATGTGGGAAAAGATGCTTCAAGGTATGCTAGTGTTCATGGAGGACATGGTTTTGGGGATAGAAATGAAGAGGGAAAAGCCATCCTAGATTTTGCAACGACATATGATCTTTTCATAACAAACACTCTCTTCAAGAAGAGGGAGGAACATTTAATTACTTATAAGAGTAGGCCAACTAGAACACAGATAGATTACTTTGCGTTGAGGAGAAGAGATAAGCTGTATTGTAAAGACTGCAAAGTAATCCCAGGAGAGAGTTTAACAACCCAACAACGTTTGTTAGTCTTGGATGTACAAATGAAAGGGTTGGTAAAGAAAAGGAGGGTTTCTAAGATAACTAGAACTAGATGATGGAATCTTCCACTGAAGCAAGCGAGCTTTAGGGAGAAGGTTTTAGAAGACTTATCTTGGGATTGTAGTGGTAGTGCAAGCGAGATGTGGGAGGCAGTGGCATCTTGTATCCGAAAGGTAGCCAAAGAGATGCTAGGTGAGTCAAAGGAAGGAGCTCCATGTCAAAAGGAGGCTTGGTGGTGGAGTGAAGGGGTGCAAGAGAAGCTAAAAATAAAAAGAGCTCGCTTTAAAGCTATATCTAAGGATAGAACAGAGGAAACTGTCACAAACTACAAAATAACGAAAAAGGAAGCAAAGAAGGCCGTAAGCGAAGCTAAGTCAAAAGCTTATGAAGTTTTGTATAAAAATCTCGACTATAAGGAGGGACAGAAGGATATATTCAGGTTGGCCAAAGCAATAGAAAGAAAAACCAAATACCTTTCTCAAGTGAGATGCATTAAGGACGAGGAAGGTCATGTGCTTGTTACTCAGAAGGATATAAAGACCAGATGGGAGCAGTACTTCCATAAACTTTTCATCGCGGAAGGAAATAGAGATATCACTTTGGGTGATCTAGCTTGTAGTGAAAGTTACTTGAATCGTGCATGCTATAAAGGGATACAAAGAAAGGAAGTAGAGGAGGCTTTGAAGGTTATGAGATCTGGAAAAGATGTAGGACCGGATGACATCCCTGTAGAAGTATGGAGAGTTTTAGGTGAGCGCGGTTTGACTTGGCTTACGAATCTATTCAATGTTATTTGGCGAAACAAGAAAATTCCTGAAGATTGGAGGAGTATCGTGGTGCCTCTTTATAAGAATAAAGGAGACATTCAAAATTGTTCAAATTATAGAGGTATCAAGCTGATGTGTCACACTATGAAAATATGGGAACGGGTGATCGAAAGAAGGTTGAGACAAATTTCCAATGTAAAAGAAAATCAATTCGGATTCATGCCAGGTCGCTCAACGACTAAAGCCATCCATTTGCTGAGGAGAACAATGGAGATTTATAGAGCTAAAAGGAAGAACCTCCACATGATCTTTATTGATTTGAAGAAGGCTTATGATTCTGTCCCACGAGAGATATTGTGGAGTGTTGGAGAAGAGACAAATACTTGTCCTATACATTAACCTCATAAAGGACATGTATGATAGGGCTTTATCTTGTGTAAGGACCCCGTATGGGAAGACTGGATATTTTGACATCAATATTGGTTTACATCAAGGTTCTGCTTTGAGTCCATTTCGTTTTACTTTGATTATGGACGAGTTGACCAGTCACATTCAGAATGAGATGCCTTGGTGTATGTTATTTGCTGATGATATTGTGTTGATTGACGAGACTAGAGATGGAGTAAATGCGAAGCTTGACGTCTGGAGACATGAGTTGGAGACTAAAGGATTTCGTATAAGTAGGGCTAAGACGGAATATATGGAGTGCACCTTTGATTGAAGCAATGGTGAAGGAATCGAGGTGAAGATTTGTGACGATAACATTCAAAAGAGAGATTCCTTTAGATATTTGGGATCTATTCTGCAACATGATGAGGAAATTGATGGAAATGTTACTAATAGAATAAATGCAGGCTGGCTAAAGTGGAGAGGAGCCTCTGTTGTTTTCTGTGATAAGAAAAATCTTTTAAAGATTAAAGGAAAGTTTTACAAAGCAGCCTTGAGACCTGCTATACTTTATGGATCTGAATGTTGGCCTGTGAACCATAGATATGTGCAAAGAATGAATGTAGCAAAAATGAAAATGCTAAGGTGGATGTGTGGACAGACACGTAAAGATCATATTCGGAATAATGCAATCAGAAAGAAAGTTGGTGTAGCTCCGATCGAGGATAAGATGCGAGAAAACCGCTTAAGATAGTTTGGACATTTGCAAAGAAGATCAGTTGATGCACCAGTTAGGAGATGCGAGTCTTGGGATGTTGAGCCGGCTAAGAGAGGGCGAGGACGGCCCAAGAAGTGTTGGAAAGAGACTATACGAAGGGATCTTAGTTTTTTTTTGAGTAAAAGAACGGGGGAGCCCTCCCGAGGCGGGAGTTACCACACCAAAGCATTCATTAATAAAGCATAGGGTACATCATTTTGATAACCAGAAATTGTACAAAGCATTACAGTGGGCTAAAACATTTTCAGAGTAAAACCGCTGCCCCTTGAAAATTGTATCATTCCTACCAAGCCAAATAGCCCACAGAGCGGCAAGAGGCTTGGAGACATCATCGGAAGACCCATGACCGACCCCACGAATCGACCTCCAAAACTGATCAACATCAAAGGCCCGGACCCATGTGAGCCCCAATGACTCCCAAACCTTTACCGAAGACCTGCAACCAAAGAAGATGTGGTCTACATCCCCCAACTCGTCCTCGCATCTGTCACACTTTAGATCCGTCCCACCCAGCAGTCTGCCTCTTCTCACTTTGTCACAGATACGACCTCTCCTCATACACCAAAGGAATACCTTAACCCGTGTAGGAATCTTAGCTGCCCAAATCATCTTCACATCAGCACAGAGATCCTCATCACGCTCCACCAAAGCCGCAGTAATCTTCCGATAGGCCGCCTTCACCGAGAACTTACCATCAGTCCACTCAAAACGGTCCGGGTCTCCCGACAGCTCCCCGGCAGGGGGAATCTCAGACAACATCCTCAAAAACTCCTCCAACCTCTGATCCGAGAGATCCGCAAGAAACCTTGGCACCCACGCCCCAGCTTCAACGACCTCTGCCACCCGCGCCCCCTATCTACGGCCAACGCCATCAACCGAGGGAAGCGGGAGGCCAAAGCCCCATCCCCCGTCCAGTCATCCAGCCAAAAACGGAATCGGAGCCCATCCCCCAAAACCGGCCTAAGAAGCGGCTGTAGCCCCGGAAGCACGGCACGAATCCCACTCCACAAAGAAGACTCATGACGCTTCCTCACTGCCACCAACTCCCCAATAACACCATATATCTTTCTCAGCAGCTGCAAGACCGGCGAGTCGGACGACCCCCAAATGCGTACCACCCTCTTGGCTAACAAAGCTTCGTTCATACCTTCCACGTCCCTAACGCCAAGGCCCCCCTATGCAACAGGAGCAGCCAGATCCTTCCAAGCCATCAGGTGCAACCCCCTCTTTGTCTGTCTTCCATCAGACCAGAAAAAGGATCTCATCAAGGTCTCAATCTTCCTTCTAACACGAACAGGCATTAATCTCGTCGAAAAGAAAAAAAGTCGGGATGGCCGAAAGAACATGCTTCAACAATGCAAGCTTCCCACCCTTGGACAGAGTGACAGCCTTCCATCCTTCCAACCGCTCATCCATTCTACGCAGTACACAATCCCAATTGGAATTCCCTAGCCTGCCCTCAACCAGAGGCAATCCCAGATATGTTATCGGCAATCTCCCCAGGGGGCATCCTGCCCACTCCGCCAGCCCGATGCTCTCCTCGCCACCCAAACCCATTGGAACAAGGACCGACTTCTGCCTGTTAATCTGCAATCCAGAGAGGCACCCAAAACATCCACCAGCACAGCTGCATTGCGGTTCTGCTCCTCCGTCCCTCCCAGGAATATCAGCGTGTCATCCGCATACTGCAACACCGGGACTGAGATGTCCCCCATTCGGAAGCCCTCGCACCAGTTTTCTTCCACTGCCCGCTCAAACAAAACCACAAGACAATCAGCAACCAACACAAAAAGCAGGGGAGCAAGGGGCAGCCCTGACGCACCCCCCTCTGCGGTTGGAACCATCCTCCCTTAGGCCTCCCATTTACCAACACCGAGCAGGAGCTAGTGGTGACGCATCTCTTAACCCAAGCAATCCAATCTTCCGGGAAACCTCTTTTCTGCATAGCTAACCGAAGTAATCTCCAACTGACACAGTCATAAGTCTTGGCGTAGTCAATCTTCCAAACTGCCCCTTTTTTAGACATCTTCCACTCTCGACAGATCTCCGAAGCAGTCACGATTCCATCCGCCATACACCGACCCGGAATGAAGGCGAATTGGGCCGGCAAAACCACAGAGGACAAGACCCCTCTAAGCCTGCTCGCCAACAACTTGGCGACAATAAGATAAATGCCATTGGAAATAGAAATCGGCATGTAGTCCCCTAACCCTACTGAGGTCTCTTTCTTCGGCAGCAAGAAAATCAACGCCTTGTTAACTTTCTCAAAACCCATGTTGCCCCCCCTGAACTCAGTCAGAACCTCCAAGATGTCCCCGTTCAACAGATCCCAGAACTCTCTGTAGAATGATATGGAGAAGCCATCCGATCCCGGAACCCCGTCCGCATTCAGCTCCCAAACCGCCCTGCGCACCTCATCCTCCGTGAATTCGGCCACTAACAAATCAGCCTGGGCCCCACTCAATGGCCTCGCCCCCCGACCCGACCAACCCCAGCCATCTTCCACCAGCACCCTCCTCGACGCACTCACAAAATGACCCCGCAAGGCGACCCCAATGTCCCTTTCGCGTGAAACTCTTTGGCCCCCTACCTCCATCTCATGCAAGAAGCTCCTTCTCCTCCTCTCAGATGCCATAGAATGGAAGAACCGCGTGTTGGCGTCTCCTTCCCTTAGCCATTTCTGTCTGACCCTCTGCCGCCAATGAACCTCCTCTTTTCTGTCCTCCTGAAGCACAGTCTCTAGGCATGTTGTCCTCTCCTCCACCTCCTCCTGAGACAGCCCCAGAGCATCATCCAGCACGTCTAACCTGCTGATCCCAGCCTCTGCCTCCGCCCTGACGGCCCGTCGCCTCCTGGCGACATCCTTCCCATAAGTCAACAGAAACCGCCTCAGGGACTCGAGCTTGGACGCAAACCGCGACACTGCCGAGCCCGCCACCGCCACATTCCGCCAATGTTCGTGCACCATGTCCCGAAAACCATCCTCCAGCAGCCACTTCTTCTCAAAGCGAAAGGAGAATCGAGCCAAGCGCTCCTCACCAGAAAACCAAATAACAGGAGTGTGATCAGATAGAGTCCTCGGAAGAGCCCAAGCCCTCGCCAAAGGGAAAACCTCCCCTATCTCAACCGACATCAGGAATCTGTCGAGTCTGGACCTCGCTCTCGCGTTCCTCCAAGTGTACTTGCACCCAACCGCATCCACAACAGACAGTCCCAGAGACCGAACCACATGCCTCATATCTGCGGATCCAGGATCACAACCTCCGCTCCCCCCCCCCCCGGCCTGTCGTCCGGTAACAACGTGACATTGAAGTCACACAGATGATCCAAATACCGTCGCCAACCTCAGACCCAGCACTCTCCAGATCCGCAGCCAAGCTGCCATCCTGCCGCCGACACGTACCATAGACATTGGTAACGCACAGACAGACCCCATCGACCCTCCGCCGCAGCCGAACAGACAAAGTGAACTGGGAGATGGAAATCCCCAGCAGATCGAACGAATCCGATCGCCAACCGGAAAGCAACCCCCCTGAAGCCCCTGCAGCCTCCTTGTCAGCCATCAAGAAAACCCCCTACTCATCTCCCGCCGCAACTGGTCATCCAAAGAATGCAACTTAGTCTCCTGAAGCAAGAAAATATCTGCACCAGCCTCTCTCAACAGATTCTGCACCCCGAGCCTCTTTTCGGGCCGACCCAGACCCCACACATTCAATGATAGCAGTTTCACTTGGCGACCAAAGCTTCCCTCAGGCCCAGCACTCTCCAGATCCGCAGCCAAGCTGCCATCCTGCCGCCGACACGGGCCATAGACATTGGTAACGCACAGGCAGACCCCATCGGCCCTCCGCCGCAGCCGAACAGACAAAAGCTTCATTTGGCGACCAAAGCTTCCCTCAGGCCCAGCACTCTCCAGATCCGCAGCCAAGCTGCCATCCTGCCGCCGACACGGGCCATAGACATTGGCATCGCACAGACAGACCCCGTCTCCAGATCCGCACTCTCCAGATTCTGCACCCCGAGCCTCTTTTCGGGCCGGCCCAGACCGCTCACATTCAATGATAGCAGCTTCACTTGGCGACCAAAGCTTCCCTCAGGCCCAGCACTCTCCAGATCCGCGGCCAAGCTGCCATCCTGCCGCCGACACGGGCCATAGACATTGGTAACGCACAGACAGACCCCATCGGCCCTCCACTGCAGCCGAACATACAAAGTGAACTGGGAGGTGGAAATCCCCAGCAGATCGAACGAATCTGATCGCCAATCGGAAAGCAACCCCCCTGAAGTCCCTGCAGCCTCCTTGTCAGCCATCAAGAAACCCCCCCCCCCACCTACTATTCTCCCGCCGCAACTGGTCATCTAAAGAATGCAACTTAGTCTACTGAAGCAAGAAAATATCTGCACCAGCCTCTCTCAACAGATTCTGCACCCCGTGCCTCTTTTCGGGCCGGCCCAGAACCCTCACATTCAATGACACCAGCTTCATTTGGCGACCAAAGCTTCTCTCTTCCTTGGGGGAATGACCGCTAAGCGTCGTGCCATGTCCCTGTCGAGAGCAGCAAATCGGTTCCGCACCACTAACGGGTTGGCCTCCCTCACACTCACAACCTCAGCATCCGCCTCCGATGCTAAAGATGCCCTCAGAGCAGCCCTCGCCTCCTTCTCAATCCTCCTCCGCTCCCCTCTCCCCCTTTCATACGTCATACCAAAACACCGCGACACCTCCCCGTCCAAAAGCTGTAAAGATCCTCCCACCTGCCCCACCCCAGCCGGGTCGGCCCCACCCCCAGCTGAAACCTCCCCACCCAACGCACACTCAGACGTACCAGCCAACCCTAGCACAGCAGCCACCCCTTCCATCTGGAAATCCCGGCCCCCTGAACAGCAGTCCATTCCCCCATCGAGACCTCCACCTGCGGAGAGGTCGCAGCTCCCCCCTCTCCGAACCGGCGCCCAAAGCAACCCCCTCCACACCTCGGGCCAGAACTCCCTCCTCAACCTCCTCCCCCAGACAAACATCCGATGCGGACCGAGCCCCACCCCCTCCCAGAGCCTCCCTTCCGCCAACAGACCACGCTGAAGCTGCCACAACCCAAGGCATAGGAACAGGCGCCAACCTCGGAAAATCCACCACCGAAATGGAACCGAACGGAAGACCCTCCTCCGGGGGCGCGCGCCACACTCGGAAGCACCCCCCCCCCACCGAAAACCGCCCCTCCTCTGGCCGCCAAGCCCCCACCTTCGCATTAGTTCGTTGCTCCACCCCACCTTCCACCACCGCCACCTCGGCCATCAGGACCTCCTTCTTGCGGCAGCCGGCAGCCAGAATAGCCGCCTACACATCTGCAGCCACCAGCTCAAGAAGAAGTCGCCTACGAGCCAGTCGAACCTCCCACCAACCCATCTTCTCGACACCAACCAGCCTCAGCCGAAGGACCACCTCCAACGGCTGCCCGGGTTGACTCTCCGAACTCTCGACTGAGACAACCTCGATAACGCCACGCAGCAACTCTGAAATGCGCTCCCTCGTCCTCACCCCCAGCGGAAGCCCTCTGACAACGACCCTCTCCACACTGCCAGGCTGCACGGCAACATCCCAGTCCCTCGGTCTCCGCCACCTCAACTGCAAGCACCCAGACACCGGCCCATACAACAACCTCCGGATCTCGTACTCACGGAGGCCCCTCGCCACCGCCCTCCACGGAGAGAGCCGAGCCACATCACCCTTAAAAGAAGCCTTGGACACCAGTCCCACGTCCGAAGTCGCCAAAAATAGCGCCCCCTCTCCCCACCCTCGCCAACCAGCACATCTGCACGCGCATCCGCCTTAGGGCAGCACCTCCGAGAATGTCCAAAACCCCGGCAAGAGAAACAGCGCACATGCTCCCGACACACTTTCGCCCAATGATCCAGCCCACCGCATCGAAAACATCAGCGTCCGAAGGGGGAGACCATCGGCGGCCCACGCCAACTCCCAGAAGCAGCAGCAAACCTCCCCCTGGGACGACCTTCCACCAGGTGCCAACCTTGGGCCGCACCACAGCCCTCTCCCGCGCCCTTGTCCAGGAGCGTGTCCGATCGGTCCTGCACGGAAGGGTCCAACGGTGAACCCACAATCTGAACCTCGCACTGCGCCCCAACAAATCTTCCCCCTAACTGTTGCTCCCTTCCGCGGACCTCGCAGCCACGCGCGGAAGCACCGATCGCCACACCCGCCGAAGAAGTCGGCACCGCACGCGTGGGACCCCAGATCTCCCCAACCTCCCAACGCGCACGACGCTCCCAGCCAACCCGCACGCCCGCGCGTTGAGGAAGAGCGGAGAAGCCCTTAGCCCCAGCCCCCTTGTTGGCGCCCTGAACCAGATCGGGGAATCCCTTAGCCCCAGCACCCTTGTTGGCGCCTTGAACGGAGACACGTCGCCCTGAACCAGATCGTCGAACGAACTCGCCCGAAGCAGGAGTCGCACCGCGTCCATCCAGACCATCCACATCACCGAAATCGCGGCGAACGATCTCGCGATGGCCGAAGCAGGAGTCGCACCGCCCGAGCCCGCGTCGCCCGAAAACGCGAGGGACGGAGATGGACCCGCGTCTCTGGACACCGAGTTGCTCGCACTCGCGTCGCCCGAACTCGCAAGCCCTCG
Organism: Ottelia alismoides; assembly: GCA_037367405.1. Classification (NCBI taxonomy): domain Eukaryota; kingdom Viridiplantae; phylum Streptophyta; class Magnoliopsida; order Alismatales; family Hydrocharitaceae; genus Ottelia; species Ottelia alismoides. Next base: position 12,326 of record JAZKJV010009390.1, on the reverse strand, counting down.
ACGCAAGCCCTCGACGCGTCGCAAGCCCTCGGCGCAAACCCTCGCCGCGTCGCGTCGCACCCCCGTTCGCCCTAACATCGCCCTCCTAACCAAAAATGCCTCCACGAAGGGATCTTAGTTTTGTGGATATAAGCCCCGGATTGGCCCAGGATAGATCTGAATGGAGGCGAAGAATCCATGTAGCCGACCCTACTTAATTATGGGAAAGACTCTGTTGTTGCAGTACTTCTTTTCTGAAAAATACTATTTAGGAAGTTGCCTCATGATAGTCGGATGTTTTCAACATGGATTTAAGCAAACATACATATTTTGTTGGGGCGTTACCTACTTGCGACGCATTGCATCGCTCGAATGCAATGAAAATTTGGCAAAGGCCGCTACATCGCAACCCGGATGTAGTTCAAATCTTGCAAGGGTTCTAGCACGAGGAACGCATGCAGGTAATTATGCTAGTTCCGTTGCATCACCGCCCAGATGCAGTCCAAAATTTACATGGGCTCTAGCATAATGGATGCATGCGAGTAAAGAAGTTGGTCCAAAAGAGATTGCAACGGATGTTGCGGATTGGTATTTGGAATATTGGCACTTTAATTGGAAAGTTGATAGAGATAGTGGATACAACGGAAAGAAGGAAGATTCATATATTATGTCTTCAAGAGACTAAATGGGTTGGAAAGAAACCAAAGGAGATTGAGAAGACAGGCTTTAAACCTTGGTATTCAGGTACAGATAAGGGTAGAAATGATGTTAGAGTGGTAGTTCATAAAGATTTGAAGGATTGTGTGGTTGAGGTGAAAAGATTCGGGGATCGAATTATTTTGCTAAAATTGGTGCTTTTAGGGAGAATATGGATAAGAGTCTACAAGGAATCCCACAAAGAGAGATGATTTGCATCAGTGGAGATCTTAATGGACATGTGGGAAAAAAGATGCTTCAAGGTATGCTAGTGTTCATGGAGGACATGATTTTGGGGATAAAATGAAGAGGGAAAAGCCATCCTGTATTTTGTAACGGTATATGATCTTTTCATAGCGAACACTCTCTTCAAGAAGAGGGAGGAACATTTAATTACTTATAAGAGTGGGCCAACTAGAACACAGATAGATTACTTTGCGTTGAGGAGAAGAGATTGATTGTATTGTAAAGACTGCAAAGTAATCACAGGAGAGAGTTTGACAATCCAACATCGCTTGTTAGTCTTGGATGTACAAATGAAAGGACTGGTAAAGAAAAGAAGGGTTTCTAAGATATCTAGAACTAGATGGTGGAATCTTTGAAGCAAGCGAGCTTCAGGGAGAAGGTTTTAGAAGACCTGTCTTGGGATTGTAGCGGTAGTACAAACGAGATGTGGGAGACAGTAGCATCTTGTATCCGAAAGGTAGCTAAAGAGATGCTAGGCGAGTCAAAGGGAGGAGCTCCAGGTCAAAAGGATACTTGGCGGTGGAGTAAAGGGTGTAAGAGAAACTAAATATAAAAAGAGCTTGCTTTAAAGCTATGTCTAAGAACATAACAGAGGAAACTGTCACAAACTACAAAATAGCGAAGAAGGAAAGAAAGAAGGCTGTAAGTGAAGCTAAGTCAAAAGCTTATGAAGTTTTTTATAAAAATCTAGACTCTAAGGAGGGACAGAAGGATATATTCAGGTTGGCTAAAGCAAGAGAAAGAAAGACCAAAGACCTTTCTCAAGTGAGATGCATTAAGGACGAGGAAGGTCATGTGCTTGTTACTCAGAAGGATATAGACTAGATGGGAGCAGTACTTCCATAAACTTTTCATTGGGGAAGGAAATAGAGAGATCACTTTGGGTGATATAGCTAGTAGTGAAAGTTACTTGATTCATGCAAACTATAGACGGATACAAAGAAAGGAAGTAGAGGAAGCTTTGAAGGTTATGAGACCCAAGAAAGGTTTAGGATCGGATGACATCCCTGTAGAAGTTTGGAGAGTTTTGGCTGAGAGTGGTTTGACTTGGCTTATGAATCTATTCAATATTATTTGGCGAAGCAAGAAAATGCCTGAAGATTTGAGGGAGGAGTATCGTAGTGCCTTTTTATGATAATAAAGGAGACATTCAAAATTGTTCAAATTATAGAGGTATCAAGTTGATGAGTCACACTATGAAAATTTGGGAACGTGTGATCGAAAGAAAGATGAGGCAAGTTTCCAATGTAAAAGAAAACCAATTCGGATTCATGCCATGTCACTCAACGATTGAAGCCATCCATTTGCTAAGGAGAACAATGGAGATTTTTAGAGAGCTAAAAGGAAGAACCTCCATATGATCTTTATTGATTTGGAGAAGGCTTATGATTCTGTCCCACGAGAGATATTGTGGAGAGTTTGGGAGAGGAGACAAGTAACTGTCTTATACATTAACCTCATAAAAGACATGTATGATAGGAACTTTATCTTGTGCAAAGACCCGTCTGGGAAGACTGGATATTTTGACATCAACATTGGTTTACATCAAGGTTCTGCTTTGAGTCCTTTTCTTTTTACTTTGTTTATGGACGAGTTGACAAGTCACATTCAGGATGAGTTGCCTTGGTGTATGCTATTTACTGATGATATTGTGTTAATTGACGAGACTAGAGATGGAGTAAATGAGAAGCTTGAGATTTGGAGACATGAGTTGGAGACTAAAGGATTTCGTATAAGTAGGGCTAAGACGGAATATATGGAGTGCACCTTTGATGGAAACAATGGTGAAGGAATCGAGGTGAAGATTGGTGACGATAACATTCAGAAGAGATATTCCTTTAGATATCTGGGATCTATTTTGCAACATGATGAGGAAATTGATGGAGATGTTACTAATAGAATAAATACAGGCTGATTAAATAGGAGAGAAGCCTCTGATGTTCTCTGTGATAAGAAAATTTCTTTAAAAATTAAAGGAAAGTTTTACAAAGCAGCCGTGAGACTTGCTATGCTTTATGGATCTGAATGTTGGCTTGTGAACCATAGACATGTACAGAAAATGAATGTAGCAGAAATGAAAATGCTATGGTGCATGTGTGGACACATACATAAAGATCGGATTCGAAATGATGCAATCAGAAAGAAAGAAAGTTGGTGTAGCTCCGATCGAGGATAAGATACGAAAAAACCCTTAAGATGGTTTGGACATTTGCAAAGAGGATTAGCCGATGCACCAGTTAGGAGATGCGAGTGTTGGGACGTTGAGCCGGCTAAGAGAAGGCGAGGATGGCCCAAGAAGTGTTGGAAAGAGACCATACGAAGGGATCTTAGTTTTGTGGGTATAAGCTCGAAATGGACCCAAGATAGATCTGAATAGAAGCGAAGAATCCATGTAGCTGACCCTACTTAATTATGGGAAAACGCTTTGTTGGTGGTGGTGGTGGTACTTGAAGAAGAAATTCTGAAAATCATCTCAGTTTATGCACCGTAAATTGGTTTAGATGAAAGGACTAAACAAGCTTTTTGGGAGGATCTGGATAAGAGTCTACAAGGAATCCCACAAACAGAGATGATTTGCATCGATGGAGATCTTAATGGATATGTGGGAAAAGATACTTCAAGGTATGCTAGTGTTCATGGAGGACATGGTTTTGGGGATAAAAATGAAGAGGGAAAAGCCATCCTGGATTTTGGAACGGCATATGATCTTTTCATAGCGAACACTCTCTTCAAGAAAAGGGAGGAACATTTAATTACTTATAAGAGTGCGCCAACTAGAACACAGATAGATTACTTTGTGTTGAGGAGAAGATCGGTTGTGTTGTAAAGACTGCAAAGTAATCCCAAGAGAGAGTTTGACAACCCAACATCGCTTCTTAGTCTTGGATGTACAAATGAAAGGGTTGGTAAAGAAAAAGAGGGTTTCTATGATAACTAGAACAAGATGGTGAAATCTTCCACTGAAGCAAGCGAGCTTCAAGAAGAAGGTTTTAGAAGACTTATCTTGGGATTGTAGCGGCAGTGCAAATGAGATGTGGGAGGCAGTAGCATCTTGTATCCAAAAGGTAGCCAAAGAGATGTTAGGCGGGTCAAAGGGAGGATCTCCAAATCAAAGGGAGGCTTGGTGGTGGAGTGAAAGAATGCAAGAGAAGCTAAAAATAAAAAGAGCTTGCTTTAAAGCTATGTCTAAAGATAGAACAGAGGAAACTGTCACAAACTACAAAATAGCGAAGAAGAAAAGAAAGAAGGCTGTAAGCGAAGCTAAGTCAAAAGCTTATGAAGTTTTTTTATCAAAATCTCGACTCTAAGGAGGGACATAAGGATATATTTAGGTTGGCTAAATCAAGAGAAAGAAAGACCAAAGACCTTTCTCAAGTGAGATACATTAAGGACGATGAAGGTCATGTGCTTGTTACTCAGAAGGATATAAAGACTAGATGGGAGCAGTACTTCCAAAAACTTTTCATTGGGGAAGGAAATAGAGAGATCACTTTGGGTGATCTAGCTAGTAGTAAAAGTTACTTGAATCGTGCAAGCTATAGATGGATACAAAGAAAGGAAGTAGAGAAGGCTTTGAAGGTTATGAGACCCAGGATACGTGTAGGAGCGGATGATATCCTTGTAGAAGTATGGAGAGTTTTAGGTGAGAGTGATTTGACTTGGCTTACGAATCTATTCAATATTATTTGGCAAAGCAAGAAAATGCATGAAGATTGGAGGAGTATCGTGGTGCCTCTTTATAAGAATAAAGGAGACATTCAAAATTGCTCAAATTATAGAGATATCAAGATGATGAGTCACACTATGAAAATTTGGGAACGTGTGATCGAAAGAAGGTTGAGGTAAGTTTCCAACGTAAAGAAAACCAATTCGGGTTCATTCCAGATCGCACAACGATTGAAGTTATCCATTTGCTTACGAGAACAATAGAGATTTATAGAACTAAAAGGAAGAACCTCCATATGATATTTATTGATTTGGAGAAGGCTTATGATTATGTCCCACGAGAGATATTGTGGAGAGTTTTGAAGAAGAGACAAGTACATGTCCTATACATTAACCTCATAAAGGACATGTATGATAGGGCTTTATCTTGTGTAAGGACCCCGTCCGGGAAGACTGGATATTTTGACATCAACATTGGTTTACATTAAGGTTCTGCTTTGAGTCCTTTTCTTTTTACTTTGATTATAGACGAGTTGACAAGTCACATTCAGGATGAGTTACCTTGGTGAATGTTATTTGTTGATGTTATTGTGTTAATTGACGAGACTAGAGATTGAGTAAATGAGAAGCTTACAGTCTGGAGACATGAGTTGGAGACTAAAGAATTTCGTATAAGTAGGGATAAAACGGAATATATGAAGTGCACTTTTGATGGAAGCAATGATGAAGGAATCGAGGTTAAGATTGGTAACGATAACATTCAGAAGAGAGATTCCTTTAGATATCTGGGATCTATTGCAACATGATGGGGAAATTAATGGAGATGTTACTAATAGAATAAAGCAGGCTGGCTAAAGTGGAGAGGAGCCTCTGTTGTTCTCAGTGATAAGAAAATTCCTTTAAAAATTAAAAGAAAGTTTTACAAAGCAGCTGTAAGACCTGCTATGCTTTATGGATCTAAATGTTGACCTGTGAAACATAGACATGTTCAGAGAATGAATGTAGCAGAAATAAAAATGCTAAGGTAGATGTGTGGACACACACGTAAAGATTGGATTCGGAATGATACAATCAGAAAGAAAGTTGGTGTAGGGGATGGAAAGGGGAACGGTAATGCTTTCCAAGTTGACATGCCTCTTGGGAAACTAAGGATCGATGTCGCGTCTTAGGGTTCGGCTCCGCGAGGGTGGCCCTGTGGGCGCCGCTACCCATGGATCGTTTCTAGGTTGGGTTGCGCCTCCGCGGGATTGCATCCCTCGGAGCGCTTCCCTCCGCGCGCAGGTGACCTCGCGAGCAGATGGAATCGTCTGCAGAGTACGGTGGGCGCGCGATGCATCGGGGGGCGAGCAGGGGCGCCGCGTTGGAGAGGGGCGCCGACTTGGAGAACGGTGTGTTGGTGAGGGGCTTTCGGAGAGCGGTGGTTGGGGCCATCGGGGATCTCGGAGTCTGGGTTGGGCTGTCGCGGCCTGCTATATCAACGGCGTAGGAGCTCGCAGCTCTGCGGTTTCTTCTCCGCATGAAGATCTGGCTGGGTGCGGGGGCTTTGGAGTGCTTCCCTCCGCGTGCTGAGCTGTTTCAGAGGCAATCTGGTTTCGGTGGCTTCGGCAAGCAGGGAAAGCCGGGCGCGGCTACCTCGGCATGTGCTGGTTTCGTCTTTCGGAGCGAGCAGGGGAATCCGGGTGTAGGGCAGGGGAAGCCGGGTGCAGGGGAAGCTGGAGCGGGCAGGGGAGGAGTCGGATGTGGGGCCTCTGTTGTGGCCGGGGGTTGGCGATTGGTGGAGCGACGTCGGAGGGGGCGGATCTCTGCTGCTACCGGGCTGGACGTGGCCCTCCACGGTCCAAACCTTTCGGTAGGGGTTGTTTTCGTTGCGGTGGACTCGACCATTGGGCGCGGGCGTGCTGCAAGCCTATGCGGTGCTTCTCGTGCCGGAGCTTTGGTCATTCCCGTAGGTGCTGCCCGTATGCTGTGCTTCAGGATAGCCTCTTGGTTGGCGAAGGGGGTGGAGAGGGGGCGCTGTTTTTGGCGACTTCTGACGTGGGGCTCGTGTCCAGAGCTTCTTTTAAGGGAGATGTAGCTCAGCTTTCACCGTGGAGGGCATTGGCGAGGGGGTTGCAGTGTTCCGAGATGCAGAGTCTGTTGCGTGGGTCGGAGGTGGGGGCTTTGCAGTTGAGGTGGCGGAAGCCGAAGGAGTAGGATGTCGCTGTGGTGCCAGGCTAGGTGGAGAGAGTCGTCATCAGAGGGCTTCCGCTGGGGGCGAGGACGAAAGAGACCATTTCTAGGTTGTTGCGGGACGTAATTGAGGTCGACTCCGTGGAGAGTTCGGGCCTTTCACCTGGACAATCTTTGGAGGTCGTGCTTCGGGTGAGGCCGGTTGGCATCGACAGGTTGGGCTGGTGGAAGGTGTGGCTGGGCGGTAGGCGGCGGCTTCTTGAGTTTGTGGTCGCGGATGTATGGGCGGCTTCTCGGGCGGCTGATTGTCGTTGGAAGGAGCTCCAGATGGCCGAGGGATCAACGAGTGATGGGGGGCCGAAGCCGCGGTCTCCGGTTCATGCATCAAGGGAGGGGGTTCAGACCCCAGAGGTGGAGCAGCCTTGTGTGGGTGGGTCGCACCCCATCATGGCGCGGTCCCGGGCGGAGGCGATTCAGTTCGGCGCCATATTTGTGGTGGGTCTTCCGGCTTTGGCGGCGGTTCAGCTACCTTGGCGGCTTGCGACTGGATCTCAGATCGACATAGCTGTTTCGTTGCCTGCTTGTTCGGTTCCGGAGTTGGTTGAGGAGGTCGGGGGTTCAGCACGCGGTGCAGCAGCCCTTGCGCAGTCTGGTGGGCGTGAGGTGGGGGGGAGTTGCGCCCGACTCGCGGCTGGTTTCTTTGGGGGGGGGGGCTACCTTCTGACCGGGGAGGAGGGGGTGACTTGTTGGGAGGGGAGGTGGTTCCGTCGGTGTCTGTTGTGGGGTGGAGGGGCCCGTTGGGGGTTGGGGCTAATCCTGTTGTTTTGGAGGTGGCGAAGGAGTCTCTGCCTCAGATCTTGGGTGCTTCTAGTGGGGGTGAGGTGGTGGCCTCTGGGTCGCAACATAGGCGATTCGGGTTGGCGTATGAGAGAGGGAGTGGGGGCGAAGGAGGGCAGAGAAGGTAGCGAGGGCTGCGTTGAGGGCCTCTTTGGCTTCGGAAGTGGCTGCATAAGGTAACAGTTTGGAGGTGGCCAGCCCGTTGGTGGTGCGGAACCGGTTTGCTGCTCTCGACAGAGATATTCCGAGGCGTTTAGGGGTGATTCCTCCGAGGAGGATGGATGTTTCGTTATTCAAATGAAGTTGCTATCACTAAATATGTGGGGGAAGAACTTGGTGAGAGAGGTTGGGGCTGATATCTTTTTGCTGCAGGAGACGAAGTTATAGTCTTTGGACGACCAGTTGCGACGGGAAGTAAGTAGGGGGCGGTTTTTACGGTGGCAGAGAAGGAGGCAGCAAGGGCTTCGAGGGGGCTTCTATCTGGTTGGAGGTCTGATGCGTTCGATCTGCTGGAGACTTCCGTCTCCCTATTCACCTTGTCGGTTAGGTTGTTGCGGAGAACGGATGGGATGCGTCTGTGCGTTACTAATGTCTATGGCCCGTGTCGGCGGGAGGATGGTAGTTTGGCAGCGAACTTGGAGAGCGTTGGGAATGAGGTGGGAGATGGTATTTGGATCATTGGTGGGGACTTGAATGTCACTTTGTTCCCGAGCGACAGGCTGAGGGAAGGCGGTGGTTCTGACCCTGGATCTGACGAGTTTAGGAAGATGGTTCGTTCTCTGGGATTGTCTGTTGTGGATGCGGTTGGTTGTAGGTACACTTGGAGGAATACGCACTCGAGGTCCAGGCTTGACAGGTTCATGATGACAGTTGAGGCGGGGGAGGTGTTTCCGCTGGCGAGGGCTTGGGCGCTTCCGAGGACGCTTTCAGATCACACTCCCGTTCTTTGATTTTCAGGGGAGGAGTGCTTGGCTCGGTTTGCCTTTCGGTTTGAGAAAAAATGGTTGTTGGAGGAGGGCTTAAGGGACTTGGTGGTTCATCACTGGAGGAATGTGGTGGTGGAAGGTTAGGCAGTCGCGCAGTTTGCGGCAAAGCTTGATTCTCTTAGGCGGGTGTTGTTGATTTTTGAGAAGGAGGTCGCCAGGAGACGGCGGGCAGTCAAGGCAGAGGCAGAGGTTGTGATTAGCAGGGTAGATGGGCTGGAAGACAACCGGGAGCGGACTCTGGAGGAGGTGGAGGAGAGGGCAGCGTAGTTGGAGGCGGCGCTACGGGAGGACAGGAAAGAAGAGGTTCATTAGCGCCAGAGGTCGAGGCAGAAGTAGCTGAGGGAAGGAGACGCGAATACGTGTTTCTTTCATTCTGTGGCTTCAAGGAGAAGGAGGAGGAGTTATTTACAGGAGGTGGAGGTGGGAGGCCAGAGGGTATCGGGCGAGAGGAACATTGGGGTTGCATTGCGGGAGCACTTCGTGAGGGTGTCGAGGAGAGTGAGGGAGGAGAATGGTTGGGGTTGGACGGGCCGAGGGCGGGGTCCTTGAGTGGACCACAGGCTGAGTCGTTAGTGGTCGACTTTACAGAGGAAGAGGTGCGCAGGGCGGTTTGGGATCTGAATGCGGACGGTGCTCCTGGCTCGGATGGCTTCTCTGTTTCCTTTTACCGGGAGTTCTGGGATCTGCTGAAGGGCGACATTTTGGAGGTTCTGACTGAATTCAGAGATGGCAACAGGGATTTTCAGAAAGTTAACAGGGCTTTGATTTTTTTGCTGCCGAAGAAGGATTCCCCAGTGGGGGTTGGGGATTACAGGCCGATTTCTATCTCTAATGGTATTTATCTCATTGTCGCCAAGGTTCTGGCGAGCAGACTTCGGGTTGTCTTACCATCAGTGGTTTTACCGGCACAATCTGTTTTCATTCCGGGTCAATGTATGGCGGATGGTATCGTGACAACTTCGGAAATCTGTCGGGAGTGGAAGAGGTCTTCAAAGAATGGGGCGGTCTGGAAGATTGACTATGCCAAGACATACGACTGTGTCAGTTGGAGATTCTTATAGACAGCGTTGCAGAAGAGGGGATTTCCAAAAGAATGGATTGCTTCGGTAAAGAGATGCATCACCGCTTGCTCTTGTTCGGTGTTGGTCAAGGGGAGGCCGGAGGGAGGATGGTTCCAGCCGCAGAGAGGGGTGCGTCAGGGATGCCCCCTGGCCCCCTGCTTTTTGTTTTGGCTGCGGATTGTCTTGCAATCTTGTTCCAACGGGCGGTTGAAGAGGGTTGGTGCGAGGGCTTCGGGTTGGGAGACATCTCCGTTCCGGTCCTGCAGTACGCGGACGACACGTTGATATTCCTGGGGGGGATGGAGGAGCAAAATCACAATGCAGCGATTTTGGTGGATGTGTTTGGTTCCCTCTCTGGCTTGCAGATTAACACGCTTAAGTCGGTTTTGGTCTCAATGGGGATGGATGCCGAGGAGAGTAGCAGGTTAGCGGCGTAGGCAGAATGCCCTATGGGGAGTTTACCGATTACTTATCTGGGGTTGTCGCTGGTTGGTGGTAGGCTGAGGAAGTCCCGATTGGGACTGTGTTCTACGAAGAATGGAGGAGCGTTTGGAAGGGTGGAAGGCTACCACCCTGTCTAAGGGTGGAAAACTTACACTATTGAAGCATGTTCTCTCTGTCATTCCGATTTTTTTCTTCTCCACAAGATTAACGCCAGTCGGTGTCAAGAGAAAAGTGGAGGCCCTGATGAGACCCTTTTTCTGGTCAGATGGGAGGCAAACAATAAGGGGGTTACACCTGGTCGCGTGGAAGGACCTTGCAGCACCGGTCTCGGAGAGGGGGCCTAGGCGTTAAGGATGTGGACTCTATGAATAGAGCCTTGTTAGCCAAATGGGTGGTGCACATTTGAGGTTCATCGGACTCGCCGCTTTTGCGGTTGTTGAGGGAGATTTATGGCGTCACGGACTCACGGGGGAATTGGTGGCGGTGCATAAGCGGCATGAGTCTGCGTTGTGGAGTGGGATCCGTGCCGTAATTCCGAGGCTCAGGGCTCTCCTGCGTCCCAAGTTGGGGAATGGTCTCCGGTTCCGGTTTTGGCAGGATGACTGGACGGGGGATGGGGCGTTAGCCTCCCGTTTTCCTAGGTTGGTGGCGCTAGCCGTTGACAGAGGGGCGCTGGTTGCAGAGGTGGCTGAAGATGGGTCGTGGGCGCCGAGGTTCCTTACGACCCTCTCGGATCAGAGGGTGGAAGATTTTTTGCGGTTACTATCGGAGATTCCCTCTGTCGGGGAAATGTCGGGAGACCCCGACTATTTTGTATGGGCAGATGGTAAGTTCTCAGTGAAGAATGCGTATCGGAAGCTGAGTAGTGGTATGGTGGAACGAGACGAGGACCTTTGTGCTGATTTAAAGATGATTTGGGCGGCCAAGATTCCTACTCGGGTTAAGTCTTCCTTTGGTGTCTGCGGAGAGACCGTCTTTGTGATAAGGTGAGAAGAGGCAGGCTGTTGGGTGCGACGGATTTGTTATGTGACAGATGCAAGGGCGACTTGGAGGATGCGGACCACATTTTCTTTGGATGCAGGTCCTCGGCAAATGTGTGGGTTTCGCTGGGGCTCCCATGGGTTCGGGCATCAGATGCGGAGCAATTTTGGAGATCTATTCGGGCGGTCGGCATTGGGACTTCCGGAGATGCCTCCAAGCCCTTTGCAGCGCTATGGGCTATTTAGCTTGGTAGAAATGATACCACTTTCAAGGGGCAACGGTTTTACTTTGAAAATGTACTTGCTCATTGTAATGCATTGTACAATTTCTGACTTTCCAACTGATGTACCTTTTCCTTAATTAATTAATGAATATTAAGGTGTGGTGACTCCCTCCTTGGGAGGGCTCCCCTTTTTCTTATTCAAAAAAAAAGAAAGTTGGTGTACCTCCGATCGAGGATAAGATGCGAGAAAACCGCTTAAGATGGTTTGGACATTTGCAAAGAAGATCAGTTGATGCACCAATTAGGATATGCGAGTGTTGGGATGTTGAGCCGGCTAAGAGAGGGCAACGAAGACCCAAGAAGTGTTAAAAAGAGACCATACGAAGGTATCTTAGTTTTATGGATATAAGCCCGGGATTGACCCAAGATAGATCTGAATGGAGGCAAAGAATCCATGTAGCCGACACTACTTAATTGTGGGAAAAGGTTTTGTTGTTGTTGTATTACATGTTTATTGGATGTATGAATATGATTTGTATTTGTCAATACCATGATTGAAGTTTTCGCAAATTTAATTTGAAATTATTTTTTTGAAGATAAATGCAATAAGTGTTATTGCATATTAATTAATATATATACATAAAAGAAGATTTTCTCTTTTTGGTGGCCATTCTCCTTGACTTGTTTAATGGGTAGACGACCACCCTATTTTTAGTAAAGAGACTTACTCTTCTAATTATCTATGTATATTGATTAACTTTAAAATGAATTAATTATTATCTTGAAAAAAAAATATAATTAATTTGTTTTAATCTAACTACTGTTATTTTTGGAGCAACAAATCATGGTCATTAATTAATAAACTTTTAATCTACACCATAGATTAAGAGAGCGCATGGATTAAGATCCATGTGCATCCAACTAGTATAAAAGGAAGGGTAGCCCTTGCCTTTGAGAATACACATAATTCCAAGAAGAACTAAGCTCTCTACATCTCTCTCTCTCTACACATACCCCCCCTCTCCCTCCATAGAGTGA